>CM053577.1:107721786-107867783 GCA_028646485.1 Cryptoprocta ferox
ATGGGACGGATTTCTCTCCCGGCGCTCGGCAGTTATATATGGGGAGACGGGCGCGTTTTTCCTCCCTTAGAGATGGTTCTAGGTGTGTTTTCCGTCTCTCTTTCTCTTCCCCTGGTCTCTCCGGGGCACAGTTCGCTCTCCCTGTGTTGGGCTCGGGGCTCCTTTCCCCTTTACCACCGGGACCTGCCCGTCCCCTAATTTCCCAGATCACAGTCACTCACTCAGGCATCTTTGAGGTTGTCTTCTTTCTGGCGTCTGTTTCTTCTTTCCCCCACTTGCAAATCCAAGTTTTATCCCTTCAGTCCTTCTCAGTTCAATCCATATGGGCGTGCGCAGATTACAGAGCTCCCTGCTTCTCCACCATCTTGCCCGCTCCCTCGCCCAAGAAGTTTAAATTGTAACCTGTAGGCAGTAAAATTTGTTGAAGGCTTGTGAACAGGAGGTTGGCGGGGGGGGGGGTGGTGGTGGTGTTTTAGGAAGTTCATGTAGCAGCTATACATAGGATGCTTTGTAGAGTCCCAGCAGGGAAGACATAAGGAGTCCAGTTAGAAGATACTGCCTGGGCCTGGTGGTGTGTGGGATGGTCCTGGCATGGAAAGGCTGTGGCTATAATGGTGATTTATTTTTAATAAGTGAAAGGGATTTTTTGTTTCCTGTTTCATACAGTCCTCATTTTAGAATCATGCCACTTACAAAACTGTAGCTCACCTAATCAAATCAATAAGCTTTGATTCTGTGTGTGAGGCATTAGGTGTGGCGGCTGCATTATCACTTACTGGGGAGTTTCTGTATGGGGCATAAATTATCTCTTGTTAGCAGCGGACTAATCTGAGGAAATGACTCCCATGAATGGGAATCCACCTGAATGCTGTAACGTTTTTTATCAGGTCACAGCTCACTAAGTGCAGATCAGTTTTGATTCAGTCGGAACGGAGCACGTGAGCTCTTTGGAGATGATTGTTTTAGAGAGCAGGGCAAGAAAATAGAAATCAATGAGCCGGAAGCCTTCCCAGAGCAATGAGAGCTATCTCTCCAGATTGGTTTTGATCCTCTGAGCCCCATTACCCTTTATTCTTACTTCTGTTTGTTTGTGTGTCCTAGGAAGTCACTCAGCCTGGGAGCAGCACGTCACAGCCACCACGGGATACAGCCATTCCTCTGCCTTCACCGCCGGACCAGTCTTTCCTGATCAACATCACCTTCTTGAAGATTCTTCTCTGGTTGGTCTTGCTGGGATTGTTTGTGGAACTGGAATTTGGCCTGGCCTATTTTGTCCTGTCCTTGTTCTACTGGATGTATGTCGGGACACGAGGCCCTGAAGAGAGGAAAGAAGGAGAGAAGAGTGCCTACTCAGTGTTCAACCCAGGCTGCGAAGCCATCCAGGGCACCCTGACGGCAGAGCAATTGGAACGCGAGTTACAGTTTAGACCCTTCGAGGGGAGATAGGACCATGACCTGTTATCTTGCAGCGAGCCTCCCTCCCACCTGGTCCTCTTAGCCTCTGGATATAGGCATGTGGGTTTGATTTCAAGTGCCCAAGACTAAGGACAGCTTGCAGGTTAGTTCTGTGGCTGTGAACTTCTACATTCTTTCCCAGATCTTCTGCTGCAGTTTTTGAACTTCTCTTTGGTTTTGGTGAAACTCCTTGAATGACACTCAATGTGGTTATGATACATTTTATAAAAAGTACGTACTCAAAAAAGAGAGCTGTTTGTCTCATTATTTGAGAGAGGTGGTTTTAAAGCAGTAGAAAGGGATTGGGGATATAACTTTAAAACACCTAGCTGTTTGAAGGAATGGTGTGTTAAAATAAGTGTTCTCTTCAAGTCTTTTTATATATGCTATAAAGCATTTTTCCCCCCTGAAAAGTTTAAGTTGCAAGTTTTTCTTTTTGTTTTTTGGGTTTTTGTTGTTGTTGATAATGTTGTTTGTTTTTTCATTGTGTTTTTTTTTTGTTTTTTTTCTTTTCTGCTTTAAATCTTGTTTTTCAGTCATTAATGGTATTGAAAAATACAATAGATTTAAAACATCTGCTTTTCACAAACAGATTCCCATTGCCCATCACCAACTTCCCCTCTCCTCAGTTATTCTCCCACTTAATGAAGGAAGATAGAGAAGACAGAGTCCTAAGTGATAGGGGTGGGGAGGTAGATTGGTAGATTTGGTAAGTGGTTATTCATGATGAATTTAGCAAGAAAAACATTTCTGAGTGTGTTCAAATGAGGGCTGCAGAAGTGTCTCGAGACTTACTGGCTGTGTGGGTTGTTTCTTATATTCTGAAGGCCCTGGGGTAAGCAGTCCCTTTCTTTGCCTGTGGGCTTCTGGTGAGAAATTATGTAAATAGGGGTAACCAGACATGATTTCAGTTATCCTTCCTCTTCTAGTACAAAGTTAGTGTTTAGGTTCTTTAAAATTGGGCAAAGCAAACTATTAAATACTTTTTTTAATGGATCATATTGATAAGTAAGAGGAGTCTAGTTTTAAAGCAATAGTTTTTTCTAAAACTTAAAATTTTAAGAAATTAATGATTCCTCAGTAGGATTTCAACTTCAGAATTCAGTTATTCTTATATTCTGATAGTAACGTTAATATTTTTGAGATATTCTTAAATAATGAATGTTTATTGCTGAATTCTTTTTTTTCCCATTTTGGCCTGATTTGGTTACTATTGCCAAACCTGAGCTCAATTTAAATTTAACTTTTACTCACTGAGTGCCAGCACACTGGTAGGCACATGAGATATGATCATGGAAAAAGCAGACATATTCCCATTGCTCTGAGGATATGGTCTAGCTGGGAGTGGGGGTGGTGGACAAAATAAAACAAGCAATAGCAATAATGGAGTGAGATGGGGCGCCTATCTGGCTCAGTCTGAAGAGCATGCAGCTCTTGACCTCAGGGTTATGAGTTCAAGCCCCACGTTAGGTATAGAGATTACTTAAACTAAATAAATAATTTTAAAAAATAATAGAATGAGATAAGTTTCAGTTTTAGGAGGAGTACAGAGGGGATGTTCTCATGAATCACACTTTGTAGCCAACCCCCGTATGTTCCAGCCCTTGCTGAAAATTCTTCTGATCTGTGGAGCATTTCTCTCCAGCCCCTTGGCTGACTGGGAGTTTGGCTCCCTCAGGAGCCTCACTTGAGCCGAAGCTCCCTGTAGCTCAGGAAGAAGTACTTGCATTTTTTTAATTTAAAAAAATTATTATTTTTTTTTTGAGAAAGAGACAGCATGAGTGGAGCGGGGGAGACACAGACTCTGAAGTAGGTTCCAGGCTCTATGTTGTCAGCACAGAGCCTGACATGGGTCTCGAACTCACAGACCAAACTGTGAGCTCATGACCTGAGCCGAAGTTGAACACTTAACTGACTGAGCCACCCAGGTGCCCCAGAAAGAAGTAATTTCTTCAGTCATTTCTGTCTCAGCTGGGCCTCCAGAAAGTGTGGGAAACAGATGAATCCCTATTAAGCAGGCAAGGTTTGATCATATTTCAGATACATGGGTTTGTTTCCTGATTTATTTTCTTCTGGCTTTCTTCATTTCCCTTGATATTTTACTTGGGCTTTGACATTTCATAAAAGCCAAATACAAGGAAGAAATATCCCTGATCAGAGACTCACTACAATGCCCCCCTCAAAAAGCATTGTTCTAGGAAAGAATTCTCATTTAACAAATGGGTAATCCAGGGGCAATCAGTTGGCTGAGCGTCCAACTTTGGCTCAGGTCATGAACTCGCAGATCATGAGTTTGAGCCCTGTGTCGGGCTCTGTACTGACAGCTCAGAGCCTAGAGCCTGCCTCGGATTCTGTGTCTCCCTCTCTCTCTGTTGCTCCCCCGCTTGCACTCTGTCTCTCTCTCTCAAAACTCAATAAAGATTAAAAAAAATTTTTTAAATGTGTAATTCAAACTTTTACTTAAAACAAGGCACCTGTAACTCCAAATTGGGAACATCTGATCCAATTAGCAATCTCAGCAAAGTGGAGACTCCGCTTAAGCACCGAAGGGACTCTGCTTCGGAGTGGACCCCACTAGCATTCTTTAAAAATCTAGCTGTTTATAATGAGGTGGAGCTTGATAGCCTTAAGCCCATCTTTCATGGGATTTTCTGTGCACTATCTGTCACCTCTCCTTGCTCACCTCTTGTAAAGGTTGCATGTAATGACAGCATTAACTTTTAGGAAAAGTGGGGTGCGAGCCAATTAAATGCATGGCAAGGGAGAGAGGAAAGGACAGTATGTATTTGCTGTTCTTATCAGACCATTAAGCTTTAGGTACAGTCTTGATTTCCTGAATTTAGAAAGGCCTATTGATCTCAGAATTTCCACTCAGGGCCCGACCATTAGCTCAGCAAGCAGCTTCCATTAAAGGCTGCTTCTGTCACCAGGGAACTTGAAATCCCAGAGATGCATTCAGTCCCTATGATTGCTGTGTGCACTGTGCACAGGTGAGGTCATTTCTGTCCGAATCTTACAAGTAAATTGGTTTTTGCTTCTATTCGCATTGTCCCATCTTGTCTATTCACAGAGATTGTTAAATGAACCTCTACTTGTAGGGCTGGAATGGACCCCAAAATGCCATCAAATGCATCCCCCTTGCCTTGGGCAAGGGCCGCATTTATTCCTGATCAAATATTTTTTTTTTTCTGGTGACCCCTAAAGAAGAAGAATCTGGGTACAAAATTTAGGCACTTCTTAGGAAATTCTTTACTGAAAGAACTTGAGCCACCCCTAATACCGCCTCAGGTTATTTCTTATCTAATCTCAGGGGATGTGGAGTATCCTCTAGACTGGTAAACTGTTACTCTGTCCTTGCTCAGTTCTCTCTGTTCTTCAGGCTCAATCATCTGCATTGTGCCTCTGGGACAATCACTTTCAAGCTAGCCCTGACACACTCTGAGGGTTCCAGGTCAGGGCAGAGGTGAGTGTCACAGTTGGTGGGTGCAATGACTTTTCTCAAAATCTCTAGAGTTTCACCAGTGATGATCTAAGGCATATGTATTTCGTGCTATTAGGATTGTCCTTTGAGTCTAGGAGGTCTTTGGCATTTGCCTTTTGACTGATCTCTTCATTAAGGCTCATAAGCTATGTGCTAAAATCAAAAGAATAAAAAATAAAGGAAGTTACACAATTGACAGAACCAGTGATTCTCATCTGGGCAAAAGAAAGTGAAATTTTGTGTGTTTTGTTCACTGCCACTCCCACTGTTAACCAATATTTGTATTTAGGCTTGGTGCTGCTAGGGAACTCATCAGTGAGCTTGGGCAGTCAGTCCACCCTAAGATTCAGGATACCTGGTGGGGCTGGGATGCCATGGAGCATCTGGCCACCAGGGGGTAGCATAGAGCTGCTGCTATACATCCTGGTCCCTTCTCCCCACACTCGGTAACTTATGTATGGTGGGAAACCCACCGGGATGTTTATCTGAACCATTTGTGCTGCTTTTTCAGATGTTCCTTTCACTGTAAGATTCACAAAGGAAAGGGCTCATCAAAGGTCCTGGGAAAAGCACAGAAAGCTACCAGAATTGATTTATACTGATATTTGAAAAGAAAACAGCCCCCCTCCAGACTTAGCAGGCAGTATTGCACGTGAAGGTGTTAGCACTATGCTCAGACATCTGTGTGGAGAGGGGGGTACTAGAAACTTAAACAGCTGGCAGAGAAACTTGATTCCTAAGCCAAAAGAAGTAAAATTTGAACCGTCTGCTTTGGGTTTTGTCACATAATTTTGTTTTGCCGCATTGGAGCATTGGGCTAGATAAAGATTTGGATCTCTCGAAAGGCTGAGAGAGAAGACAAAGTGCACAGAGAGCCACTTATCAGGCATATAACATAATGTAGATGTTTATAAAGGTCTAGGTAGTATGTGTGTGTTGGAGGAGGAGTCATCAGAAGGAGCGATCACTTTCAAATCTAAATTCTGTACAATGTAGGATTTTCACTTTTATATGAAAAATACTAAGTTGCCTTAACAAGTCATGTTCTAAATGTTTTGTAAAGTGTGGACCATGGAACACTGGCATTAGAATCTCTTGTAGTGATATTAAAAGGCAGATTCCAGGGCCCCGCCTAGACCCACTGAGAATTACTGGGAACAGGACCCTGAGAATGTGCATTTTAACAGTCTCCTTGGAGCAATCCCCATTAAAGATGAAGAGCCACTGATATAAATCACAAATGTTAAAATAGGAAGAAAACTGAGCACATATTAGATCCAAGCAAAGAAAGATGGGTGTGTATTTTTAAAAAGGGCAACAAGATTTGCCATTTTTCAAACTACTCATTTGGAACACATAGAGAAAAACACATGCATGGCTTTAAAACACTGAGGAACTTGCTCCAAAGACCATAAGGTAATTAAAGATGTGTTATTTTTGAAGTTTTCTTTAGAAACAATTACAGTAAAACCTTGGATTGTGAATAATTTGTTTGGCAAGTGTTCCACAAGATGAGCAACATTTCTAGTAAATTTTAACTTGATAAACGAGTGATGTCTTGCAATACGACTAGTACGTGATGCCGAATGTCACATGATCACAATTGAGCCAATGGTTCTTCTCTCTCTCTCTCTCTCTCTTTCTTATTCTCTCTTACGCTCTCACTGCAGAATTGTAGGTGATCATCTCCCATGCTTGGATCCTCAGTTTTAGGCTGTGGTGATTGGCAGAAATCAGTCATTTTCCAGAACATTGGAAGGTGCCCACAATTGGCACTAGTGTATTTTTTTTTTTTTTTTTTGGTCACTTCAAAGCACCTATGGACAGTTCTTTGCCTTTCCATACAAGAGTAAGCTTAGGAATACTTTGCTTCATTCCAGGTCATTGGATAGGTTCCTTGTTAAAGTTGCACGAAAAGAAAAAGATTCCACTGAGCCAGTAAATAGCAATGATTCGGTTATAGTCAAAGTCATCCTGCACAATAATTGTTCTTTCTCTTGTCTTTCTCACACCAGCCATGAAGGTTTTCAAAGGTAAGTGCAGGTTAATTTGTTTGTCTTTATATTTTGTATTTTTTTATTATTTTGTATTGTGTTACAGTATTGTAATAATTTTATATGAATATTTATGGGTTGTGGAATGAATCATGAGTTTCCATTATTTCTAATGGGGAAATTCGCTTTGATAAACAATTGCTTTGGATTACAAGCATGTTTCTGGAACGAATTATACTCCCAGACCAAGGTTTTACTGTATTACAAAAAGCACAAGTTTATTTTAAAACATTTTGGACCTATAGAAAAGAATCTTTTATTTTTGTACTTATATGCATGCATATATTTCAGAATTCAAGAGGCATAGAAGATATATATTGCTAGGATCTCCCTCCCCCATGTCATGCTTGTTCTCTGTCCAGACCACAAATGATAGCACATTATACACACTACTCTTTTTTACGGTTGGGGGCTTTATTTACATGCACTTAATGTTTTTATGTAAGAGAATGACATGATCCAATTTATATTTTTAAGAGATCACCTGGGCTATCATGTGGAGAGTGGATTCTCTGTGTCGCTTATTTGTCCATTTTCCCACCCATCCACCCACCCATCCATTTATTTACGGAGCACCTAAACTTTCCGTTCCCGTTGGTGAAAATGTTTACATATTTTTTATTCCACTATCAAGATTTTTTAAACAGATATTATAGCAAAATTACTGGCTAGTGAAGTGTATTTGTACATTCTATTTTTTTATGTTAAGGTGGAAGATTTGAATTGGGGGAACCAATAATATTAATGATAATGATAATTAAGACCTAAATCAGAATATTCTAAAAGTTAGCACAACAAAAATTACAAATATTTTAGAAAAGGAACCAGATAAAATCTGTAACCATTTATTTCCAAAAAAGATATATTTGTGCATTCATCAATTTAACAGCATCTTACTGAATACACTTTTTTTTAACTGAATTCATTCTTTCATCAACGAAAGAATTATAATCCATATATGTAAGCATATGAGACATAACAATGGTAGATTGTAGTAGCCAGCACCTGCTTTTTTAACTTCTATGAATATATCCTGTGTCTTTCTATCTATCTGCCCATCTTTATCCATTTATCTATCAGTCTGTCTTTAGGTTTGGGTCATTTCTTATGAAGAGAATCAAAAGCCTAACACAGTATCTACTGTGGAGGTTGATGCAGCAACTAATCTTTTCCAGGCCAGGGGACCGGCTCTGATTATCAATGATCCCATTGATAATGCAGACAAGGTCCGTTTCCTCAAGGAGCTCACAGTCAAATGGGAGAGGCAGTGTGGTAAGTGCTATGAGAGTGTGCTGTCTAAAGGAGGGCCAGAGCAGAGAAAAAGGAGTGTCAGAACACTCAGGGGTCAGGAAGAGCCTCCTGAAGGTGATATTGTATTGAGTTTGAAGGAGCATCTGGTCCTCCCCAGAAAAACAGGCAGGGGCAAAAGAACTTTCAGTCACAGGAAACCACCTGGGAAAAAGGTGATAATCAGGAGGGAGAATTACTCGCTTGGGAAAAAGTGATGCATTCTGAGGACATATGTTATTTTTTTCCAACTGGCTGTTAACATATATATAAGCTATGGATTTTGGTATATTAATTCTGGTATAGCTCTTGTCCTTTATTGAATTTTCTTACTAATTATAATGGTATTTCACTCGATTTTCCTGGATTTTCCACATAGATCATTATTTTCTTTTCCAGGAATACAAAATTTAACTCCTCTTTTTCCAGTTTTTATACCTCTTGTTTTTTCCTCTAGAACATCCAGAGAAATGTTAATCAGAATGATAGTCAATGATGTCTTTGTCTTGTGCTTGACCTTAATGAGCACGCTTTAGTATTTTCCCATTAAGCATGATGCTGGCTCTGGGATAAGTGGAGAGATAATTATTCATCTGTATTTATGTCATTAAAAGGTTTTTTTCTTCTTCTTAAATTAAGAATGGATGTCGCATTTCACAAAATCTCTTTCAGTGTAGTGGAAATTATGTGACTCTTCTCTTTGACCAATTAATGTAATCAGTTATATATTTACACATATTTAACCATCCTTTTATTCCTGGAGTAAATGACCCTTGATTTCAATGTACTGTTTTTTATTTATTTTTATTTTTTAAAATGTTTATTTATTTTTGAGAGAGAGAACAAGGATTGGAGGGGCAGAGGGAGAGGGAGAGAAAGAGAATCCCAAATAGGTTCCATACTATCAGGGCAGAGCCAGACGTGGGGCTCAAACTCACGAACCACAAGATCATGACCTGAGCTGAAATCAAGAGTCAGATGCTTAACCGACCAAGCCACCTCGGTGCCCCTGAACTGTTATTTTAATGTACTAATAGACTCTGTTAATATTTTTAATCAATAATTTTCTTGAGATTATAGTATTTTTTTAAGTATTTTCAGGTTTTAGAATATATAAAAGCATATTTTTAGGTCTTCATTACAAATTTCTTTTTTTCCCCCATGATCATCTTTTATTATTTTTTAATATAATTTACTGTCAAATTGGCTAACATATAGTGTGTACAGTGCTTTCTTGGTTTTGAGGGTAGATTCCCGTGGTTCATTGCTTACATACAACACCCAGTGCTCATCCCAACAAGTGCCCTGCTTGCTTTTTATTTGCATTTGCCAGGTATGCACCTGTCCATACTGTGATTTTCAGCCTGAGTCATTTTTATCAGGTGTGTTGCTTGTATATAGACAATAGTTGAATTTTTCTCTATGAAACACTGTGAGAATACTTTTCTTTTAATAGGTGAGTTTCACTCATTGATATTTATTGAAGCCTTATTTATCTCATCACATTTTATGTTATGCTTTGTGTTTATATTGGTAATATTACCACATGGTCTCTGGCTTTTGTTTTAATTTTTTCCCCTTTGTGTGTGTGTTTCTTTTGATAATTTAGAAAACTTATATTTCTGTTCCAAAGTGTTTTTTTTTTTACTTTAATTACTTAATCCTTTGGACTTTTAGGCAGTACTTATTAATATCATATAAAAAACAAATACTAAAAGTTAGTACTTCCACTTTTTCCCTACTTCTCTCCACTCATCAGTTGTCAATTCTATTGACTGATTGCTTAATTGACTTTACATTTTTAAATATAATCATAACCTATTGATTTATTAGCCTTAAATTACATAGTTACCTGTGGCTATGAAAGATGAGTTAATCAACATACCTACACTGTTTTACACCTCCTATCCATTTTCCTTTCCTCATTTTATTAATTATACCATTACTATATTGTTTAGATTAATAAGAACTACATTCTGTTCTTTCATCATAATTTATTCATTTGTTTTAGTCTTAGTCCTACCTATAATTGATTTTTTTTCACTTACTGATAAGCTATGAATAAATTCTCATGTCTTTCTTCTACAATATTTCTTTTGACAGGCACAGATATTTTTGCATGGATAAATGTATCATTTATTTAGCCAATCCCCTAGTATTAAACATTAAGTTGTAGCCAGTGTTCACTAGCATGAATAGTATAAATAGGCTAACCTCTTTGAAATTTAAAACTATATTTCAGACTCTTAGAAAAGAGTAATTAGAGGCCAATCAGGATAGTGGTCTCAAACTACAGTGACCATTCACATCTCCCAGGGATCTTGTTAAAATGAAGATTCTGATTCTGTAGGTCTGGGCCAGGGCCTAAGATTCTGCATTTCAAGTAAGCTCCAAGGTGGTGCCAATGCTACAGGTCTTCAGACCATACTTTGTGTAGCAAGATCTTTGAATACATTTTGTGTCTGGAATTTTGCTTGAATGAAAAAAAAAAGCTAGAAAACGTGTCTGTAGCAGTGCTTCTCATTGTGCCTCACGACACATTTAAAATATTAGGTTTGTATCAAATAATTTATAGCAAATTATTATTATCCGTGAATGTTCATTTTGCAATTTTATTAATGCACCTGCTTAATAATGTTACCTTAGGTTATACAGTCTGCTCACTTGTCTGGGCCTATCAGGGATGTGTTCACAGCAGCCTATCAGATGTGCACATTGCTGTCACATGGGAAAAAAGGCTGAGAACCTGAGGACCAGCAACAAAGCAGAGTTCAGGCAGGCACATTGGAGTGAACTGGTGAAAAAGAAGCTTTATAAATGTCTGCACTCCTAACCCTTGGAGACGTGTCTTTCATTTGGTGATTGGTTGGTTATTTACTGGTTTTATCCTAAAAGGCCCTAAGTGATCTGGCCCCTTCTTGCCTCTCTCAGTTATATTCACTTCCTTCATGTTCATCATACACAAGGGTTTAGCAAAAATGGGTTGACCTTTCTCTGTACAGGGCCAGACAGAGATCATACTGTCTCTGTCACAGTGACTCAACTTGGCTATTGTAGAGCCAAAACAGCCATATGTGACAATATGTGAACAGCTGAGAATGCCCATAAAACTTTGTTTATAAAACCAAGCAGTGAGCCTGAGTTTGTTGACCCTTCCTCGAACACAATAAGCTTCTGCTTTAGGGTCTTTGCACTAGCTGTTCCCTTTGCTTAGAACTCACTTCCCCTAGACGATCCTGGGATTTTCCCCCTTGCTCCAGTCAGGTCTTTCTGCTGTCACATCATCCAAAACCTTCCCTGTCCCTCTCCCCCCAGTACAAGATAGCACCACTCCTCCCTATCTCCATGTCCTTTTTGTGCCTCTCTCCTATGGGAAATACTGCATTTCATTGCTTTACTAATAATATCGATCATATTTTGATAATTCCTAGAGAAAAGCATATGCATTTATAGGCAGAGTATTTTTATACATTTAGCAGTTCATTTACAATGAACCAACATAGATTTGTTATGCAGAGTTTGTTTTAATCATATCCCTTCTAATGATGTTCCCCCTGAGATTTAGACTGACTTCAGCAGTGCTAAACATATTATATGGCGAAATGGCACAGGGTGATATGAAAGCATTGCTTTGTTCTAAAGTCTCATCAATGAAAAAATAATGTCTTTGGTTATTCTGGCTCTTCTAATGGGTTACACCAGGTTCTGCGCTTATATGTGATTTTCAAACTATTTATAGAAAGAGAATTTCCTATACATTCATACATTTCCCAGAAGCAAGGGAAGCCTTGTGCCTAATGAAAGGCTGGTAAATGCAGGGTGAGTAGGGGAATTGGGAGGACAGTTCCTAAGGAGAGATGATCAAATGGGAAATTCACATTAGGACTTGATAGCTTTGGAGGATCCAGCCCCAAGGAGGAGAGAGGGATTGGATTCCAAAAAGTCTACACAGGGTGTCCATGATCTTGCTGCAGCCTTTGGAAATCTATATCAGTGCACCATTTTGAGTACAGCTGAAGAAAGTCTCTTCATGTGGGCTGCTGTGCAGAGGGCTCAAGAGCCCCACATGCCATTAGGAAGATGACTCCAATTTGGGGGCATTGCTGGGTTTCAGGTGACAGCATACCCTCAGGGGCTCTGCACCATGGATCCAGAATGTCTCAAGAGTGGTTGGCATTTGTGTGACCAGTGACACCAAGACTTACTCCGGTGAGGGAAACAGAGGCAAAGGTTGCCTCCTACTAGAAGAAGGGCTGTATCTGAGAACCAAGCAGAGTTCAGGGCCAGGAGAACCTGAGAAAACATGACTTCATAGATGTGGCATCTTTTCTGGACTTGTGGTCCCATCATGCTTTTGTTGGCACGCTTCATGATCTTTACTGTTTCCTGAAAGGTGCTTTTACAAATACCTTATGTAAAGTGTGGTGTTATGGATGTTTTTCTTGATGGCTAAGAATAGTCCAACATGGTATAATTTGAAATGTAACCGGATTCTTTTATATGAGATGACTTTTCATCTGATGTTTTTTACTGTACCTTTGCAAAGGATGCTGTTGGAAGGACATTGGCTTAGCTTAATCAGAGTGAGATGTCTTTACTTTTGTGTGTCTCTCCCTCATTTTGGTTCTCTCGGTCTCCATTTCCCACACCAGAACTTGAAAGATGAAAGAGCTTGAGGGTGGTTTCATTGTAAAGTGGCATCTAATTGGTAGATACCAGTGGGATTCAATGAAACTGTTAATTTCCTAAGCATTTTTAAAGTTCTGAAGCTTTCTAGAGGGCACAATATTTGGTGGTAAAATACTTGTCTCTATAAGCCAGAAATGTACATAAATGGGTCTAGATTGTTGAAGATTGGATCTAAAAGGTAAAGTAACTGTGGCCTTTTTTGTTGTAGCTGTTAAATGTGTGTAGGACACAAGTCCTGAACTGTGTTTCTAATTCTACCTTAGGTCATATGGAAATGAAAAGTCTTATTATAAACAGTATTTATTATTTCAAGTCCTTGCTCTTTCACCCTAGAGATATGAAAAGTTAAAAAAAAAAGTTGCTTGCAAATCCCCTCTAGGTGTTACCTGCCTGCTTCCACCCCGGAGCAGACCATCTCCTGGCATGGGACTTCTCAGGGTTTGTAATTCTCAGCTATTGATTTTATTCTTGGAGGTTGCAACACAGATAAATCCTGAGGTCCATTGGTCCTACATGAGAAGGAGCCACAGTAATTCATTCTACCACTAGTGCCCTGTATCAGTGGAAGAAAACATAAAAAATTTTGTTGGACTTACTCTAGGCTGTGATCTTTTTCTCTTCCTAAAATCATTATGTTAGTTAAAATGAGCCCTAGGACCAAAGAAAAGAATCTATCAAGGTTTAGGATTAGAAAACTCTTCGGGGAAAGAGCTCAGATTTATGGAAGAAGGAGTTAATAATACTGGCTGGAGATGGGGCTCCTAACTCGGCTCCCTATCTATAGCTTCCCACTGGTAATTCCCATTATTTTTTTTATTATTTACTTATTTATTTATTTTGAGAGAGAGAGAGAGAGGGAGAGAGAGAGAGAGCACAAGCAGGGGAGGGGCAGAGATAGAGGGAGAGAGAGAATCCCAAATAGACTCCCCATTGTCAGTGAAGAGCCCAACATGAGGCTCGACCTCATGAACCGTGAGATCATGACCTGAGCCAAAATCAAGAGTCAGATGCTTAACCGACTGAGCCACCCAGGCACCCCTGGTAATTCCCATTCTTTTTTCCACCTCCACAATTTCCTTGTGTCTTTTACTATAGCTCTTTCCCACATTTAAACAGTCTGGTTTTTTTCCCCTTTATTTACTATTTTTTATGTTAGGGCCTCATCATCTTTCCCACCTACTTTTCCCACCTTTGGGGGACACTAGATTTCTACTTCTTCCTTGTCCCAGTATTGGGTGCATTTTTCCATGTTCTCCAATGTTTTCCCTACATTGTTTTCTATTCTAGTTTGCACTGCTGGGGTTTTCTCCCCTCTAGTTCTGGTAAGAGAGACCCCATTGTTTTCAGTATTCTCCTCATTGTGTGTGTACATGCAAGTGGGTGAGAAAGAGAGAGGGACAGAGAGAGACAGACAGGGAGAGAGGGGAGGGAGGGATTGAAAGATACGGAACTGTACATGCTTAAGGCTTATGTTTTTGAGGGGATAGTGAGAGGAGATTTGGTGATGGGGGCCAAACCCTTGGGAATGCTTCTACACAAGGCATATGAGTGAGAGTCTTCACAAATGCTATTTGGAACTCAGTTATCCCCATCTGTGGGGCATCAGCCCCTGGAATGTGGCTGTATATTGCATGTGAACACGAGTGAGTCTGGAAGCCAAAAATTCTCATTTATTTCCTCCAGAAGAGCAAGAAGCTGCCCTTACCCCTTGTTCAGGCTGAGGTTAAGACCTGTTAGGCCAAAGCGCACCCTCTTTTCCTGATGTAGTATCTGTCTGGCGTACCTACAGATGTGGTCATCATTATTGGTTTGGACAGGTGTCTTCCTTGGGATGAGGAAGGGAGAGAAAGCTCTGCACTCCATCTTCCTTCTGCTGCTGAGTGGTGGAGTAAAGACCTAAGAATGCTGAGAACATCACAGGAGAGTGAATGAAGTCAAAAGCAAGATTGGTGCAGCAAGCCAAATGCACATATTCTGTCTGCAGATACCAGGAGAAACAATATATCGTTTGCTCTCAGAGTAAGAATTATTAGGTTTGAAAGAGACAATCCCCAAAGCTTGTCTAAAAAAGGGATGTGTTTAAGGAAACCTTCAGATGAGCACACTGATCTTCAAACAGGGGTAGCTGAAATGGTGGCAGAAATGGGGGGAATCTGCAATTCCTCTGCTCTTCTAGAAGAGTTGGCTGCAAGCTCAGAGAGCGAGCGATTATTTAAACTGAAGAGAAGTTCATTTTTCTGAAGATGAATCTCTAAACAGCAGCTCCATTCAAATTCTGTGGTTGCTTTGCAAACAAGGCTTGTGCTTTTATGACATTAAAAAATGGATTTAATGGACTGAGTTCATTTAGACAGGGGAGATCAAATGAATGAGTGGAATTAGAATACGCGTCCATTTGGCCATCAGTCATTGTTTAAGCCACTCGACCACCCAACTTCTCTAATTAAATGGCAGTGCAGTCCCTGTATAAGGCCTGTGATGGGTAAATTAGTACTTGGTAAGTGCTTTGAAGATGAAAATCACGACATGAGTAATGAGCAAGGGTTTTTTTCTTGGGCTGGAAACGGTATCTTTTGTGTTTTCCACTGCACCATGAGTCACCTGGGTTGACACTGCAGAAAACCTCCTCTCCCAAAGGAAGAGCAAGACAGACACAGCAGTGACAGGCCTTTATTTGGTGTTTACAAGGCAAATTAGGGAAGAGCCTGAATCCATTTCACATCCGTGCAAGGAATTATAACACCATACATATTCGTTACCTATAGAGGCAGGGTGTATTTTATATGAATTTATACATTAAGAAGTTGGATGAAAATTATCTTGTTTAAACATTCATGAAGAGCAAACATCCCCCAAGAAACTGAAGACAGAAACCCAGCTTTGTCCCTCCTGAGAGCCTGACATCACTCTCTCATCGCATTTAAAGCTCCGCATCAAATCCCCTCCAAAACCAAGGGGATGTGGGGGTTTATCTGCTTTGAGGATGTGATCACTTTTAGTGGGAGGAGCTTTGAATCGCAGATTTGGAAGTGAAGTGTGAACCATTTGGCAAGGTCCAGCCCTATGGGTCTGGGGCAAATCTTGCCCCAGGAAGGAAGGAAGCCAAGACCCTGTTAAATGTTCCAAACTTTGCTGGGAGTTTTTGTTCACCACATCCAAACATTCTCATTTATGTATGTTTTCCTTCTCCCAGAGTGCTTTGACACAGCAGCAATTAGTCATGCTCAGTTGTTTGGGTTGACTAATTACTGATAGTTTTGACAGGCCCCATCAGAAAGGTTGCAGAGCCCCAGTGTAAGTTAGGATCCAAGCCACTGGCTGCAATGCTCCTCGCTGTGCCAGAATATGGAATGCAGTGCATCATTTCAGTCCTGGCAGTGCCTCACTCTCAGCTGCACCCCAAAATTGGTCACAGCTGAGAGAACAGCATTCCTAGCATAGCTAGCTGGGGGAGGAGTGTGGGGAAGTTCATTATGGGGATGGTGGTGGTAGGGGAGGTAGTGTGGGGATGGCGGGGGTGGGGAGGGGAGGTGATGTGGGATGGGGAGGAGCGTGGGTGCATCAGAGAGAAAATGCACCACTGGATAAGGTCCTGAAAAACTGGCTAAAATGGCCAAAGGGGAGAAGAGGAAACTCTCCCCTCTGATAGATTCAAATGTAGGTGAAGTCCAAGTGATTTGGGTCATTAATGGGAAAACAATTATGCTTATCTGCTTCCTGCCAATCTGTATCCATTGACAGAGCAGAAGTAATTATGGATACTGTAGACACACTGTGGCATTAAGTGTTTAAATTACACTGCTTAACAATACTTCCTGATATGGCCCTCCAGGCGCGGCCAGAGAGCTGGCTTCAGCCAGCAGCTAACACTGTAGGGGCATGACAGTGTTGTCTGGGGAAGTTTCCCACATTTTCTTTCTCCCCCCAAAACTCCAACAACAAAAAGGAAAAAAAAGTTTGAGTTGAAACTCATTTGGTTTCTGTTGAATACTTAGCATGTCATTCACATAGCTGTCTTCGCAGAGGAAGCAGGCATATTTCATTTGAGGGTTTTTATAGTTTGGCTCTTTGTAGGAGCCAAAAGCAGGGTCAGCACCGTAGATTAGAATCAATTCAGTGGAGGGAAAATAAACCTTTGGAATATATTTTACCTTCCCTGAGCACGTCGCAGGCATTAGCCATAATGGGAACCCTGTCTGTGCATGGAGAGCAGGCATCTCCAGCTCTGGCCCCCACCCATCTTCGCCCTGGACTGTGCAGTCCCATGACCTTCACAGTGGGTGGGATGATTCCGGATTCATCATCTCCTAACTTTATGCTGCTGTGCACAGGAGACACACACACACACACGTTCTTTCCTTATGGATGGAGACAGGAGCTGCTGAAACATGGCTCACACTGATGAGATTGAGCCTTTTGGGGTGTAAATGTGAACTGACTCTACTTGCCCTTGGTGGTGGCTATGCCATCTTTGCTAGACTAAAGCTGCCCAGTTTGCTAGTCTTCTCCAACTTCAGGGAGACAAAAGAGCCAAAGGGGGAGGCTCAGGACCTTTTTCCAGTTCTTTTAGTTCACTCTGTGCGGCCAGCAGAAGAACTTGTCAAATAAGCACAGATGCATCAGAAAACCATTAAGCCAACCCATTAAAAGGGCACTGGATTCACTATTCAAAATGGCTCACTTGCTGTTTCTATGTATATGTGTGCTCTGATGCATTTCAATTTCTTAATTTTAAGACGAGGATGAATGAGGTACTACAGTAGAGATAGTAAAGCACAGCCTTCCCCTCCTCTCAGCAGGATAAGCCCCTGAGGAGACGGCATCTTCACTAGCTGATTTGTCTACCTTTGCTGTTGCAGTTCTTTTTTTAACAGACACTCCAGATAAATATTGCCAGCTTTTACTAAGAGTATCTTGAATGGCTCTTTTGTATTTCTTACCTATCCCTCCCAGAGGTCTCAGTGGACTTGGAGGCCCAGCCTAGGACCACCTAGCAAGTCATCTCTGCAAGCGTCCCTCCTCACTTCTCTGGGTCAGGATATGGGGAAGATCCCCAGGGTCTTTCCCTGCTCTGAGTCTTCAAGAGCTCCACTCGTGTGGGCTTCATTGGGAATTGTATTGAGGCAACTGAAAATCACGCAGGCAATCTGGAAAGTCATCTTGAAGGCAACTTTGCAATGTAAGTGGTTTCAGTTCTGGATTTAGCTGTTCTAAAAGGTTGACGAAGTGAAGATGAGTTGTCATGATGTCAGCCCTTAAGAAGTGGCGCTGGCCAGAGTGCTGAACCCAGTCTCTATTCACCAAAGTCCTCAGACCTTGCTGGCTGCACAGCTGATACATACATCGCCCCTCCCTGCCGGTCAGCAATAGTAGTCCCAGGACAGAGGCAGATAAGAGTGTGCAGAGCAAAAGCTCCACACTTATGACAACACGCATGTAAACAGCTGGTGGAATTTGGGAGTACATTGCATGTGATAGTTACCAGATCTATTAGAGTTACATTTAGTTTAGGAGAGCTTGAGAATAGTTTAGAGGGAGTTCACTGCCAATCAAATGAATATTAATAGTGTGAGTCTTTGAGCAAAGAAGATAGTTTTTCAGTATCTAATATGTATCTATGAAAGAAACAGTTCCTCAGTGTTACAAGGCTTGGAGCATGGGCTTTGAGGAGCCTTCTGAAATCAGGAATCACCAGTACCAGTTGGGAAAAGAACTCTACTTACAGTTTAAACCAAACTATCTGAGCTTCCCTGGTATCTAACTAAACACTTTCTCCCTACAATTCCTCTCCTTAACAATTTGTTTCTCTCGTGTTATATCAATCTGGGTCTTTCTTTTTTTGTTGTGCACTATATTAATGATTCTCAAAATCTTCCAGTTTATCCAGAATTGAAACACCTGCTATGGAGCCTTACCCCACATCGACTCACCAGCGCTCACCTCCCCTCTCCCCACTCCAAAGACAAAGCCAAGGAGTGGTGCCTGTTGGAAAATCTTCCCTTATTCTGGGGGAAGCAGAGGTGCCCCGGTCCCCCACCTCTCTACATTTTCTCCAGGAGCCAGTCTGCACAATTCATCTTTAGCCTGAGGTTCAACTTCCCCATTAACATAGACACAACACTTCACTGAAGCTGAAGTATAAGAAATTTTCTGCTTGATGTGTTTTATGTCCCATTATTATTTTCCCTGTACATCACATGGCTCTCTGAAAGGCACAGGAAAATGTGTCTGGTGCAAGGATTTGGGGAGGGTCCCCCACCACTTAAAAAGGAGAAGGAGGGAGAGATAGACTCATAAAGGAATTCATCCGAAGCTTCTTTCTCTGCCTTCCCAGGGGGCAGGGACTCCTAAGAATTCTCTCCTACTCTGGAAACTTCCTTTGCATCCACAAACTCAATTGCCAGCCTCCCTCAGATAGCTGTTTCCCTTTTGTCTGGGTCTCTGTGGTGCTGCTACATGTCCACCCTCTCATCATGGCTGGAGCAGGACTGATAGGTTTCCCCTGTCTAGCCTGTCTGCTGGTCATTATTTATGGGATGAAACTAGAGGCAGGGAAAACATTGATTAGCTCAACGTGTGGATGAGTCAAATCAATTACTACCCCACTCCCCCAAAAAAGTCACAATCACAATGATTAATTATTCTTTCCATCAGGTGGGGGAAGTCAGAATTGCACATTTGCACATGCAGACTATTCACAGCAATAAAGAAAAATGCATGAAGTATATACAAGCTCCCAAGTGGGAGAATTTCAAGGGGAAGAAACCAAGGATAGGAGAAGACTGCCTCCATGGTAACAGTGGCAATGGGTAGTTTCCCCAGAAGTCTCTTTTTGGTCACATCTCTTAAGGTTAGAGGGCATCCCCAAACTCCCATGCAACACACATAATCTGGACACAAATAAAAAGCATTTCCATGGAGAGGTGGAAGTAAAGCTTTCAGCTTTCTGGGTTCCCAACAGTTGCAGGGTACCTGCCCAGTGCAAACAGTCCTAAAGTTCCCTAGTTGAATCCCAGAGGATTCTGGAGCATCTCTAGATAGAATTCAGAGTTCATGCCGATGGCTGGGCTCCCCAGCAGTGGGCTTGCCCTGGTTCCCTGGCCATAGTGGGAGCAGCCACCAAAGTAGGTCAAATACCCACAGGAGAAGTGGGCACCAGCAAAGGAAACCATCAGGCACCTTCTCAGTGTTCATTCTCAACACTTCTAGAAACAGCTGCTGGTGGTGGCCCAAACAAAGGCCCCCTAAGGCAAGGAGGTGAGATGAGGGAGAAAGGTGAACAAGCAATGCAGACATGTGAACAGTGTCCCTTAATGAGGAGGCAGTGGGGGTAGGGGTGGTGACCTAACTGGAGGCCAGCATACTTGGCTCACATTCCCTAAGCTCTGTTTGGCTGAGGTTATATGAGCCTCTTTCAGAACCACCCCCTCTTGCAAGCCCAATCTCACTAATAAGCCATTGACCTTGAGTGCAAGTCTGGGGCTGATTTGCTGCTCTGTCTTGGGGAACCCCAGGGGCCTAGTGGCTTAATGGGAAGAAATCCTCCTCATTTTAGCAACATTTTTTCTCTCCTGCCACAGTGATCAAATTAGTAGGCTGTTTCTCCACAGAGGAAATGTGGCCATGGGTCCCAGGAGGCACTGCCCATTGCTTGCCTGATGGATTTGGGAAGAGAAAGCAGGGATGCATGTGTGCATGTGTCCCTCCCTTCCCCAGCCCTGGCAGGGTCTCTCCCACCCGGGATGGCCACCCGGCCAGCAGCGAGACCACAGGGAGGGCAGGGGCTGGGGGCTTAGCTGTAGGAGGCCTGGCAGGTGGCTGCGTACACACTGCTGCCCACCGTGCCCCCGCTGCTCAGGGTGCTGGTGGGACACTTGAGGGGCTTCATGCTGCTGTCCCTCTGGATGTGCAAGTGCTTGAGCCGCCAGCGCTCCCAGCTCCTCCGAAACTCCATCTGGACCTTCCATGGGAAAAGGAGGGAAACAAAAGCCATCATGCAAACCAACTGCCCACAAAATGGCCCCTTTATTACATTAGCAGGGAAGGGAAAAAAAATCCACTGCATTATATTAAGAGGCACAAGTCAAGGCCTTCGGGCACCTAAATTAATATCCCAATAAAATTGTTTATTGTTGTCTCCTATTTTCCGCCTCTCCTCAGGAGAGAGATGAGCTTGATGATCTAATTGGTCTCCTCCATCTCTAAACTCCATGACTCAGCTCAGTACCTTTCACAATCCATCACAGTATCATTTAATGGAAGAGAACGAGAGCGAGAGAAATGCGGGAGACCAGAGACGGGAGGGAGAAGACGAGGAGGGGAAGAATCGGACTTCAGAGCAGAGCGGAGCCGAAATGGCCCGAGCTGGCCTGCCAGGATGGGCCTGGTATCCTGGGCAGCGTCACAGGGCCCAGGCTTGGGTGCAGGAGGGGGCAGAGCAGACACCACCTACGGCCACTCTGTTCTGTGCCAGCTCACTGCCTGGCTGAGCCGTTGTGGCAAGTGTGCTGACAGGTGGGATGGGGACACCCCAGGCTGATGGGGCCTCTGCTTGTGAAGTAGCACAGGGCTGCTTGTCTCACAGCCCTTCACTGGGGAGGGTGGGGAGAGGGATGGTGAACTGAGGCACATCTGTGGGAAGCCACCTTGGGGCTGAAGCAGTTTCATTCCCCAGCAGGGAATAGGACGGGACTGGGGCCTCTAAGAGTACTGATACATGGTGCTCTTTCTGTCTTCATCACCCTTAGCACTTTTCCTGAGCCTCTGCTCTGGCCCCCATAATGACAACTGTCATTAAAAGCCACCATTTAGGAGTGCCTGGGTGGCTCACTTGGTTAAGCATCTGACTCTTGATTTCAGCTCAGGTCATGATCTCATGGTTCGGTTCGTGAGTTTGAGCCCCAGGTGGGGCTCCGCATGGAGCCTGCTTGGGATTCTCTCTCTATCTCTCTCTCTCTCTCTCTCTCTCTCTCTCTCTCTCTCTCTGCCCTTCCCCTACTTGCACTCCCCCCTCTCTCTCAAAATAAATAAACTTAAAAAAAAAAGCACCACCATTTGTTGGGCACTTACTACATGCTCAGCACTTTCCATTGATGATTTTAGTTAACGTTCTCAGCCACCCTATGAAGTAGGCAATGTTATTATTCTTCACCACTTCAAGGTGAAGAAACTGAGGTGCAGAGCATTTAAGTATTTCCCTCGGTCTCAGCCAGGGCCCACACCTAGGTCTTGGCTGAGCTCTAGGTTGGTCTCCTAAGCACTGGCCTCTTGGCTTCCATGACTCTTTAAGTCATGCTGGTCCCTGGTGTGCCTACTCTCCCAACTCAGCTCAGAGCACCGCAAGGGCCAGGGCCACCCCTTCCTTACCTGGGTCCCCTGGACCCTAGCACAGTGCTCAGCATACAGCAGGTCCTCTGTACATGCTTTGTAAATGCACTGAAGGAAAGAGCAAGGGACTAACTGAGCATCTGACACGGAGCTCCTTCTGCTACCAAGTTACCACAGTGAAACAACAGAGGTGAGGATGTGAATCCCAGACACCCCTCCCAGCACTTAGAGTGGTGCACTTCCTCACACATGAAGTTTAACCTCACCCCTGCCTCTGAGATCCTCCCTGGCCAGGCCCCTGGTTCTGGAATTTGGGATGAATGGGTTCAGCTCATTCACTTCTGTTTACACAGGCGTAGAGAGGCAAAGGACTGCTCCGTGGCGTAAAACTGGGTAGTGGCAGATCCGGGACCAGCATTCAGGCTCCTGAGTCAGAGCCATGGTGAGAGGGCACAAACCACAGCAAACCACCCTTCCCCTCCCTATGCCCACTCTCCTGGAAACTGATGGAGGACTGATGTCCAGGCCATCTTTTTTCTTCGGGTCACAAGTACCTGGCATTGCCATGGCAACCCGGGGTCTGGAGAACAGCTTTTGTGGACAGAGGTCTCAGCCCAGGAGCTGGGTGTGTTTTTATGGCCCAGTGATGATAATGTGTCTGTTCTTGTGCCCGGAGGAGCCAGGGCATGAGGCATCTCTGAGGAACTGGGCAAAGCCCTTAAACAAGGCAACTGTCCTAGCAGGTCTCCTGGATCCCACAGCATAAGCCCGGGAGAACCTGAGGGGAGAAGCCAGCTGGGGATCTGATGATTTAGGGGTTGCTAGTTGCCAAGGGGCCTAGTGGGATGTGTGCCCACCCCTCCCTCTGGGCCAGCCCTGGGCGTAGATGAAGTGGGGAGGTGATGAGTGACGGACTTTGAGGAATGGAATCAGGAGGAGACTCAGCCAGGGGCTGGGAGACTCTCCACAGAAGTGGTGGGGAAGCCTTGCAGGCGTGTGTGTGTTGGGGGCAAGCATGTGTTGCCAGCATGGCTTTGGGAAAGAGAAGGGAGAAGTAGAAAATGGGAACCATGGGGGGCCGAGAAGATGAGAAGGGGCAGAGGGGAGCCTCACTCTCTCCAGCTTGCACAGGGACACCTGCCACCCTGCCCCGTCCCTGGGACATGAAGGAGCAAAGCATAGGGCCAGGGAGAGCATCACCCCTCTGGCTGAGAACCACTCCTGAAGTGAATGCCACCCTGAAGAGCTGTGTTTCTCATATCTCAGCCCTTTCTTCAGTTTTTTAGGAAGTTTTTTGTGAGGGCTCAGATGTAGGGGAGAACCAGGGCTGGAACATCCTGCTTTCCCCCACCCTCCCTTCCCCCCCAGTCCCTGTGGATCAAGGGCCTGTAGGACAAGGCCCTGTGAGTGTTCTCTACCGGCCTCCTCTCCTTCCCTGGCCTGCCCCACACAGAGCCTGGTCAGCCCTCTGAGATTGGCCCGTAGGAACAGCCAGAAGGCATTTATGGGCCACGCTGAGCCTGGCAATGCCTCCCCTTCCCAGCCCCTGCGTTAATGGAGACCTCTCCCAGCACCCCAGCTCCACCATCTTCTAGCTGTTGAACTGGGCTATTCATTTCATTTTGCCGAATCTTAGTTTTCTCATTTGTAAAATGAGGATAATGCCTGCTACACAGGGCTGGCTTCAGTAAAACGTGGGTACCTTGTACAAAGTAAACATTAAGGAAGTGTTTCCCTCCCATTTGGAGCTCCACATGATCTAAGCATCATTACCGCCATTTTGCAGAAAAGGAAACAGGTTTCAAGTGGGCATGTGACTTGCCCAAAGTCGCACAGCTCATTAAGCAATGCAGCCTGGATGGGGGCCGAGACCTGATGCCAAAGCCCAATCCCACATCTTTCCTGCTCTTTGAGTCATCTCACAGCACCCTGAAATACCAAGGTCCCCCTCCACAGGTGCCCCTGTGCCCTCTACACCCACAGCACAAGTAAAGTTAATGTATTAATACAGACTCTTAAGCTCTCTGAACTCTGGGACACCAGACTCTGTGACAGAAGCCACACAAAGAGCACCAGGGCCTTTGAGGAGCAGTGTTCATGGGTCATCTGAGCCCCAGCCTCATTGATATAAACCCTCACCTGGGCCTGAATGGAGTCAACAGTCCTCAGTGTGCCCCCCAGACTCTGGGGTAGGGGGTTTCCTACCCTCTCTTCCCTTCTGGGGTTAATCCTCTTGTGGATACTTCCCTTATGGTGTCACATCCAGTACTATTATTTGTTCCCCCTCTGGAAGGAATGGGGGATGGTGCTGTGGCATTTGTGACACCCAGTTTGATGGAGCTCCTGCTCTGCTCCAGCACAAAGCTGGGTGCCTGGGCAGAAGGGGCCTTCCCCAGGCACCAGAGGCACAGACATCCCCTCTGTCTGGGAGTTGACTGTCTCGGAGTGGGGGAGGGCTATGGTCCGGCAGGAGAGGACGTGGGAGTCAGCAACAGCCCCCTTCGTCCACCCCTACAGCCTAAAAGCCACTGGAAACACACACCCCTTGGCCATTGGTGGGCTGGGGCTCTAACCTGCACACACAGAGTGGGCACTTTCCTCTTTCTGTTGGGATGCATTTGACTCCCAGCTCCGCCATCACTTCCAGGCCAAACCTGGGGCAAGTTTCCTACTCTCTCTGATTTTCAATGACCTCATGTTTAAGACCATAGGGATTAGCAGGGATTTTTTTGGTGGGGGGAGGGAGGAAGCAATGATGATTAAATAAGATAGTGAGAATTAAAACCCCAAGGATGTGACTTGGGCATGTCTGCTGTTGAATCAATGTGTAACAGTCACCACTGCCTGGTCACTCGGTATCCCCTTAACACAAGACTGGGTCTTCCCCAAGTTCACATCCATTAGGATATGCCTGCACACATGTGTGTATGTGAGTGACTGTGTGTGTGTGTATGTGTGTGTGTGTGTGTGTGTGTGTGAGAGAGAGAGAGAGAGAGAGAGAGAGAGAGACAGAGAGAGAGACAGAGAGAGAGACTGAGAGACCGAGACCCATGCATAGAAAACAATACACGGACAAGATGCCTCCTCAGCTCTAGTGCCCAGTGGGACGGGTAGGGGGTTTCAGATGAAAAGATTGATGGGAGTCACCACCGACAACTCCAGAACAGCCAACAGTAGCAGCCCACAGGGTCCCCACATCCCTTCTCAGGCCTTACCTCATTGTTGACAAAGCAGTACAAGATGGCCACCATCAGCCCCTGGAAACAAGAGTCATGTCAGCAGAGAGGAAGTGGGAGGGAGGTGCCCTGTAGGCAACCTCTGAAGCTCCTTGGGCCCCAGCCCCAGTATCCACCTCCTCAGACCAGGCAGCCCAGGCAGACCCAGAGCTGGAGTGGTGGGTTCCTTCTTTTGTTGCTGGGGGAACAAGAAATCCCCTTGCTCAGATACTGAGAGGCTCTTCAGCCACCCTCTCCTTGAGGAGGTCTGACCCGGGAAAGTACACCACCTCTGATCGGGGGCCATTTTCCCCTGCCATGGCTCCATCTGTTCACTCAGCAGACCCAGCATTTCCAAACTGGGATCTAAATGTGTGTGTATATACGTGTAAGGGCACATGCATGGGCTCACATGCTTATGGCTCTCTCACAAGCCTCCGGAGGGGCTGAGACCAGGTTCTCATATCTACAGCCCCCACCCCCAATGACACTCATACACCCTCAGCATCATCTGCTACTAGTGGAGAGCTTGAGTTCCTGGTTTTGGAAACTACGTGACCTGGAAAATCCTGTTTTAACATCTCTGAGCATCAGTTTCCTCCTTGGTAAAATCGGATGATCCTGCCCACCTCCTGGGATGCTGTGAGGATTAAATGCACACTGTATGCAAAGCCCCTGGTGCCCGGTAACAAACAGCCTGGTAGATGGCAGTTGTGATGCCAGCCTGGATGCCCATGGTTACATCTGGGAAGGCTTCTTGTCCCACATGCTTATAGAGAAGACGGATGGTGGACACTCAGTCTAGCCCTGGCTCTACTCCAACCATAGCACTCTGGGCATGGCTCACTTTCCCCCAGGCTGTAGGGCGCCCATCTGCATGGTGAAGGCTGGTCTCTGTCCCACTCCCACTCTGACACTTGGCAAGTGAGGCCCCCCCAGCCATGAGGTCACCTGGAAGGAGGTGAAGGAGAGCTCTGTGAACAGCTTGATGAAGCGCAGCGTCCCCCGGGCATGTTCATCCATCACAAAGGCAAAGACGACCTCATGGGTACCCAGCAGGGGGATGAGCGTCAGTGTGGACTTGGCAAGTCTGGGGGTGGGGTAAAGACATCATTCTGGAACTCTCCCATGGATGCTT
The DNA here is from genome assembly GCA_028646485.1 of Cryptoprocta ferox. Classification (NCBI taxonomy): domain Eukaryota; kingdom Metazoa; phylum Chordata; class Mammalia; order Carnivora; family Eupleridae; genus Cryptoprocta; species Cryptoprocta ferox. The sequence goes on from CM053577.1 coordinate 107,748,433, forward strand.
CTCCCCTTTCTGTGCCCCAACCCCACACCTGAGTGACAGACACTCTCCCACCCCTAATATGCTGGGATGGGCTGCCTGGTGGGGAGGAAGCAGAAGTCAAGACACCTAGGAGCTGCCCAGGTCTAGGGCTAAGGGCAAGGCTTGGGGTCTTGGCCTGAGCCAGGCAGGAGAAGAAGATCATGCAGGGTTCCAGGCTCAGAGCCCCAGGATCTCTGTTCTGGAAGCATGGGCCATGGGTGCCTATGAAAGCCAGGTCAAGTACATCACCTGCACTTGATGTCTGTCTTGCACATGAGATTGGCTTTCAGTTTGGACACCACAATGCAGATGACCCGGACAAAGATGAGGAAGTTCACCTGCAGGATAGATGGGAGAGGGTAGCTGGAGGCCCTCTCAAAACACCGCCTGTCTCCAGGCCTTCCCCCAGCAACACTGGGCCTGCCAGAACCACCACTCTGCCCCCACACCATCACTCACCCCAATGGCAAAGAGAATGGGGAGCCGGATAATGAGCCAATAATTCATGTTTGAGTTCCGGGTCCAGCAGCTGGAGAGGAAGGGAAATACACAGTTACCTAGTTGGACACACAGAGCCCCCAAGCTCACAGTGCAGGCACAGGGGCACACAAACACTGCCACAAGGAGCTACCCACAGACTCATGCAGAGTCTTTCAAGCCACACACACGTGCGCGCGCACACACACACACACACACCTAAACACATGGTCACACAGAGAGATACACACAGCTCTTTCGTGAACCTATGGTCATGATGCCTAGCATCATACACAAAATAGCAAAAACATTTCACAGTTATTATAGAAAAACCACTGCATACCCCATGGACCCAGCACCATTTGTTATCACCCAGCCCCAGGGAGGGCTAGGGAAGGGGTATCAAGGAACTAAATTCATAAATTAAGCTCCTGATCCCTCGGTTTTTCCTCTCAACAGGTGGTAGCCACGTGCCCCAGGAGCCAGGGAATCCCGGGGGGGTTGAGGATGGTGACCTCAGCACACCCATGCCAAGGAGCAGGACACTCACCCCTCATCCTCATACAGGTACTTGACAATGCCCCAAGGGATAACAAACAGCAGGGGGACACCTAGAGGAGAGAGGGGAAGAGAGAAAGGGGAAGTGGGGCTGGCAGGCCTGACCCACGACCATGCACACCTAGAGGCCTCTCCTTACCCAGGCCTCTCCCACCTCCAGCCCCTCCCCTTGCCTGACTCCAAAACCACTTTCTAGCAGGTATGGAACTAGGCTGGTCTGGAAGCCTGGGGGAGCAAAGGCAGCAGGAACACCCTCCCCTACCCCTACTCCTGGACTCTTCCTCAGAGAGACGATCCTACCACATTGTGGCTGTACCTGTCCTCACCAGTCCCCCCATCCCAGTCACATGTGGGAGCTTGCCCTGAAATCCAGGCTGAGACTTGAGGATGCAGACACCAGAGTAACAGAGGGACAAGACCATGGAGTGGGGAGAACATGCTGGATGAAGTGGAGCAGGCTAACCCTCTGATGACCTTCTCCCCCTGCCGCGGCCCATGTGCCCATCTCAGTCAACTCCTTCAGGCTCCGGAAGCCCCTCCAGCTACCTGTTCTCTACCCACATGCACAGCAAGTGGCTGGGCAGAAGCGTGGAGTAGAGACAGGGGCCCCGTCCTTGATGCCAACAGCCCAACTAACGGCACAGTGGCCCACGGCAATAACAGCTCCAATGTAACACTTTCCACTTGGCTGAGACTCAACTGGTATGGCAGGCAGCCTCTAGGAAGGCCCCCAGCAATCCCCACCTCCTGGTATCCACACCGCTGTACAGCCTACGCTGTATCAGGATTGGTCTGTGTGACCAAAAATGTATGCAGAAGCGATGGCAGGTCACTTCTGAGATTAGGTTATAAGAGACTGTTAGAAGGTTATAAAAGGCTTGTCTTGGGCTCTCTCTCAGTCTGATCACTTGCTCTGGGGGACACCAGTTGCCATGTCATGAGAGCACTCAAATAGTCAGTGGAGGCCCCTGTGGCAAGTAATGGGGGCCCACAGGCAGCAAGGACCTGTGCTTCCTGACACAACCTTGTGAGTGAGTTTGCAAGGGATTCTCCAACCCCACTGAAGACTTGCTGTGACAGCAGCCCTGGCCAACAGCATGACTACATCTCTGTTAGAGACCCTGGGCCAGAGGCATGCAGCTAAGTCAAACCAGATTCCTGCCCACAGAAAGTGCAGTAGGAAATTGCTGCTGTAGGTGGAGAAGTTGTGGGGTCGTCTGCTCTGCAGCAATAGCTAACGCATTCAGCTGGTCCCCAGTTCCTTGAGGGTACAGTTCATTCATTCTCAGAGCCTCAGTGCTTGGCTCACCCTGAGAGCTTGATATGTTTGCTGACTTCAAATGGACTGCCCGTCCTCACGACAGATGAATGAGGCACTCCGGAGGGTTCAGGTGGGACTAGAGAGCAGGGCTGCCAGCCCACGCCTATGCCAACCTCCTTCAATGGCTTTCTGTACCAACTCTCCATGTCTGTCTCTACGGGTGCCCCTCTCGGGGTTGGACATGCGGGCATCAGATATAGGTAAGAGTGTGGGTAGGAAGGTATATGGACACAGCTGTGAGTGTGCGGTGGGGAGGGCCGTGCACAGGCATGTGTGGCTCTAGGGGAAGGATCTCTCCCAAGAGCACATTTCCAGGGCAGAGCCCCACTGACAGTCTTTCCTGTCACCATGATCCATGTCCTCAGTAGCCATTCCCCAGCAGTTCGTGTGCCAGGAGCTACGGTGCACGACAGTGCAGACAGGGATGGAGGAAGCCGAGAAGCTCACAGCTGGCCAGCATTCTTCATCAGGTACCTTTCTCCTTGGCCATTTGTTTTTATACAAACCAGACCTCTGAGCATCCGGGATGCTTTAGTGAACAGGCCATCATGAGCCTGGACAAGGGATAGGGGGCTTCCAAAGGCCTCAGAATACAGCACGGAGCCTACCACAGTGAAGATGCTCAGAGAGCATGGAGAGAAGGAATGATGGGTGGATCAACAGATCACTGAGAAGGGAATCTGTCCCGGCAAGAACATGCCGATTACCTGGGCCACACACACATGCGGAATGCTCCTTCTTGGGCATTCCCAGCCACCTGCTGTCCTTTTCTCTGAGATCCCCCTCCAGGATGGGGGAGCTCACTCATGTTATCAGCAAGACCTGGTGAACTTCACTCGTTCGCCAACCTCTCCTTAAAGTCTTTTCTGCCACCTGCAATCATTACACACCCCCTCACTCCCTGCTGGCTGCGTCTTTCTCCCATTTAGAGAGTCAACAAGACAGGCTGGAGAAAAAAAGCTCACAATGAGACACAGAGAATTGGCCCTGAGAAGTAATGATTCCCTTGTCCGTCACTTGCCTCCCTCCCATGCAGCCTCCCTGTGGTGGGTTACGGGGGTACTAGCTGCCCATGGATGCTAGCAGAAGCTGACACGTCTTTTGGGACTCCCCAACTGTGTCAGGTTGTAATTTTAATTTTTCTGCTTGCATGTGAAGCTGAAAGTTGTTTCCAAGCATCCCAACATGGCCTAGGTCTCCTGGCCCCACAGACGAGCTCTTTGGAAAGCTTTCTCTCTGTTCTCTGTCTTTGTCCCTCTGTCTCTCCCCATTCCAATTCCTCAAGATAAGGGAGTTCTCATTGGGAAGAAAGGTCCCCCAGGTCCTACCTTGGTGCCCCTCAGGCTCTGAGCCCTGAGTTGTGGCATGCGGTGGTGGGAAAGGATGAGCACCCTTTTCCCCTCCCCAGGATGCCATGCATCCCCACCAACATTCCACCAACCACCCCTGCTCCTCTGCACACATCACATGGTCCCCTCTGATTGTTCCTGCCCTCAGGTCGCCATGGAGACAGGCACTAACAGCATTGACGCTATTTCCCAGAATGGACAGACACAGTCCCCCACCTTAAGGACAGCCTTCCCAGAGCCCCCTCAATGACCTAACACCGCCCCACCCTCCATTAGCCGCAGGGCTCTCCAGCTGCCCACTGCCTGAGTGACTGCCCTAGCCTGGGAGGGGAGGAAGGCAGAGCAGGGAGGGGTGGGCCCTGGGGGAGGAGAGGGAAGGGCCAGAGCAGGGAGCTGTACACAGAGGCTAGGCCCACCTGCCCACCAGCGCAGAGGCCTGAGCTCGCTCACCTTGGCCATTAGGGGACTAAAGAGGCAGTGCAGGACAGAGAACTTCCCATGACAGGCAGCAGTGGCCCAGGGCCTAGGAGTTGGGAGGCTTGGTTCCAGTGCCTGCTCTGCCTGGAAGGCCCTGCCCTCTCTGGGCCTCAGTGCCTTCAAGACACTGATCGCCCCCTTTAGAGGTACTCTTCTACAACAGGGCCACACAGAGCCAGGTGGCTGAAGGGCATTGGCAAAAGGGAATGCAGGGTGAGGACAGGGGCAGGGAGGCTGAGAGGGCCAGAGAAAGCACACAGCCAGGGGGTCAGACAACCTGTGGAGGCTACCTGAGGAGGCGGGCTGGACCGAGGACAGCCTTGCAAAGGCTCAGAGGCAGGAGCCAGTATGGGAGGGGGACATCACACGTGGCTGTGACTGAGGCGGGAGGTCCCCAGTAGTCAAAGTAACCTGAGGCAGGCGAAGGAAGGAATGACAGTGGTGAATGAATGAATGGCAAGCTCAAGGTGGAGGGCAGGCTCCTGTGGTGTGGGCAAGGACACTAGCAGATTAGGAAGGGCCAGAGGGCAAGGCCCGTTCTCTGGCTCCATCCCAGGGAGGCTCCTGCAGGCCCCTCCAGAGTAAGCACTGTTGCCTGTGTTTTCCTAGTGGGGTGTGGGTTGGGGGTGCTGGTGGGCATCTCAGCCCGTTCTCAACAGAATCCTGCGTGGCGAGAGGCAGAAGCACAACCAGAAATGTTCCAGCAAAAAAAAAAAAAAAGACACAATAGTTCTCAGTAAACTTTTTTGGCTAGAACATTTCCAGCTGGGCTCCAGGCACATCCGCGGTCCACCCTTGCCTCAGCTGGCTTCTGGCCGAACAGCCCTGCCCTGCCAGGCTCTCCTCTAAGCCCTCCTCTTCATCATCAGCTGACAGAGCCACAGCCCCTCAGCCCTCACCTGCCCCGACCCCCTACGTTGAGGACCAGGACTCTCCACTTCCCTCAGGGCCTGGGTACCAAAGATTGGGTGTGGGGCTCCATCCCCACGGGTCTTAGGAGTAGAGGTATTTAAGGACAGTGCATGGCTGCCCACGGTGTACGTGTGGGGTGTATCTGGCTAGATAGCGGGGAGGCCTCTGCTTCCATTAAGTGGGGAGGGTGATGCAGGGACAGGAGGGTAACCATAGCCCTCTGCGGTGAGTCCCGTGCCCAGGACAGAGTTATCCAGTGGACTCTGCTCCTTGGCCTAGCAGTGTGCTCTGAGTACCAAGATGGCGTCCTGGGGGTAGCCTGAGGGCAGTAGTTCCAAGAGAGGTCACGGTCCCCTGCCTCCCATGCCACGCGTTGGGGAGGAGGAGCGAGTAAGGTGAATGACGGTGGGCCTTACCCCAGCCTATGCTCAGATAGAGACTGAAGATGCGCTGCTCGGAGAAGACGGAGAAGGCCAGCAGCGTGTACAGGTACACGCCCTCCACCAGGAGCCAGTAGTAATTGGCCGCCACGCAGTACTGCATGAGCAGGAACACCAGGCGGCAGCCCAGAGAATCCTGGGGACAGAGGAAGGGTCCCCAGGGGACAACAGCTCTGCCTCCTGCCTCTCTTGACCCCCCTCCCCATCCTGCCCCTGCTGCTATCCGACCACAGCGAATGAAGGATGAGAACCCTAATACCTTTTTTGCCAGGGCCAGTGCCAAGAACTTGACCTGCCTTAGCTCATTGATTCACTACCCTGAGTGGAAGAAGCTAATATTATCCTCATATAGGTGAGGAAACTGAGGCTCAGAGATGTTAAATGACTTGTCCCAAAACTATACAGCTACTAAGTAGCAGAGCTGGGATTCAAGCCTGGGTCTGTTTCCAAAGACCACGTCCTATGTCAGACAGAACTCCTTAAGGGCAGGGAGAGTGTCTACATCCTTACTAGGGGTTCCCCAGGGTGGACTGCCTCTCCCATCAGACTGGGGGTTCCCCAGGGTAGACTACCTCTCCCATCAGACTGGAGACTCCCTAAGGACCAGGTGTGGGCAGCTCTTGCCTTTCTTTGTGCCAGGTCTGGGTGGGGTTGGGAAAGCTGGTCCTTACCGACTGTCCATCCCTCCCCAGGCTCTTCCTGAGCACACCACACACCTGGTAGGAGAGGAGGCCATCCCACTGGTGCTGCTGGGGGGCCGTGCTGTACATCCACTTGAGGACCGCATCCCTGATGAAGACGGACAGCGCTCGGAGGATGAAGGATGCAAACAGGTTCACGTGGATGTAGTTCCGGGTGCAGTGCAGGTGTCTGTGGGAGAAAGCAGGGCTCTTTCCTAGCAAGATGGCCCGCAGTTCTGCTCCACAACCCCCCAGTTCTCAGGCTAACATACACTTCAGGCATGTTTCGGCATCTGGGACTGAGCCTCTGTCTTTTCTTCCTCTGAAAATGCCCTTCTTCCTCATAACCTTGAAAATTCTTTGGGTCCAATGTAAGTCCTGCCTCGCCATGGAGCCTTCAGGTGTGTGGTCACTGCCACCACCCACCCTCTATCCACACTATCTTTCTCTCTACAGCCCTTCTTTTCTACAAGGTCATGTGTAATCCAAGTATTTATGTGTGAAGATCACTTCCCCCATTGGAGACTTTCCTTTGCTTCTTGAGGACAGGACCCACATCGCACATGCCTCAGAGTCAGGTTAGGGCTAAGCACATGGTAAGAATTCAAAAAAATATTAGGCACATTTTCAATATCCTTTCATGTAAAAATGCAGGGCAAACTGCAAATACAAGGGCATTTCTCAACCTGATAAGGGCTATCTACCCAAACCGGAACAAACATCATTCTTAACTGAGAAATTTTATAAGCATTTCCTTCAAAATCAGGAAAATAAGGATTGTCTAGCCTTACAAAGCTATCATCACATCCATTCACCATTGTAATACAGATCCTGGCCACTGTAAGAAGGCAAGGGGGCAAAAAATCATACGAAATTGAGATAAAGGAGTAAAATTGTCATTATTTGTAGATAGTAGAGTATCTTTATAGAGAACCCAAGATAATCTACACACGAATTATTAGAACTGATGGGAGAGTTCATTCATCATGGCTGCTGATATGTGTTTATACATATCAGCAATAAACAAATAAAAAGTAAATTTTGAAGAATCATATATAATTTTTTAATTGACTACATAGAAATAAATCACAGAAGATGGGCAAGATCTCTATGGAGAATATAATAACATTTGCTTAAAATAGACAAGACTTAAAATTATACATTCATGGATAGAAAGACTCACTATTTTGAATGTGTCACTTCTCTCCACATTAATTGATAAATTAATAAAAATAGCTACAATAAAAATTCCAATGGTGTCGATTTTTTGTTTTCCTGGAACTCTCAAAACATATAAAGAACCAAGGGCCAAGCATAGTCCAGACCCTCCTAAAGAACCACAAAGGAGACCAGGTGCCTGGGTGGCTTAGTCCGTTAAACATCCGACTTCAGCTCAGGTCATGATCTCATGGCTCATGGGTTCGAGCCTCGCATCGGGCTCTGTGCTGACAGCAGAGCCTGGAGCTGGCTTCAGATTCTGTGTCTTCCTCCCTCTCTGCCCCTTCCCCACTCGTGCTCTGTCTCTCTCACTCTCAAAAATAAATAAACATTAAAAACAATTTAAGAACCACAAAGTAGAGGTCTTTACTGTGAAGAGAGTTTTTAGTGAATTTATAGTAGTTAAGGTCCTATGGTATGGACAATCAGACAGATTAATAAACCAATGGGCAAGAATACAAGTGACAGATACCAACCCAGGCAAAGATAACTCTTGCTTCATGGCAGAGTAAGCCCTGCAAACCCAAGGGGAAAGGATGAACTGTTAGTAAATGGTACTGAACCAATGAATTATTATAGATGGAAAAAATAAAATTAAATCTCTTGTTTTCACCATAGACAAAAATTAATTACAGGTGGATTAAAGAACCATAAGGGATGTGCTGCAAAACTTATGACCCTAAGATCAGGAAAGATTTTCTTTTTATTAAAGATTTTTTTTCTTTTTTATTAGAGAGGGAGAGAGAGCACAAGAGTAGGGAAGAGGCAGAGGGGGAGGGAGGGAAGGAGGGGGAGAGAGAGAGAGAGAGAGAGAGAGAGAGAGAGAGAGAATCATAAGCAGGTTCCACACTCAGCACAGAACCTGGCACGGGGCTTGATCCCATGACCCTGGGATGATGACCTGAGACCAAACCAAAAGTCAGATGCTCAACCAATTTAGCCACCCAGGCACCAAGGAAAGATTCCTTAAACAAGATCATAAAGGAATTTGGTCTTTGGGAAAAAAATTGATATTTTTTTTATCAATTGGCAAAATTAATCTTTATCAATTGATAATATTTAGTGATAAACTTTATTAATAAAAATGGATACATTGATATATTTCATTTCATTAAAATTAAGGACTTCCAGGCATAAAAGGCACCAAAGTGTGAGTGAAAAAATCAACCACAGACTAAAAGAGGATACACCCTAAATTAGAATCCAGGATATACAATGAATAGCCAAAGGAAAAAAGAAAAAGCCAAATAAGTCAATTAAAAAAGTGAGCAAAGGATAGGAATAAGCAATTCACAAAATGAAACACAAAAATGCTTGATCTCTCTAGGAATTGGGGATATGCAAATTAAAATCACGAGATATCTCACACCCTTCAGATTAGCAACAGTTAGGTGAAAATAAATATTGGTGAGGATACTAAGTAAAGGGCACTCTCATTTATTACTGGTAAGAGGGCAAACTGGTATGACCACTTTGGAGAGTAACTTCACCTAATAAATTTTCTTTCTTTTTTTTACATTAAAAAATGTTTATTTCTTTTTGAGAGAGAGAGAGAGAGAGAGAGAGACAGACAGACAGAACACGAGCAGGAGAGGGGCAGAGAGAGGAGACACAGAATCCAAAGCAGGCTCCAGGCTCTGAGCTGTCAGCACAGAGCCCCACACAGGGCTCAAACTCACAAACTGTGAGGTCATGACCTGAGCTGATGTCAGACATTTAACCAACTGAGCCCCCCAGACACCCCTCATAAATTTTGAAAAGCACATTGCATTCAGACCAGGCAATTCTACTCAGAGGTACATGCCCCTGGAGAAATGCACAAGGGGTCATTAAGTAAGAATTTGCCTTGTAGCAAGGCTTGTAATTCAGAGAAGAAAAAAGGAAACACCTCAAATGTCCATTAAAGTGATAAAAATAAATTGTAATATATTATACAATAGAGTCTGGAGTGACGGTTAATATAAAACAGAACTATCTGTATTAACATAAATGAATCTCACAAAAATATGCCAGGCCAAAAATAACATTGCAAAAGAATATGTACAACATATCACTAAATATGCAAAATCCACAGCTGTATATTTGTACAGATATTACAAATGTGGCGAAAGTATAGAGATGCCTGGGGATTATAAGTATCCCCTTCAGGGGTTCCCTCTGGTTGGGGGGTGGTGGGCAGTGGCAGGGTGGGCTACCCAGGGCAGCGTGAGCTTGTTGACCGTGTGGTAGGCGTTAGCTCTCAGGCTGGGCACTGAGTGCACCAGTGATCAGTATCAGCCATTGTAGTTTCAGATCTCTGAAATATTTCACAATAAAAGGGGAGAATATTCACTGAGTGAATGCATCTATCAAACACTGACCGCGCCCAGCACTGACTGTGCCAGGTCCATGGAGGCGACAGGAGGAATGAGGCTTGTCCTGTTTCTTCGGGGCTGGTATCCTAAAGTCCCTGCACTCAGAATTGCTCTTGACCTTGAACCCAGTACCCCTGGCTAGCCCCCCACCCAATGCAGAGGGAGTGGGAAGAACATGGTCCTCTGGAAGGAATGGCTCAGGAATGGCTCATGGAGGTAGGACGTAAGGAAGACCCTTTCCAGGGTGCTGATAAGCTCCAAAGAGGGCAGAATCTCTAAACCCTTGAGCTCTTACCTAAAATCAAACTGAATTCCTGATTATTTAAGCTTCATACGCTCAACTGGAGGGGATGTCCCCTAATCCTATCACCCATGATGAAGGTTTGGGGATGTGTGCCTTGTGTGTTTGTGTGGTGTTTGTTTTGTTCTGTTTTGCAGTATTCTATGCACTCTCTTACAGAGTAGGGATTAGACCAGGCATACAGTGCCGTATCCCATGTTTTCAGCTTCGTATTCAGTGGACACGTTCTCCAGAGATCTCTTAAGGGAAGAACCTGTGGCACTGTCGCTTTAGTTTGGTGCTCCCTTGTCTACTGGGGACAGCGAGGGGAGTTGGGATGAAACAGCCCCTCCGGCCCCCAGGCCCCTTACCTGAAGCTCAGGAGGATGGCTGAGGCGATGACCAGAGCGGAGAAGGAGAGTGTGTAGCCCACCGTGTAGATGATGGAAAAGGACAGGAGCTGCTCCTCTGGGGAGCTCTGTGTGCACACGAGGGATACAGTGCACATGAGGCAGCCCACGCCCTCCTCTCCCACATCCGTCTTTCCCATGGGACAGGGACAGAGGCGGGGCCCCAGGTCAGGCTGCACCAGGGACCCCAGAACTAAGAAAGAAAATAACCTATGCAATGGTTCTTGGATTTCCAGGGCCTCGTCCCAAGGCCAGGGGGGTGAACACACATCACCTCCGCCCGGCAAGCATGGTGTGCAAAGCCCCCAGAAGCAGGGGGATAGACAAGATGGCCACAGACCAGCCCACCAGATGCCCAGGGACCCTGCTCCAGTGCAGCTGGGACCCCATTACCCCTCATGACTCGGAGCCCCCAACTTCAACTCACTCTCTCCCCCCGCTTGGACTCCTCGCACTCGGACAGGTTCCTCCAGGGCAGGCTGGAGTTGTCCTGGTGCAGCCACAGGCCCTCGGCTGTGCAGAACCGGTATACGTGGCCCTGCAGCACTGGGGCAGAGAGACATGGAGCTGAGCCCAACACCACAGGCCCCTCATTTCTCCCTGCCCTAGGGGGCCCCCTGCTCCCCCAGGACTGACCTCTTGGAGTTAGCAACACCTCTCTCACACACACACACACACACACACACACACACACACGGCCTTCCTCTCTTGTCATGTGCCCATTTGGCCCAGGGACAGGAAAGGCAGTCACTGAGGGCCATCCAGCACCACCTTCAGCCTTTCCTCCTGGCCGCCCGGGGATAGAGTTTGATGAAGCCATGTTTTTGAGATGTGATAACTCTAGCCCATTGCCATGTCCTGCCTCCAGCCTCAAATCACACTGGCAACAAGTCTGGTGCTGACCACCAGTGGGCTCAACAGCTCCATAGCCACTGACTGTGACTTCTAATTTTCAGGACTCAGCCCCTGCCTCCCTCCAACACTTCACAGACAGAGCAGATCCTGGGAACAGATGGGCCCAGAGCTCCTGAGACGAAGGAAGAGACACAGCCCTGCCTCAGGGAGCCCCTGTCTGAGAGGAGACATAGTCCTGCCCTAGGGAGCCCCAGTCTGAGTGGGGGAGACACAGCCCTGCCCTAAGGGATCCCCAGTCTGAGGGAGAAGACACAGCCCTGCCCTAAGGGATTCTCAGTCTGAAAGGGAGACACAGCCCTGGCCTCAAGGAGCCCCAGTCTGAGGGGGGAGACACAGCCTAGGGAGCCCCAGTCTGAGGGGGGAGACACAGCCCTGATCTCAGGGAGCCCCAGTCTGAGGGGGAGACACAGCCCTGGCCTCAGGAAGCCCCAGTCTGATGGAGGAGATACAGTCCTGCCTTTAGGAAGTCCTAATCTGACGGAAATGACACAGTGTTATCCTCAAAGATGACCTGATCTAAAAGGAATCCAACGTCGATGATAGAGGCACAGCCCTTGGAGACTCTCCATTCAAAGAGGGAAGACTCGGCTCCTCCCTTCAAGTAGCCCCTAGTGAGATGCTGGGGACAGAGACCGCCCTTGGAGACCTCCCAGTCTCACAGGAGGGAGAGACCCAGCCCCTGTCCTCAGAGAGCTCTTATTTTGAAGGCGGAAGCACAGTTCCTGGCTTTAGGGAATAGAGACTCTTCATAGGAAAAAACAGTCCTCAGAAAGTTAACAACATAAATGCAAACCAAGAGAGGTCAGATACAAACCCAACAGAGCTGGGGGTGAGATGCTGTCTGTGCCCATTCACACACATCAAATCTGACCTGTCTTGCTGGCCTCCCACCCAGGGAGGTGGGCGCCTTGGGGTCCCTGGTCCCCTGTGAGGTCATGAGAAGGAATAAGGGGTTTACTTGTGCCTGGGAGGAAATGCCTCATTACCTTCCTGGAGGAGAATATAAGTCTGACCCCAGAGTCAGGAAACCGGGGACAAAAACGGGGTTGGGTTTAGCACAGGAGGATTCAGGGGAGAAACTGGAGCCAGGACAAAATGGAAAACATTTAAAAATTCTAAAGGACTAAAAGATTTTAAAGACCAGTTATAGGATGAAGGCACAGTGGGAGGGAGGGAGGAAGAATGGAGAAGCATTGGAGGCCCTGCCCTAAGGGAGGAGTAGCGGTAAGAAGTGTGTGTGGGAAGAGGCTCATTAACATGTGTACATGATGATAAAGCAGAGGGAGGCAAACCTTAAGAGACTCTTAAAAACAGAGAACAAACTGAGGCCCAACTTGCTGGAGGAGACGTGGGGTGGGGGATGGGCTAAATGGGTGATTGGCATTGAGGAGGGCACTTGTTGGGATGAACACTGGCTGTTGTATCTAAGTGATAAATCACTGGATTCTACTCCTGAAACCAAGACTACACTGTATGTTAACTAAGTTTAATTTAAATAAATAAGTTAAAAAAAACAACACCACATGCATGATGGGAGTGAGGCAAACTGCAGGGCCTGCCCTGAAAGGGCCCAGCAGGGACGCAGCCATCTAGGCCAGGGATCTGTTTCACCTTTCACAAACTGTCAGTCTGCCCACTACTGTTGTGTCAGGCTCCTGCAGGGCCTGTAGGTCAGACCCTTGTCCTTCTGGACCCCCAACCCCCAGTCACCCAGTGCAGTGTCCCTGTTCACTCTTCTCCTTTCTCCCCCTCTTTCATAAAACCTGAACCAAGGCCCTCTACAGGAGACAGAAGTATCTGGTAATACAGTAGGGTAAATCACCTCGCAGCATCATTGCTTCTAGAAGAACATTTTAAGAGACTTTACCTGGAAGGGAAACAAAAACCTAAAAATCTAATGGTGGGACTACTGGCAGTGAGAAGAGCCTGAGTCCCAACACCCCTCAAATGCATTTACGAACAGAATCAGGCCAAGACAAAGGCAAAGGAGGGGAGGCATGTGGTGTGATTTTAGCAACTGGGAAGGCTCCTCTTGAGCCCCCAGTGTCTCTCTTATCTGCTGCACAGATGCCTGGAATTCTTCAGCAGGGGTCGAGTCTTCAGAGGGGCCAAACCAGTCTTCAGAGCAGTGACGGGGGTCTGGGCTGACCCCAGAGGGAGGGAGACTGATGTCAGGGCCTTCACTGGCAGCCCATTTTGATGACAGCAAGGGAGGAGCAAGAGAATGCAGAGGGACCAGGGGAAGGGAGAGGACATGGTAATGGGGCACAAACCACTGAATTGCCCATTTACCCAGGACTTAGCCCACAGCAGTGTGGCCTCAATAATACTCTAATAATACCACAGCTAGCACAGATGCACCCACAATAGCTGGTTCTGTCCCTACATGCACCTTATACAACCTCTCTGCAAGCTACACACTCACAGTATTGGTTTTCAAACGCCTGCTATGCACTTGATGCCTTTGATCACCACAACTATATTACAAGGTAGGCACAGTTAATCCCATTTTATGGACGAAGAAACTGAGCCTCTTAAGGGCCAAGTGACTTGCCTAAGCTCACCCAGCCAGGAAGCAGCAGAGTCAGGATTCAAACCCCCAGCTCTTTGCCTTCAGAGGTCAAAAGTTAGCAGCCAAACTCACTGCTAACAGTCAACAATGGCCATGTGCCATTTTTCTTCTGCCCTTCGGGGCTTGGGTTTGCTAACATTCAGCATCCTCCCAGTAGATCCTCTTGCCAGTGTGGATCCCCGGCAGCCTGCACCACTCCTGGGCCCTCTGTTGAGGGCCAGCTGAGAAGACAGGGAGGTGGTAAATGCACAGATGTGTTACTGGCATGGTATCAAGATTTCACTGTGTCCCCGAGAAACTCAGGGAGCCTATGAGAGTGTGTCTGTCAATTATTCCTCATTAGAAGCCAGTATTAAAAGCCAAGGCTCGTTCTTGGCCAGGTCTATGGTCCCCAGATGCCCATCTCGGCTGGAGATAGGGAGGGTCCGGGCACAGCCCTGCTTATCAGCCCAGCTTTATCTGGCCCAGGAACTGCTGGTAAATCACAGCCAGGGGCTTGGCTCTGGTCTTGTCAACACCAGGAGGCAGCCGGCCACATGCCAGGAGGCCCAGGGATATTTCATTAAGTCAGACCCTGGTGCTGGAAATAAAACCCCCAATTAAACACTTCCCCTCCCGGAAACTGCAGCGGCGTCTGTAATCAAGCTAACAGCCGCCCTTCCACGTGGATGCAGGCTCTCAGGGCTGTGGAGAGCTGCTCATGAATCCATTAGCTCCTGCACCCTGGCAACAACAGCGGCCAGCAAGGACTACCGGGCCCCATCTGACAACACGGGGAAGCTAAGATTCGGAGATGGCAGTCACAGGCCCACCCCATCGTGGTGGAGTGAGGGTCCAAGGCAGGGCTGGAACTGAAGGCATCAGCTTGGGGTGGGAGATGGCAGGGGTAGTGCATCGGTCATGACCCAGGAGAAGGGCTCAGGTTCTGAACTACACAGACCCAAGTTCAAATCCTGGTTCTGCCCTCAACCAGCTCTGGGACCTGGGGCAGACTTTCCCGGATCTCATTTTTCTCATCTGTGAAAAGGGAACGATAATGGCTTCCCAGGTCTGTGGTGTGAGGATTAGGAGATAAAGCAGAAGAGGTGCCTGGTGCATAGTAGGCCTTCACAATACGGTCACGCTGAAAGCCCTGCTGCTGCCTTCACCCCAGTTTCCCCAAAAAAGGCACTCCACCACTGAGCCTGGGGCTGGAATTCAGGACACCACCTCAGCCACAACTCCAGGGCCAGGCTCTGGCCTCAGTCTCTCTGTGGCAACGCTGGCCTGCCCTGAAAACTCCTGGGCTCAACATTACTCAAGGGAGGCACCTGTCAGAGTTTCCGAGAATTGTGAGTTATAGGCCATTTTAAAAGCATTTTATGACTCTCATGTAATGAGAACTAAACTAACAAACAGGTACAGATCAGGAGGAGGTGCAGCTAATGAGACCAGAATGATTTGTAACGAGCAGATCAGCTGTTTGTGGGTAAATGAGGCTGTTGGATGGCCCTCAGGCGGCAACAGGCTCTCGGAAGCCACTCAAGCCTTCTGGTTTACAAAGTCTTATTGACACTGGGCATCTCATTTGAACACGTTCCTTCCCTGACTCATCTGCTTCTGCCCTCTGGAGTCCCAAATTCTGAATTAGAGGGCTCAGGATTCAAGGACATCTGAGGGGGTCCTGTCCCTGGGACGTTGTGTGGTTCTGAGGCCTGGCCTCATCTTCAGGGTGATGCTGGGATGTCCTCCCTTCCTGGAGGGTCCTCCTTCCCTTTTCTTCCCCCTTCTCCATCTCCATTTTGTTTCAGGCCTGGCTCTGATGTCACGTCTTTCTGGAAGCCTTCCTGATGCCACATGCCAGGCAAAAGAGGTGGCTCTGACCTCTGTCAGCACCACTTCCTAAGCTGCTGAGCTGACCTCTTCAGTTCCATGGCACTCCTGAGGTCTCATTAGTACCCCTGTCTCCTGACATAGATCTAACTGGAGTGTCTGGTAATTATTTTAAATTTGATTCTTTCTCTAGTCACACATTCCTCTGCCCTGCTCTGCACCCTCTGTGAACAGCATCACTTGGGCTCCCTGCCCTCTATGAGTTTGGCCAATAGGAGGCACAGGCAAAAGGTAGAAGGGCCCCCCTCTCTGGCCACAGCCCCGCTGGGTGGCCTCCCCATTCCCGTTCCACTCAGGTCTAGGAATGCTAAAGCTTCCTCCTCTTAAAAGTCCTTGGTCGCCTTATACACCTCACTGGCCCCTGAACCCTGCCCCGCCCCTGTAAGTGACCCTTCCCTTGAATTCTCTTCAAATTCTCAGCTGAGTGTGTTTTCTTCCAGGACCCTGCCTGCGACACCCCTGTCCTTCTCG
The DNA here is from genome assembly GCA_028646485.1 of Cryptoprocta ferox. Taxonomy (NCBI): domain Eukaryota; kingdom Metazoa; phylum Chordata; class Mammalia; order Carnivora; family Eupleridae; genus Cryptoprocta; species Cryptoprocta ferox. The sequence continues at coordinate 107,764,757 of CM053577.1, forward strand.
CCACCCACCGCCCCACTAACTCACACTGTGGAGTCTCTCCACAGGCTGTTCCTTGATCAGCCCAAGAAAGCGCCAGTACTGCCCCTTTCCTGCTTCCACGTGCCCTGGGTAGGTGTTAGGGAAATCCCTGGTGTCAGCTTCTGCCAAGGGGACCACCAGGACAAGCCAGAGACCATAATTATGCTGTGGGAGCCCATGGTGGGTCTCTCTGCAGGTCCCTAACTCAGGGAGGGGAGAGTCGGCGATCCTGAGTGTCAGAAAAGGGAGTGAATTAGCTCGGTGAGTCAGGGGAGTGGGCGGAGGCTGGCAGGGGGCCTATGCAGTGGCCAATATCTTCGTGGAGAAAGCAATAAAGCTGTGTTCGCTCATCAACGGGCACCACCAGGACCTATTTCCTGCTCAAATAAAATTAAAGGTGATGGATGGAGCCGCAAGTGGCAGGCAGAGCTAGGGGCAGCTTAGTATTGAGTGATGGGCCCTGTCCTGGGCCCGGCTCCCTGGGGTCTAGAGGCCCAGCCCAGGCTGGCCAAGCAGCCAGTCCCAAACCTCTTGGAGGCAGGGAAAGTCTGTGCATTTGGGGAGGTGGGGGAGATAAGCAGGGTGGGTGGAGAAAATTAACAGCAACCATTCTTCAGGAACCCCCCCAAGGACCCTTATCCCCTGATTCATCCCATTTCCCAGCTGGGCGAGCGAGCCGAGGCACAAAGAGGTTTGGGGATCTGCTGAGGCTCACACAGCCACTCACAACATGGGCAAGCAGGACCATTAGATCGTAGGACTCAACTTTTTCATTTGTAGGGAGAGGGCAGGCTGCTCACTGCCCTCCCTTGGAGAGGGCCCAGTCAGCAGGGCCCAGGCCACCCGCCTGCCATCATGCCCAGAGCCACCCCCACAGGAACATGCACACACGTGCGCACACACGTGCATGGAGCACACGCAAGGAAGCCTGGTGTAGCAGTGAAACACACTCTCAACCAGACTCCAGAACTGATCCCTGGGTCTGCTACTCACTAGCTTGTGGGCCTGGAAAAGGCACATCGCAGCTCTGTGCCTCAGTTTCCTCCTCTATAAAATGAGAGCATAATCAGAGTACTTGCTCATGGGGTAACACTGTGAGGATAAAATGAGTGTAGGTATGTAAAGTGCTTACAACAGGCCACAGAAGAGCTGTGTGAGGGGCCACTGATCTGCTCTGCATCTTACCAGATGCATCCTCTCCCTGCACACTTCAGGGTGAGGTGGGTATCCTGAGAGGGCAGAGAGGAAAGAGCCTCCTTAGCACCCCTTGCCTGGGCTTCATCTGACCTCAGTCCTTTGTTCTAAGGTGATGTCCACATGGCAGGCTTTCCCAGGTGCCCTGATGTTCCATTAAGGGGCCGCCTCCTCCAGGAAGACTGCTGGTTTCCCATAGTATGACCTCATTCTCACACTTGCTTTTGGGTTGGTTTCTGCTTGAAGACCCCTTCGAGGCACAGTGGTTAAGAGCACAGGCTGGGTTCAAATCCTGGCTCTACCATTTACCGCATCATCTGGAGCAAGTGGCTGAAACTTTCTGGGGCCTCAGTTTCCTCATCTCTACAACAAATATAACCATGGAGTAATTGTGAAGGTAAACGTCTGCTTTTAAGGCAAGACTTGGTGCATAGGGTAGTCAGTAAATACTAGCTGTCTTTATTACGAGTGTCTTTTCTCCCCTTACTGAGACTATGAGCTCCTTGAGGCCAGGGTGCTTGTCTCCTGTTAGCCTCTCTGGTGCCTGGGACAGATGGGTAGCGGTGGGGATGCATAGGCTACCCCTCCAAGCAGAGCGCCCCCTGCAGACTCTGTAGGTCCCTGCACTTCAATGACCCTCGCACCTACCCAGACACACCTTTCCCATGAGGGGTTGTCCCTGCAGGTGATCTAGGGAGGGAAGTCCACTGGGGAGGGATAACCCCACCAGCACCCTGATGACTAGTCCCATCTGGGTTCGTCTGACCAGTGAGCCTCTGAGGAGTCAGGAGGTGGCCAGGTACCACTACAAGGTAGGTGTATGGGGCACCTACAAACACACATCACATGCACATACATACACGCACACACATACCCAGAGTAGTGATGCCTCTGGGTAACCCCCCAACCCTAGGTCTGTTCCTACCTGGCTCCATTCCTGACTAGTGGATGAAGGGAGCTTACCTTCCTCTCTTAAGTCAGGGGCTGAAACCCCACACTCTACCCTCCCCCTATCACATGCCAGCACAGGCCCTAGCCTAGGTTACACCTGACAACCCCTGCCCCCCACTGCACCCTCCAGAGAAAAGACAGGGAGATCACCCATTAGGAGGCCTAAAGACCTTCTGGGGTGGGAAAGGGCTATGTCTCAGCAGAAAAGCAGCAGTGTGCTCCCTCCAGCTCCACACCACCCCCACTCCCCCCACCCCACCCCCAGCCACCTGGACACGGGGAAAAGGAGAGAGGACTTACCACTGCTGGCCCAGGGCAGGTACCAGGGGCAGCTGACATTCACAAAGGAGCCCGGCAGCCCGTCTGGCCAGCAGGCGTACTCATCGAAGGTCCGATTGCAAAACAGGCCTGGGTGCAGGAGGAATAGTCTCTGAGCCCCCGCCCGGCCTGCTGGTGGCACTTCCCCTCCACTGCCACCATGGAGGCTGGCAGGGCAGAATCCTGCATTCTGCTGACCTCTGCTGAGCACTCACCATTTGCCAAGCACTTTCCCCACCCAGCGGGCACCACGCGGTGGTGGGGGAGGCGGCGCTCAGCCACCTAGCAGCAGTGGAACTTCGAGCAAGTTACTTAATGTCTATTTTCTCACCTGTAAACTGGGATTAATCCTGAACCCACAGGGTCTTTTGGAGACAAATAGTGTATGTTACGTAGATACCTGAGCATGATAAGTAAGTGCTCAATAAATCCGTATGGGCCATTCCTTTTTTTTTTTTTTTTTTTTCCTTTTTTGGACCTTTCAGTGGACCCATGATTTATTCAGACTCCCTATGATGGCAGTATTCAAACAAGGAAAAGACTGATTATACACTTGCTGAGATCAAAATGGAAGACTACCTCAGCGTGAAAATAAATTGCAATGCAAACGTCTAAGTAGAGTGTCTATTGGCCTATTCTTTAAGTATACATCATAGATGGGGGGGATGGTAGCTCATGAGGCTCGAATAACCCTCCCATGGCTGCTGTGCTATGCCTGCAGGGTCCATCTGACTCCAAGCTCTGCTCTTCAGACCACCCCATAAACTCCTCTGAAACATTTATCCCTATAAATATGTTGGTTGAGTCTCCAGCCCCTGCATGGGCCAGGAAGTACTAAGGAGGCCACAGAATGGAAAGGCCAGGTCCCTGCTCCTGAGAGGCTTGAGCTGGAGAAAAGGGGGAATAAGATGGCACCCCCACATATTGGGCAGATGTGGCATCCTAGAGAGGCAAACGATAGCCTGGGGACGGGGAGCACCTTCAAAGTCTCCAGGGGATTGACTGGGTGAGGGTCCCACCTGGACTCACCTGTGGCTGGGGGTGGGGCCTCAGTCAGGAAGCGTTGGCACTGGTGTCGGTATTCTCGCCATTTCTGCACTGTCTCTGAGAGGGACACAGTGGCACCCTGTGGTGGGGAGGGGAGAAATGGAAGCCCTGTGGTTCTAGCCAACCTCTCTCTTCCCCCCTGCCCCCACACACTTTTTTTCATCTCCAGAGGACGGCAGAGCCCCAAACTCCACCAGGCATTGGCTATCTCTGAAAGGGTGAGAGAACAAGTCACTACCACAGAGGGGCTCCTGGTGGATGTTTTTACATTTTTATCCCTCCCAGTAGACAGGTTGCATAGCTTGATGTGTAGTAAGTGGCTAGCACATGTCTACTGAAATGATGCTTTTGGGGGGAGTGGGCGAAGGGGGAGTGTGTCTCATTTGTGGTCTTACCAGACCTCACCTAAGAGGCAGAGTTCCTAAGGGCCCAAGGCTTTGTGACTGCCATGGACTCCTTTCCCAGGGCCCAGTCAGCCTGCCTGCAAGGTTCTTGCATTTTCAACCATTCTAGAAGGGCACATGCCGGCCCAGAGTGGGAGAGGGACTCAGCTGAAGTCACACAGCACCCCAAGGAGCAGAGCTAAGGCTAGGACTCTGAGTCCCCCAGATCAGTGATTGTGACGGTGTACTGGCAGGCATGTGGTATGGTGGATTCAATGCTACAGAGTCTGGTAATGTTACATCATAAGCATCTCTCCTGAAATAGGCAATCATGTCATCTGGGAGGCCAACACACCACCCATTGTCCCTTTCTGGCATAACGTTAGAGATCAAATATTCAGCCCAGCTTCTATCAACTGAAGTAGTCCTAAGGACATGAGATCAGAAAAGTTCCAGAACAGGGAGATTTGGCTTGCAATGGGAGGGTTCCCCCATCTCTAAGAGGAAATGAACCTCCATTTTTAGATAAGGTAACCAAACAGGTTTTTTAGCACCGAGACCCAAACAGGCCCTCCCACGTGAGAAATGTCCCTTCTGAACATTTTCGTGCACTTCCTTTAGATATGTCTTGGGACTATGATTCTTTTTTATTTGTGTTTTTTCCTGAACAGGCTCAAAATGATAAATAATCCTCAGAGTCTGCAGAGGCCAAGATGACCAGGGAGCCCCTTGAATAAAATGTAGAGCCTATACATAATTTAAAACATAATTTCACTTTTTGAAATTACAAAAATACACACGCATGCTGAAATTAAAACAGCTTCTTTTGGGCAGCTTGCTCCCTGGACTTGGTGGTGCCCTAACACATGCTAGATCTGGTTTTGGGGAATCCTGCTCCAGTTTAAGCTGAGTCCTGGTTTAAAGGACACCTTGCATAAAGACACAGGTTGTCATGTGCTCATCCCTGCCCACAAGGGAAGTGCCAGGCAGGGACCCAAGATTGCTGGATCCCCAGCCACATTCTCCAAGTAAGTGTGCTGAGGCCACAGGTGGCACCACCTGAAGGAGCTCCTCCGAGGGCAAAGGTCAGGTGTATTTGTTTAAAAAACAAATAAAAGAACAAGGAATAAAACACAACAGCAGTTAAGGCAGGGTCTTGATTTTAGCTACAACACAGAGGTCAGCAGAATTTTTCCCCAGAGCCAGTCCTGGCGGATTGACCCCACTTCCCAGTCCACCCCTTTTCTTTCTATCTCACCCCCCCCCACCCCCAATGCAGCAGCTGGTGGTAAAAGGGCAGAGAGACTGGGGAGAACTCCTCCTTGATCACTCTTTCTAGAAGGAAAGCAGGCAGAAAGCAAGGTCACGGCTGGGAACTAGGGCAGAAGGTGTGTCTGGGGCAAGGAGGGAGGACAGGGAAGCCCATGGAAACGAAAAGTCTCAGAGTGGGAATAGGAGTGGGGTTAAAGGCTAAGGACAGCACCAGGAAGGCCAGCCTGGCCACCAACACTCCAAGGAGGTTCAAGACACAAGCAGCCCTGTCACCCGCTCAGAGCAGAGCTTCAGATAAAAAACTATCTTAGACTAGGATTCCCTGAGGCAGGGCTGTCTGCCCCCTCAGACTGGGTATCCCTGAGGCAGGGCTGTGTCTTCCCCCTCAGACTGGGCTCCCTGAGGGCAGGGCTGTGTCTCCCTCAGACTGGATCTCCCTGAGGGCAGGACTGTGTCTCCCCCCTCAGACTGGGCTCCCTGAGGGCAGGGTTGTGTCTCCCCTGAGACAGAGAGCTTCCTGACTTCTTCCTGAACCAGCTCAGGGTCTCCAACATACTCTTTACTGTACAGCCCTGCCCCCCCATCCCCTACATAAACAGCACTGGGACCTCTGGTCTCTCCCCAACCAAGTGTTTATGGAAGCCATATTGTGCCAGGCTCTGGGAGGTGGTGGGGATGAGGAACGTGGGAAACACGAAGAGGAAAGACACAGACCTGGCCTAACAGAGTCCCCAGGCTCTTTGGGGGTAGGGGGTGGGGGTGGTGTCAAGGGCTTGGCAGCACATAACAGAGAAGGCAGGGGTGAAAGCGTTCAGGGGGTGGTTGGGCTCAGTGTAGACTCCGCCCTGGGGGAAGGACTGGGCTAGCAAGAGCAGAGTGTGGGTATTTCAGCAGGAGGGCCCAGCAGAGACAAAGATGCAGAGGTGGGGATGTTGATGCTCCTGCCAGCAGAGAAAGGCCTTGGGCTAGGTGTTGAGGAGGAATTTCTGAGCGAGGGAGAGAGCAGTGGCCAGGACTGGGACAGATATGAGGCTCTGGTCTGGGACAAGGCTGGTGACCACCAGTAAGCAGGGCCCAGGTGCTCAGGTAAACACAGTAACACAGTGGAGGGTGAATGACCCTGGCTTTGGGTTCAGATCCAGACCTGATCCCGCTTCCCCAAAAATTAAATTTGTTACCTTGTGCAAGAGTCTTAACTTCTGCCCTCAGCCCACACATGTGCAAAATGGGAATAAAAATAGTCCCTATCTGCTCCAGAAATGTTGTGGGGATTAAGTGAGTTTATGCTTAGAATGGCCCCTGGCACATGGAAAATGGGCAGTCCATGCAGTCCTTCTCATGATTTCTGCTGCTTACAGGAGAAGGGGGAGGGCAGAGTGGAAAGGGGCAACCTAGCTTCCTGGGGAGTCTGGGCACTACCTCTCCCTCACTTCTAGGATCAACAAAGTCCCAGGAGGAAATGAACGTATTTTCATGCCAAGAACCCATCATTCTGCACCTTCCAGTGGCAAACCGAAGTGGGGATGCTCGGGACTCCGGGCCCCTGGGTAGAGAACTGCCCACCAGCCCCTAGCCCTGCTTCATTCTTCTATGGCATGAGTCCCAGCTCCCAGCCTGATGAGGTGGGGCTGTAGGTGCTGGGTGCTGGGAAGGACACAGGCGTGGATGCTCCTGCCTTCACAGGGCAGCAGTGGTGGGCTAAGGTGCCAGAGCGAGGGCAGGATGGAAGTTTTTAGAATCAGGGCTTCCCAGGCTTTGTGAGATCTCTCTGAAGGGGATGAGGGGATAAAATGGAGACAATGGGCATGTGGAGGTCATAATAAGGAGGGGCATCTTTCAGATGCAGGAGTTTGGGGAGGAAGCAGGAGGTGAGAAAGAAGCAGGGCCCAGGTGCTCAGGGAGGGAGTGGGGTGCAGGAGAGTACAAGTCCTGGGTTTTAATCCCAGTTCTATCTGTTAATGTGGGATTGATAGGACGTACTTTAATCCTTTGGGGCCTCAGTTTTCTCGTCTGTATAATGGGCATATTATTCTTCTCAAAAAGTTACTGTACTGGGGCACCTGGGTGGCTCAGTCAGTTAAGCATCCAACTCTTGATTTCGGCTCAAGTCCTGATCTCATGGTTCCTGAGATCGAGACCCACGTTGGGCTCTGTGCGGAGCATGGAGCCTACTTGGGATTCTCTCTCCCCATCTGCCCCTCTCTCCCACTCAGTCTCACTCTCTGCCCCTCTCTCCCACTCAGTCTCACTCTCTCCCTCTCTCTCTCTCTCTCAAAATGAATAAATAAACTTCAAGAAAAAGAGTTATTGTGTCTGATCCAGCAACATAAAGTAGGTGAACACCTTTATGAATTATCACGACCTGTACAAGTGGGCGGTGTTAGAAGGAAGAGCAGACAGGAAAGGACGTGGATGGAATGATTGCTCCCAAGGTGCAGGCTTTCTAACACCCTGGGAAGGTACTCCCTCTCCAAAGACTGGCTGCTAACCTGAAAAATTCCTCCTACAGTTTTCTCAGTGCAAATACATCCTTTCCTTTTCTGGAAACCTTTTTGATTGAGGGAAGGAGGACAGAGACCTTGGCCTCCCCGGAGCCACCGAGGTGGGAAAAATGGGAAAGGATTCCAAAGGAGAAAGAGAGCTCCAAAGACAACTCTGGGGCTCCCAACTCATGCAGCCTTTATCTCCCCAATAGTTCCTCCCCAGACCCCCAGGCCCCTTCCTCTCTGCCCTCCTCCCAGAGCCCGCACCATCACCCTGGCCCCAGTGCCCTGGAAGCGTGGGGCTGCCAGACCTCTGGCTCTTTGACCCCATTGTTTTTTTCTTAAAGGCTCTAGATATGTGAGCAGAAGGGCAAGGCAAAGAAAACTGACACACATTGTCATATGCATGGGAACCCTCACATGGGTATTCTGCCATACACATTATCAAACTCACTGCTGGGCACATGCTTACATACTGAGACATGACAGTCTCTGTCTGTCTGTCTCTCTCTCTCTCTCTCTCACACACACACACACACACACACAGACTCCTTGCCTGACATATGCTCAATTCACACTGTCGCACACATGCATACAGAGAAACAGCCACATGTTCTGTCACAAGCATGCTAGCTCTCTCCCACACACTGGCACATACTGGCAGACACCCATTCAAACACAAAAATGTCTCTCTTTCTCTCACACACACACAGAGCTCCCCACAGACATAGTATCACACATGGGATTACAAACATATATGCTGCCAGACACACAATTACATGCTGAGATGTTTCACACACCAGTGACTCACACACCAGCAGACTGCCACACGCAGGATCACACACGAATACACAGAGAAACAGGGGCTCATAAAACCCACACCCTTCTCCACCTGGACTCTCTCTGGGTTCCTCTACCTGTCTCTATCTCTGTATCTCTGTCTCTGTCTCTGTCTCCCTCTCTCTGTCTCTCTGTCTCTGTCTCTCTCTCTCTCTCTCTCTCACACACACACACACACACACACACACACACACAGGAATCTGCCTAGGGCCAGGCTACAGCTAAGGAAGGGCCTGTTTTTCCTCAGAGCAAGGGACTGGAGGGCAGGATGTGGTTTCTTGGTTGCTTCTGTCCCGGGGCCCCCACCCGGGATCCGTGTCCGGGAGGGAGCCCAGCTCGGAACAAAGTCCACACTGACCGCTGTGCACCCTGGACTCCCTCCGCCCTTCACTAGAGTACAGAGGCTCCGGCCTCCAGCAGCCCCTCTCCAAGCCCTGTTCTGCCCTGAAGAAGCTTCCAGATTCTGGGGAACATATGGGTCAGTTCCCCCATGTGCCCCAAGCTGTTATTTCAGGGTTCCAGTGTCTCAGTCCTCTCCATGACTTCATGTGGTAGAGCCTGTGATCCCCAATTACAGGTGAGGAAACAGGTTTGGGATGGTCAAGTGCGCCACCTAAGATCACCAGCTAATAGCAGACCTGATATTTGAACCCAGTTTTCTCTGGTTCTAATTTTGGGTGTCCAAGGCTTGCCTGTCTCCTCATAGACCAGGTGGGGTAGTGGGGAGGTAAGGAATAGGGAAAAGGGGTCTGGTCCTGTCCAACAACAATGAAGGAGTGGTCTGGGCCCCTTTCTTTAGAGATCAATTTGGACATTACCACCTCCCCCCCAACCCTAGCCGCTTTCGGCCTGGCTGCACCAGACAGTGGACAGCTCACTCTGCATTCCTCCTTCTGCCCTACCTGGAAAGGCAGGTCTTAGGTACCAGCCCAGCACCACACCCCGTTCTCTGCTCTGAATGACCCCTTGCTGAATGACTGGGTCATCTTGAACAGGAACTCCCCCTTTCTGAGCTTTTCCCTCCATCAGTGACATAGAGGGAGTAACTCTAGCATTGCTAACCTCATGAACAGAAAATAGGATGCAAAATTCACCCAGTTTCAGTCTTCTACGGGGGCATGAGGTTGTATCACAATGACTGCAGTCTAACCTCAAGGCCCTTTTGCTCAGCCCTCTGCGGTGGCCAGAGATGCTCAGTGCCCCCCAATAACAGAATCCCCGGAAAGCTTCACCCTCTCTGCTCAGAGCCTAGCTCATCCTGCCCTTCTCTGCCCTCCCAGGCCCAGGGCTGAGGGGCCAGGGGATCAGAAGTAAGGCAGGTTCAAGGAGCCCAATTCCTCTGGGAAAAAGAACTTTGGAGAGAAGACAGGTAGCCTCCAGACCCTCTCCTCCTCCCTGAATCCAAACCAGGTCTGCAAATTTGGCCTGGAACAGGACAGGAGCATGCAGCAGGGCCTTTCACCTCCACCCAGTGCAGTCCCAAGGCAGTAAAGGTGAGAGCCAGGCGGTAATGCTAATGTGTCTGCAGTCTTGGCTCCTGAAAGATCCCAACTACACCAGAGAAGTCAAGGCCTGGCTGAGGAACTTGGGGAAGGTGCTGGGGAAGTAGGGGTGTCTCCTGTGGCTAGGGTCTGTAGCTGGGCTGGAGGATGGGGAGAGGAAGGGAATGAGCCCAGAAACGAATTTGGGGGGGGGGTGCTGAAAAATGGGCTGGCACTTAGCTAGGAGGCACATCTATCCACATCTGTATTCTCAGCCAGGGTGGAGTCAAGCCTTCACCAAGGTAATGCCCCTTCATCCTGCCCCCTCCTGTGCTGGGACAAATTCCAAGGCCTGTCCACTCCCCAAAGCTCTCAGTTCTTTAGGTCTGGGGGTAGGAACAAGAGATAGTTCCCTTGACACCAGACAGGCACCCAAGCCTACACCTCCTCTCTGCTCTAGCACCTCACAGCATCTTTGGACATTTCCCCACTCCACAAACAGGCTGGCTACAGTCCCCAACCCAGGAGCCTGGAGGCAGGGAGGACAGTGAGGGCTGCACAGAAGGACTGCGGGGGTCCATCTGTGGTCTGCTCGCCGCAGTAGTAGAGGGGGCCAAGGTGTCTCTGTGTGTCCCAGTATTCATTCTGGTATATGTTGTCAACCAGAGAAGTCAAAATGGGGGGTCAGACAAGCGTGTGTGTGTGTGTGGGGGGTGGACATGGCTGCTTCCACAGGAGCAAGGAGCCTCCTGTATGTTTGCCGCAGGGGCTGGGGGGAGGAGGGCACTCAAGTTCCATCTGGGAGGTCAGGAAGAAGGACAACTAGCTGCCTCTGCAGGGTCCCTGGGGCTATGAGTCAAAATCGGCGCTAGGGGGGCTGCTGAGGGGGTGATAGAACTGGGTGTCCACACCCTGACCCTCTCCATCTTCCCGGAGCCTTCTCGCGGGGTCTTTGAGGAGCTAGCAGGGTGGGCTGGGGGCAGAGGCGTCGTGGGAGAGGTGAGGTCAGGGGCGGAGGACGAGGGTTTGCGAGGAGAAGGAGTTGGGAAAGTGGTCTGGGGAGATGCGGCGCAGAAGTCAGCGCAGGGCGGCCGCGGGGCAGCTGGGGGCCTGGTGGAGGGTGGGGGCGGCGAGCGAGCGAGCTCGGCGGGGTTGCTACGGTCAGCAGCCGTCCAAGCCCCCACCTCGGGCCGCCGTCTGAGCCTCCCCGGCTCGGGACGCCCAACTCTCCAGTCCCTGCTCCCGTCGCCCTGGGGCTTCGGTGCCCACCGCCTGCGGTCGCGGAGTTTCGCTCAAGTCCCAGCTGCCCCTGCCGGGACCCGCGCCCGCAGCGCTCAGGGCCCCCGCCTCCCGCCCTTCCTCCGGGGGCCGCGGGTCTCACCTGGGGGCGGGGGCCGGCCCTGCCCACCGCCCCGAGCAGCAGCAGCGCCAGGCAGAGCGGACTGGGGGCGCCGGCCATGGCGGGGCGCTCAGGACCGGGCCATCGCTGCCACCTGCGGAACCGCGCGCGGCGACTGATCCCGAGCGGCCGGCGGCGCCGGGGGAGGAGCCGGCGCGGGGCCGCCCCGCCCGCGGGAGGGGCCGACGGGGTCCCGCGTCTTCCGCCCCAGCCGCCCCGGCCACCTACCCGGCCCGGCCCCGCGGCGCGCGAGCCAGTCCGTCCCGGGCCGGGGGCACCCGGCGCTGCGCTCGCGGCGAGCGCCGCACGGGCAGAGGTAGCGCAGGAGGCGGCCCACCAGCCCGCCCCCTCCCCCCGCGCCCCGGACTCCCCGGGCTATGGAGAGCCAGACCACCCCCTACCAATTCAGGATACCCCAGAGGAAACCCAGGCCGGAGGAGCACGCAGGTCTTGTCCAAGGTCACCCCGCCCGTCGGACCCCTCCGGGAAAGTGTAGTAACCCCAAGAGCTGTGAGTGACTAGTATAAGATAGAGCAACCCAGCGGGGTTACCCCCTCCCCAAGTCGTCTCCTCATTTCCAAGTTCAGTCTGGAAGATAGCCCCGGGAGAACTAAGGTTGAGTGAGGAGCGGGGAGACGACGATCAGTGGAGCCCTGAGGCAGAGGGTCTAGAGTTTCCCCCGACTCCTGCAGCCCCCACAGCCCTTGCTCTGAATCACTAGGCCCTTAGAACCGTGTTCCGTATGCGACGTGGGCCCACCGCTATTCCCTGTGCCTCCTGTATCTTTGTCTCCGGCTTTATAGGGGCTCTGTATTTTACCTGCCTTTGTGTCCACCGCCGCCCGCCCCGCATCGGCCCCCCAAACACAGTGCGGCAGGGGGTGGGGGCGGTGGTGCACAGGCCACCCTCAGATTCCCTTCTTACGGCCGGGCTGTGGAAGTGTGCTAAAATGCACTGACTGTACTTCCCTAATGTCCCTAAAGAGTGGGAGTGGGAAGAGGGATTGCTCCAGCTCTAAAAGAACTTGGATGTCACTGCTGGGAAGGGGGGTGGCAGCAGCGCGCAGTCCTGGAGCCGCCACAGGCCATGCATGGCTGGATCACTCCAAGGGGAAACAGAGTCTGTGAGAGTAACTGCTCCTCAAGGGGAGAACAAAACTTCTCCAAGCCCTGAGGGAAGTTGGAAGGGGTGCAAGGGAGAGGGGAGGTGGGAGGAGACAGCCAGTGGGAGGAGCCAGGCTCCCTCTCCCGCAAGAGATTTCCTCCTCTCCAGCCAGCTCTACCTCCTCTTCCTGGGAGTCTTGTATTCCCTTCCCCGCCCAGAAGTCAGTCTACAGTCACCTTCCTTGTGCCACTTAAGACCATTAGCTTATTGAGGGGCCCCTGGTCTGACTCTTGGTTTCAGCTCAGGTCATGATCTCCTGGTTTGTGAGTTCAAGCCCTGAGCCAGGCTCCTTGAGGACCTTGCAGAGTCTGCTCGGAATCCCCCCCCCCCCCAAAATAAATAAACAACAACAACAAAAAGATTATTAGCTAGTTCAGCTGCACCTGACAGAAAATCCCAAATAATGATGTAGCCAAGCGCTCTCATATAAAACAAGGCCAGAGGCTCAGCCTTGGACTGGAGCAGTGGCTCCCTGATCATTAGGGTTCCCCTCTTCTACTAGCTTCTACCATTCTCATGGCCCAAGCCTTCCACCAAATAATCCAAGGTGGCTGCTCCAGCTCGAACCACGGTGTGCAAATTCCAGGCAGCAGGGAGAGGGAAAGGGAAGAGGAGGCGTGCACCTCCATGGGTAAGGGCGCATCCTGAAAGTGGCAGTTGTCGGTTCTGCACCCATTGGTCAGAACTTAGACTCGTGGACACTTCTAACTGTAAAGGAGGCTGGGAAAAGTTCCCTTTGTTCCAGCCAGTTGCTGGCAAGGTTAAATATTGGGTTTTTATTACTGTAGAAGAAGGCAAAATTAGATACAGATTTGTAGATGATACAGATATAGGGAACAACTTGCAGGCTTGGGGGTTGGGGGGAAGAGGAGGGAAGAGGAGAGGCTAGAGGAAGTATTCAGACAGAATTGGACCTTGGCCATGAACCTATCACCTCCAAATTACATTTATTCAATAAATATCTATTGAACACCTTGCTATGTGGCAGACCCTGAACTAGGTCCCCGGGAGAAAGTGGCAATGCTGCCCCTACCCTCAAGAATACTATATTCTGTGCAGGAGAGAGACATTAAACAAATAATTATCGGAGCCATTTCTATTACAATTACAATCGTGATCCACGCTGTCGTGATAAGCAGATGCTGTGGGAAGTCCCGTGGTCAGTACTGAAAAGACCACTTTCTTTCTGCCAGCAGGCTTTCTCTGACTGGAAGGAAATTTTTGTGTTCAGCCAGTGCAGGCTGGGCACCCCTAGGAGCTGATGTCAAGCATGGATGGACAGAAGTGGATGGATAACCACCCCAGCCCCTACCCCAGCTCTGAGGATGTATGCCAGTCTCTCAGAGGGGTCCTAGGGCAACCCAGTCCCAGCCTTCCACTGCTTCCTTCCCTGGCCTGGCCTGCTTTCCAATAGTAGGGGACTAGCGCTTCCTGGGGGCACCACCCAACTAAAAATAAACTGCTTGTCCTCAAATCTTCACCCCAGGGTCTGCTTCTGGGAGAGCCCAGCTGAAGTCACTGGACATATGAGAGCATCCAGGGATGGAGGTGGCCCCCTGAGCCCGGAGGCATTTGGGTGGCAGATTCCTCAACCTCTCCTGGAGGTCCAAAGCCCCTGAGTTTTCTCCAGTGCTACCTCTCCTCTCAGCACATCCTTCCCTGGGTTATGGTGGCCTCCTTCTCACTAGGCTGGGGCTCCCAGAGGGCGAGCAGTCTGTAATACAGCACCAGCGGGCCGAGTAAATGCTCAGTGCTCACAGACCCTTCCTGGTTTTCTCTGGGTATGATGGATGATACTGGGCGCCATGCCCTGGGTCTTCTCTGGATGTGCCTGCAGCTGCTGGAAGGTTGTATATCAGACATTTGGGATGATTTGTCTTCCCAACTTGTAAGTAAGTGAGGGTCAGGGTGGGTCCAAGGTCTGATTGCCTTTCTTTCTTTTCTTTTCTTTTCTTTTCTTTTCCTTTCTTTTTTTTTTTTTTAAATGAGTGAACATCTTTCCCTCCTTCCTCATCCTGACTCCAGAGAATTTGCTTTCTCAAACCCTTAGCTGACCTTATCCCTGAGCCCATCTGTTGGTTCCCTATCATCTAGGACCAGGTCCTCCAAGCTCATAGCATCTAAGAAGCCTACTTGGGACTGCCCCCAGTTTATGTCCTGACTGGATCTCTTACACGTGCCTCTTCCCACCTCTCTGCCTTTACACTCAGTCCGCTCTGTCTGAAGAGTCCTCACTTACCTCACCTGCCTGAGCTCCTCCTCGTGCTTCAGGACCCCGTTCAGGCAGCCCCCTCTCTAAGAAATGTATCCTCAGCCCTGACCCTCAAGACAGCATAGGTACTCTTGTCGGCAGCAAGAGCCCTGGAATGCTCCCCTAAACTTAGTTCTCCTCCAGAGTTCCCCATCTTCTGCCCATCCTCAGAGCCTCAGTGAAGAAGGTGCTCCCACCTGGAAATTTTCCATAATCCCTCACCCAGTTCCTTGGGACCCCAGTCTCATGTGTGTTTGGCCATCTGGGCACTCTGGAACCCTCTTGAATGTTTGCTGGTTAATTTCTCAGTTTCCCCAGGGACTCTGAGTCCTTAAGGGCAGGGGCCTTGTTTTACTCACCTTTAAGCACTCAGCACCCAGCACGGTGCTTGGCACTTACTAGGTACTTAGTGACTCTTGTTTCAAAAATTTTTTAAACATTTTTATTTATTTTTGAGAGACAGAGAGAGACAGATCATGAGCAGGGGAGGGGCAGAGAGAGAGAGGGACACACAGAATTGGAAGCAGGCTCCAGGCTCTGAGCTGCCAGCACAGAGCCCGACGCGGGGCTCGAACCCACGAACCGTGAGATCGTGACCTGAGCCGAAGTCGGACGCTCAGCTCACTAAGCCACCCAGGCACCCCTAGTGACTCTTGTTTCAAATAAGAAATGGAATGAATTGAAGCACTTAAACCATGTTCTGTCACTGTCCTAATGACTTTCCCTTGTTAGACTGTGGGCTTCTTGAGGGAAGGGATGTCTCCTTGTTTGTCTCTGGATATCCAGCATTAGCACCAGCCCCGGGCACATATTGGGTGCTCAATGATGTTTGTGGCATGGAAAGGGTCAGTCCAAGTGGTTAGTGGAGTGCCTGGCACATAGTAGGTACTCAAACACTTATCAGAAGAAAGATGGGCTGGCAGAGAGGACATATATGTCCTGGGGAGTATAGTTTTCTCCTCTCACCATGCTGTTGTCAGGGCCCCTCCCGCAGGGATGTTTCTGTCCTCCCACCAAATTCATATGTTGAAACCCTAATCCCCAAGGTGGTGATTTTGGAGGTGGAGCATTTGGGAGGTGATTAGGTCATGATAGCAGAATTCTCATGAATGGCATTGGTGCCCTTATAAAAGAGACCCTGGAGTAGCTGCCCACCCCATGCCACCCCCACCACCATGGACACAGAGAGAAAATGGCCATCAATGAACCAGGAAGCGAGTTCTCACCACACACCAAGTCCATCAGTGCCATGATCTCGGACTTCCAGCCTTCAGAACTGTGATAAGTAAATGTTTCTTGTTTATAGGCCATCAAGTCTATGATATTTTGTTACAACAACCCAAATGGACTAAAGCGCCCTAGAACAGAGGGCAGGATGAGCTACCTAAGAACAGAGATTTGAACAGATGAAATAGTCTGCCGAACTAACAATACCCATGAATGAGAACAATAGCCACCACCTACTGAGTTACCACTCTGAGCCAGATGCTGCTGGATGCTTCATGCACTCTGATCTCCTCAAGTATTATGAGCAAGTACAGTTATACCCATTGTATGGACAAGTAGACTGAGGCTCGGGGATGAAAAGTGAGTTGCTCACAGAGCAGCGCTGACATTTGTCGCCAGGGCCACCTGCCCCCAAAGCAGCTCCTGATGAGCAGCCTGGATCTGTAGCCATGCAGAGGGTGCAGGCTCCATCTCTGTCTTGGGACCTCTCTCTGTGGCTCCTTCCTCTGGAGCCCCCAGCTCTGGGTCCCACTCCTTACCCCCATGCCCAAAGCTTCTCCTGTGGCCCTAAAGTAGGCACCCTCAGCTTTCACTAAGAAAACTTGGTTTTCAGATCACCTTCAGAATGAAAATGGGAGTCCATTGACACGTGCACCCGAGGAAAAGAAAGGTGGTAGGAGGCCCTTCCTTATAGAAACAGACCCTAGAGCAGGCCACCCCACCCTTTGTCCTTGGCTGAGGAAAAGCCCCTCCTTAGTTGGAAGACCTGGCCAGTGGGCAGGGCAGCATCTTGCAGCTGTGGGAAGGTGGAGAGCAAGGGAGTAGGGTGGTGGAGAGATAAGGGGAGGGGAGAGGAGGGGAGAAAAACTGCTAAAAACCTGCCCATATAGTTCAGTTCCCGTCTGAGCTCCAAGTCCCTAAGAGATGTGCTTATTCTCCAAAGCTCAAGACTACCCCCTCTTCCAGGGATCCAGAGGAGGAAAGAGCCAACGTCTTTTAGCCTAATATAAACACATGTGCACACACACACCTCCACACAGATCTTACAGCCTGTCAGTCTTGGGTTCAAATCCAGATCAACCACTCGCTGAACATCTCTGAGCCTTGTTTTCACAGTCTGCAAAAGGGGCATCATAATAAAGGCCTCCGTTTACTGAGCACCTGCCTTGCTCTAGGCACTGATCCAGGAGCCTTGTGAGTGTTACTCTATTTAATGCTCACCACTGCCCTCAGCCTCGTCATTGCTGGTGGAGTTTGAAGATCCACCAGCCGCAGGGAGAAAGCAGAGACTGAAGGAGTGGGCCCAGGAATCCAGGAGCACCTGGCTGCCGACGGCAATGGAGGCGACAGTGCTGAAGCAGTGTGTCAGCAGAGGAGGCCCCTGCGGTCAAGGGCTCCATGCCTCTGCTTCTCTTCTGCCTCCTGTCCCAGTGCTTCTGGAAGGAGCCCTGGTTGTGACGTGGGATCACTTTTATCCCCATTGTCCCAGTGAGGACTCTGAAGCACAAGCAGTGGAGTAACTAGCCCAAGATAGCCTGGATGCGACCTCCCGGGCCCCGCACACTGACTGCACAGCCCACATTCACCACCTTGCAGAACTGTTGGACTATCAGAAACAGCACTTGCCCAGCACCTGGCATAAATAAGTTCTCGGGAAATAGCAGCATTAGCACGACTGTTACTCCCCACGGCCCTCCATCTTCCTGCGGCTGTGCCAGCTGTGCCAGGTCTCAGCAAGACAGCAGGTACAGCTGCTAGTGCCCAGGGTCTCCCGCTTAGTACATCCTTTCCCGGTCCAGATGGCTACCGCCCAATCCCCCAGGTCCAGGGGAGAGAGGAGGCTGGCTGAACCAAAGAGGCCCTTCCCCCCTGCCCCGTACTGTGCCACTCTCACTCTCTCCCCCCCACTCACCAGTCCTGCTCAGGTTCCCAGGTGCTGGGTTCTGTCCAGCTCTGGGCAGTCAGCTGGGGAGGATTTACAGCCTCTTGAACAACAACGATTATCACTCTCTTGGGTGGAGGCAGCACGCTGTATTTTCAAAGGGGGCAGAGCACTGTTTTCGTAATGGACTCCTCTGTTGAAAGAGAAGTCAGTGGGGTTGCTCCTACTTTACAGAGAGGGAAACTGAGTCCCACGGGAGTGAGAGTCAGGGGATTTGCTTGAGGTCATTTAGCAAGGTGTCGGCAGGGGTTGTGCACCTCTGGATGAAGGAGTAGGAAAAAATGAGGGAGAACAGTAAAGTTCCTCTGTTCCCAAGTGGAAACTGGCCAGAAATGACTGCGACTCCATCCATTTCCTATGGGAGGAGTCTGTGTCAGCAGTGGGCAGAGGTGAGAGAAATCCCAGGGGAGGGAGGGGGTCATGGGGAGAGGGGCTTAGTAAGAGCAGTGGAACCAGTGAGAGTGAGCGGGGCAGGTGTTGCCCAAAGAATCTTCTATTCTCTTCCTTTTGACAAGACGATTGTGTCGCAGGGCTGGCTGAATGCTCACCAAATCCAGGCACGTGGCATGTGTTCGTTTCCTGGGGCTACCATATAATAAAGTGCCCACAAACTAGGGGGCATGCATGATAGAAATTTATCATCTCACAGTTCTAGAGGCCTGACGTCCGAAATCAAGGTGTTGGCTGAGGGCTGACAGGGAGAATCTGTTCCAGATCTCTCTCTCCTAACTTCTGGTAGCCTCAGGCAGTCCTTGACTTAGAGATGGCATTCCCCCGGTGTCTTCACATTGTCCTCCCTCTGTGCAGGTCTGTCCCCAGATTTCCCTTTTGTGTACAGTGCCAGTCGTATTGGATTAGGGCCCACCCTAATGACCTCATTTTACCTTTATTCCCTCTGTAAAGACCCTATTTCCAAACGAGGTCACATTCTAAGGTACTGAGAGTTAGGACTTCAAGATCTCTTTCTTTGCAGGAGGGGGACACGATTCAACCCATAACACACCAAGACCACATTTCCCAATGTTCTTTGATTAGTTTCCATTACTGTAGCCAGTGGAACGTGGAAGAAAGTGGTTTGGGCCACATCCAGGCTTGGTCCGTGCAACTCCCCACACAATCCTTTGCCCCCTCTCCTCCTCCACCTTCCACCTGGTGCAGGGGATCCGGTGGAGAACTCTAAGGCCTCCAGGGGACTGCAGAACCAGAAGATGGGAGCTTGGGTCCCTGAACGACTGTATGGAGCAGTTTCCTGCTGACCTGCATTGTACTGTGTCATGTTAAGCCACTGAGATCTGGGAGCTGTTTGTCTCTGCAGTTAGCCTACCCTGACACCCATGGGGGGCATGTGCCCCTGAGTCTGTCTGGAGCAGAGCTAGTTGGTCTAAGCACAGGGTTTGTGAAGGTGCCCTCTGTAGTTGCAGTTAGATGAATGGGATGCCTCACTCTGGGCCCATCTCCTGCTCCTCTGTTCCACTCCCCATGGTCAGCCGGTGGCAGCACTGAAAAGGGGACTCTGGGTCTGTGTGGCTGTGGCTCCTGGGCCCAGAGAGCAGGTCCATTTGTTCTTATCCATCTGGCTCCTCTCTCCCCCTCATCCCTGCAGTTCCCACCTGTCTGCCTTTTTCTCTGGAAAGAAGGGAGGGGGCCAAAGAGGGAGTAGTTGTGACAGAGCCCACACTGTCCATTCACAGAATATTAAAGCTCTGTAGGAAAAGAGGAAATGTGCCAAATTTTACATGCTTGGAAATCAAGTGAAAAAGAAGCATCACATCTTCTCACTGTGGTCTTTCAACACCTCTGTCATGGCCCAAGAAACCCACTGTGACCAAGATGAAGAATGAAACCAGTATCAGCTTGAATCTAAAATAAGGTGTCCTGAGACTAACATGCCTACCGGCCCACCAGCAAACAGCCTCCTTCTTAGAAACTCTTGCCGGCTGTTCCCCTTGTGAATCCTTCAGACCAGCCCATCACAGGCCCCATGGGCCCCACAGACCTGAGGAAGAAACTCTCTGCACAGCGGCCTGTGTGGCCCCAGAAGTTCTCTCTGGAGCTGGGGTGAGGAAGCTGTAACTGGTAGTCAGGAGCCAAGATCACCTCCAGTGCTGAGGCAAGGTCACGGAAAACCTGGTCAGAGTCTCCCAAACACGAGGGGCAGGCAGGACCCCTGGTAACACCCTGACTCTCATCCTGGAGGCTTCTGGGTCTCACTCTCACTGACTCTCAGGCTAGACAAAACCATCTCCCTTGGCTATCCGTAAAAGGAATGTGATAAACCACTCACTCCTTTCTCCTAAACAAAAGCAAACAAACACAAAACAAAATCTGATGCCTCCCAGCAACCTGCACCTCTGTGCCTTGACTCTCTGAGTGTGGACTCATCTCCAGCCACCTATGATCTCACAGGTCACACCTGGGTTCCAGCTTGAGGCATCAGCAGACATCTAGGACTGGCCCTGGAGATGTCTCCTGGCCCTCCACAGGATCATAGCCCAGAAGTTACCATTCCCTTCTCTGGTCAAGTCTTGGCTGACTTGTGGCATGCTAATGCTTCAGAATTCCAGACCGACATATGGTTGGGGAAGCTTGGAGTCTCCCTCTGTTGTCATCTTCTGACCCCTATACCTAGCCTCTAGTGGACTTGTGGCTTTGGCCAGAAGGTGGCATTTTCCAAGGACCCAATCTCTCCTGTCTCAAGGCCAGCCCACGAGGCACTTCCTTCCCTATTCTGAAAGCCCTTATCCCCAGTGCACTCAGTGATGCTCTGGTTTCTGGCTCATTTGTCAAATGGGATGGCAAACAAAGCTGATGGAAATACTCACCACCTAGTAGCTCAGTGTCCAATCCCCCACCATCCAGGTGCTCTCAGGGGGAGCTCCTGGGGGGAGAGGTCTCCCCGAATTAACTCCAAGCATGGCAGTTTGGCCAGACGAGAACACATAAACACTCCTCTGAGACAAAAGCTAATGGTGCCAGCACTGTGCTTGGGGGTGTATAGCCAGGGGCCCTGGAAGTCCTGGAATGGGAAGTCATGGAGGCCTTGGCAATGGTCGGCAGGGCTGGGATCTCAGCTGTGGTCAGCACCCGAGCTGAGGCCCTGGAACTGATGGAGGCAAATGGAGGACAAGGAGTGGGTCCCCAATATCAAGCCAGGTCACTGGATCTGAGACATCAAGATTAAGTCCCTGCAGATCTATCCCGTCTCTCTGCCCATCAAAGACTTTGTGATCACTGATTTTTCCCCCCTGAGGATTCCCATCAAGGAAGAGGTAATAAAGGTCATGTGCAAAGCAAGAGCAGGACCAGGCTGGCCAGCAGACCAGGTACAAGGTGACTGTAGTTGTTCAGGACTATAGTAGTCATGTCAGTCTGGGTGGCGAGTACCCCCAGGAGGTACCCACTACCATCCTCAGGGCCTTCATCCTGGCCATGCTCTTCATCATCCTGGTACCGTAGGACTACTAGGGCCACAAGACCCACACAGTGACACAACACTGAGTCTATGTGCTAATGGGCCTCATCCCTGTCCCCCTGGCATTGTCTCAGCCCTTGTGCCCAGGAAGCTGCTGCTGATAGCAGACCTTTGCCAGCTCTAATAGATTTTCCAAGGCCCCTCCAATATCCCATCCTTGTGCCCCGGAAGCTATTGATGATAGCAGGCCTTTGCCAGCTCTACCAGATTTGCCAAGGCCCCTCCAATATCCCATCCAAGACCCACAGCTCTGACCTCTGGGAAGAGACTGTTCCCAAAGTCTCTCTGTCAGGAATTCACTGACCCACACCAAAGTATCTGGCAGTGGTCACTACCTGGTGCTTTTATACAGGAAAAATCAGTGAGCTGAACCCAAAAGCAAGCTAACACACAAAAGTTCCCCAAACATGGAGAAGGGTCCTGAATAGTCTCCCTAGTACCACCTGGTTTAGGGAAAAGACTCTGGTCAGAATGTGGGAAGACCTGGGCTCTCAGGTCTGTCTTCCTTTGTCCCCTAAAGCAGATCACCTTAACTTTCCAAGTTTCCTCGTCTGTATAATACCCCCTGCCTGCTTCCTGACCATTGTGAAAATCAAATGAGATGGGGGCACCTGGATGGCTCAGTTGGTTAAGGGTCTGACTTTGGCTCAGGTCATGATCTCACTGTTTGTGAGTTCAAGCCCTGCATCAGGCTCTGTGCTGTCAGTGCGGGGTCTGCTTTGGATTCTCTGTCCCTCCCAGGCTCGTGCTCTCAGTTTCTCTCTCTCTCTCTCTCTCTCTCTCTCTCTCTCTCTCTCAAAATAATAAACGTTTTTAAAAAATCAAATGAGAATAAGGCATGAGAAAGAGTTTTTGCAAACTAGTATACCATCTAGGTATGAGGAGCTCTCACGGACATACCCACAATGTTCTTGATTCTCCATGGTCTCAGCCCGCCCTGTCACGTGCCCCGTGCTGCAGCCAACCCTAATTCATCATCGTGGTTCAAACCTGGCCTGCCTTTGCCACATTGGGCCTTTGCTACTGCTGTGCTTCCTCCTAGAATGCCCTTCTCCCCTATTTTGGGGGCTAAATGCCATCCATCCTTCATGGCTCAGCCTCAAGTCTTCTTCCTCCAAGGACCTTGCTTTATCCTCCCAAAGCAAAGTCAAGTGTGTCTTCTGCACTGCCCTGCCCCTACATCTTTAGCACACGACCACCCTCTGAGTTGCATTGTGTCTGCTCACGTGGGCTTTGTGTTCTGTGTTCTCTGTTCTACCTCCTGCCTGACCTCAGAATCACTCTTGCATCAAACCTGAGGGTTAGCATGGAGCCTGGGCACGGAAGGTGCTCAACATCATCGTACTGAGTTGGAATAAATCGGAAAGGACCTCAAGAGGTAATCAATGAGTGGCCAGGCTCCCGGGAGCAGGTCTATAAACATCTTCTGCCAGAAAAGCCCAACTTCAAAGCCTAGCAATTTTAGATTATATTTGCATTGGAGGCTTTTAAAGTAGCAAAACTTTAGATTTATGTCTTCATGAACAGATGTGGAAGGGAAAATCAATTCCTCATAGGATTGGCTTGTTTGTTTTTTATTGCAGTACTAAATATTATGCATCAAATGATAAATTAATACATAAATTGACCTAGAAGCATAAACACAGGCTCCCATCAGCGAGGATGGAGCCAGGAGGTGCCTGGGCTTCTCATGGCTGGACGTGACAGGTGTTTGCACGTCACGTGTCAGTCAAATCGGAGTTTCCCACAAAGATCCTGGATTGGACAACTCTCTAATTGAGACAACTCTGAAAGGGCCCAGATTTTCCCCAAGAAGAGGAGAAAAGTGCACATACTTCATTTAGGGGGAAGACACATGGTATGGAAGGCTGAGGCCATCTTGCCAAGGGCTTCAGAGCCTTCTAGGGCTGTTAAAAGGATGTCAGGAGAAAATCTTGGCAGCCCCAGGGCCCCTTCCCTCCCAAGCCCTCCTCCAAGATGAGAGGAAGAGACTGGAGAAATACCACAGCCTGGCCCTGAGAGTGAGTGGTAACCTCCGGGGCTGCCCCAGGCGACCACCTGCTCTCTTCCTGACATGGCTCCTGGAGTGAGGAATGTGGCAAATAGAGAGAAATTCGAAATTCGAGGCTCCACCATTGAATATCTGCACCAGGTCAAAGGAGGATTTGCCTGGAAATTGAGAGGAGGTGCTTTAATCAATCAGCCACAGCCTGAGTACAAATGAGCAGAGAGGCAGCTCCTGTCAGGAAAAGGCAGGGAGCTGCCAGCACAACACATGTGTGAAGCAAATAAAGCTTCCTCCAGTGGGCATCAGCCCCCTGCCCTCTGAGGGAGGAGCCTGGAGGACAGAATGGGCAGGTCAGCCTGACAGGGCAAGAGCAGGACTAGACAGGGAAAGTCACCTGCTCATTCCCTGGGCCAGCTGTTCCAAAGACCAGGGTTCTGTGGGCAGGGGAGAGACCTGAGCAAAATGTGGGGCCTGAGAAGCCCCAGGGAACACCACAGCTGACTGCTGGCAGCCGAGGACTGGCTTGGGCTTCTGGAGAAAGCTGACCAGGCAGAAAGATCAAGTCTATTCTTGAAAAAAAAAATTCCATTAACATGGAAAAAAACTAAAAGTGACTGCTTTCCCCAGGAGAGGGGATGACACATAATAGACAAAGCTTCTGACGTGATCTAGTTAAACACCAAACAGTTGGTTCTTAGCTCAGGAGGAAGGGAGAGAGAATGAGAGAGAGAGAGAGAGAATTTTCTATTTGTCTGGCAACCTTTCTACAGGTTCTTATGATAGATACTGGAGGTCCTTTGAAAGGACAATGGAAGAGGAACAATAGAAAGGGGAAGGATTTGCATAATCAGAAAGGAATACATGCAGTATGCAAATGACAGATGGGTGTCCTTATCCCCTCAAACACAGGTCAACGTCCCCAGTCACGTGTCTGAGGAGGCTGGGGTTCCAGAGACAGAGGTGCTCATGACTTAGTCAGGAGACTGGAAAAGAGCCCCCACATTCATAAACACCATCTTGAAGCTGCTGTGAAGGTGCAGGAAATTCAAGGCTCCACCGTTGAATATCTGCACCAGGTCAAAGGAGGATTTGCCTGGAAATTGAGAGGAGGTGCTTTAATTAATCAGCCACAGCCTGAGTACAAATGAGCAGAGAGGCAGCTCCTGTCAGGAAAAGGCGGGGAGCTGCCAGCACAACACATGTGTGAAGCAAAGAGGAATTTCCCCGCTCCCTGAGGACACCTGTTCAATTAAAACTGCTTATAAAGAAACAACTGTAGCGCTGTCACCCTGCCACCTCCCACATTCCCAAGGAGGGTGATTTTGCAAGTCCCCAGGGATGGAAGCCTCTGTGAGCCCCCTCCCTCCCTGACCCCTGGGGAGACATACCAGTTAAGGTAAATCTGCTACGCTAAACCAACTGGTATCAATTCAGGGTAGACAAAGAACATTTTCATTTCTTGGCCAGCACTCCAGAAGTATTTATATTCATCTCAGAAGATTGTATGTAAATCAAGACTGGTTCCTCTTTGAAGGAAAAACCAGATGCGACAAGAGAAAAGCAATGGTGTTGACTACTCCCCCCCCCCTCCCCCGCCAAGTGCTCAAGTTACAAAAGTCATTTTTTTCTAAGGCAAAATACAGCTCTATCCTTCAAAAATTCTTAGGGAGTTTATAGCTCTGAGAAAAATAGCAGGTGAGAATGGATGCTTTCAGATTTCAGTTCTCTTTGCGTTTGGGGGTCTTTTCAAAATCTGTCCTGTCATCCCACTGAACCCTGGGGGCTCCCTCAGAGAGGGACCCTCCTCTTTCTCAGCCTCTAGGAAGGGACAGGCATTACATCACCTCCCTCAAGTTTTTGCCCCTCGCTTCAGCTGATCTGGAAAGCTCTCTGCATTTCAGGGCTGTGGCTTCTGTGTGAAGAAATACTCTCGCTGAAGTTGTCAGGGGTCCTCTGAGGAGACCATGAGAAGGAAGCAAGGGAAAATGTGTTCATAACTTGTTTTTTTAAATGTTTATTTATTTATTTTGAGAGAGAGAGAGAGAGCGGGGAAGGGCAGAGAGAGAGAGAGAGAGAGAGAGAGAGAGAATCCCAAGCAGGCTCTGCACTGTCAGCCTTGATCATGACCTGAGCAAAAATGAAGAGTCAGATGCTTGACCGACTGAGCCACCCAGGCGCCCCCATGATTTGTTCTTAAATCAAAGGAGGTTGAGAAAGAGGACAAGAGGAGAAAAGGAAAAGAGCAGAAAGAAGAAAGGCAGTGCCGTGGATCCTCGGCCCACACGCCCTTCTCAGGTCCCAGGCTTCCCAGCTGCCAGGAGTGTGACTGCAGTTGGCTTACAGCTGCCGGGCCCAATTGGCCCCTTAGCCCCATGTAGGGCCACCTGCAGGGCCATCCTGGCTCTGCAGCTCTCTCCAGGGGAGTTGGCGGGGGGGGGGGGGGGGGGGCACTGAGGCCTTTGCTGTGACCACATCCAAGCCCAGCTCCTCCCTCTGCTCAGTCCTGCCTCCTTCACTGCCCCATAGATGCTATTCTCAGGACACCTATGCACAAATCTCCAGCTCAGAGTCTGTCTCCAGGAAACCCGACGAAAGACTGGGAGAGGGGTGAAAAGTTTAGTATTTTTAATGCACGGGTGTATATTTATATATATTTTACCAATATGGAATAGCCAATGTCTGTTCAGCTCTGGATAATGTGTGGTGGGCTCATTATCTATTCAGTATTTTTCTGTCTGGTCAGCATGTTTCTGGATTTATGCTATATGTCCTAACTATTCCTG
Source organism: Cryptoprocta ferox (assembly GCA_028646485.1). NCBI lineage: Eukaryota > Metazoa > Chordata > Mammalia > Carnivora > Eupleridae > Cryptoprocta > Cryptoprocta ferox. Next base: position 107,790,990 of record CM053577.1, read on the forward strand.
GAGTGTTGTCGTGTGACATCTTCTTATATCTAAAGCAGGATCACTTTTAAAAACCTTAACAAAAAACACTGGAGATTCTACTAGACTTCTAGGATACTTTAACTGCAAGTAGCTTTTTTGGCTTTTTAAATGGAAGGAATTCCCATAGTTTCCTGATTTCATTTTTTCCTTTAGGACAGTGAATTACTTTTGACATGTTTGCTTTCTTTTACCCTTGGCTGGGAATTGTGTTCTTTAGAACAACATCTCACTTTTTATTTTTTTGTGTGTGGGCAAGGAAACTGCCTGGCATGGGGCCGGAGTCCAGTCTAGACCTTGTGTCTTCTCACCTGGAGTCCAGAGCAAATTTCTGCAGCTCCTTCCAGTTAACAGTGCACCTGCTGGTCTAGAATGTTGATGAAAACCCAAAAAGAGCATGTTAAGTGAACTTTCGAATGCCCTTTGAAGTTCCTGAATTTCAAATATACATTTGTTTGCGCACCACATAAATGCTGATATTTGCCTGATAGCCTCTCTTTTATGCACATCATCCTTTCCATCCAGATAATGAAAGCTGCTCAAATTAACAAGCCCCAGAAACATAGATGTACTATTTTCTGTGCACAATTATGAATTTTAGAGGTTTATGCCATTAGCCTCTGGCTTTTTAAAAACTCCAATACTGTCTTGCTTGCTTGTTCATCAGAGCACGGGCTGGACCCATTCAACCTGGGTTCAAACCCCAGCTTTCTCACTTGCTGCAAGAACAGAAACAAGGTTTTTAGCTTCTCTGTGCCTTGATACCCTCATCTGTGAAATGGAGATGACAACGTCAGTACTGACCTCATAAAGTTGGTATGAGGACTACTTAAGTTTAATTCATGCCAAGTGCTTAGACCAGTGCCTGGCACATGGTAACACTATGTTGCGAAGTCACAGACCTCACCATGAGCAATGGTGAGCACACAACTCTTAAGTATTTCTTCAGAGAACTTGGCAGTTATTTATAAGCACGTGGCTAAGAAAACAGCTCTTTTCCTCAAATTCCAGCGACAGAAGAAATATCCCACTAAACTTTCCAGGCTACAAGCTGCTTTATATATTAATCCTTCCTGCTTATTATTCATCTCATCGACTTGGTTTCTGAATCCCCAAATTTTACCTCCATACCATCTTTCAAATTGCTTTACTTCCACTCGAATTTTCTTCTTTCTAGTTCCTTCATTTCACATTGTTTGGTCTGGAGCAACAGCCTCCTTGCTGTTCCGTTCCTTCCATTCGTTCAAGAGTTCAGAACCATCAGTGGTCCCCGCTGTCCTTCGGTGGCATTCCGAACACTGCCCCCACCTGACATTTCCTCCCTCCTCCTCATTTGCCTACATTTACCAAATTGGGTTACTTACTGTCCACTCATTATTTCATTCGGTCAACACTTAATGGGGTGCCAAAAAGCCAGACTCTGCTTTCCAGAAGCTTGCTATAGAATGAGGAGACAGGTGTACATTATTAATTCCTAAGATTAAAATTGCCAAATTCAGTTGCAACCAAACTGCTGAAGAAGCAATAAATCCTACTTGGTGGAAGGACAGGGGATCATGAAAGTCGTCACAGAAAGGATCAAGTATGGGGCGCCTGGGTGGTTCAGTCAGTTAAGCATCCTACTTCGGCTTGGGTCATGATCTCACAGTTTGTGAGTTTGAGCCCCACATTGGGCTCACTACTGTCAGTGCAGAGCCCGCTTCAGATCCTCTGTCCCCCTTTCTCTTTGCCCCTCCCCTGCTAGTGCAACCGCTCGCTCTCTCTCTCAAAAATAAATAAACGTTAAAAAAAAAAAAAAGGATCTAGTAGTGTAGGGAGAACTTTCCATCACGGTGTTTTGTGTTTATGTTTGTTTGTGTTTTATTTATTTTTGAGAAAGAGAGAGCACACAAACAGGTGAGGGCCAGAGAGAAGGGGAGACACAGAATCTGAAGCAGGCTCCAGGCTCTGAGCTGTCAGCACAGAACCCAACGCGGGGCTCAACTCACAAACTGTGAGATTATGACCTAAGCCAAAGTCGGAGTCTTAACTGACTGAGCCACCCAGGTGCCCTTTGTTATTGAGGTATAGCTGAAGTACAAAAACTGTACATGTTTAAAGTGTACAATTTGATACATTTTTGACACTTGTGAAACCATCACTACAACCAAGGGCATGAACACATCTATCACTCCCAGAATTTCTTCCTGCTCCTTTGCAATCTCTTTGCTCCCTTCTCCTCACCCTGCCAGGCAACCACTGATCCGCTCTCTGTTACGAAAAACAAAACCATTGCATGTTCTGGAATTTTACACATGCATGGACTACATATCATGCACTTTTTTTTTCACCTGGATCCTTTAACTTAACAAAGTTATTTCAAGATTTATCCATGTTGTAGTCCATATGGATAGTTTGTTTCTTTTTGCTTCTGAGTCATATTCTATAGAATGAGTGTGCCACAATTTGTTTGTCCACTCAGGCATGGATGGAGGTTTCAGTGGTTTCCAGTTTCTGGTATTACAAGCAAAGCTCCTAGGAACATTCATGTGTAAGTCTTTGTATGCACAATGCTTTTATTTCCTTGGGTAAATATCCAAGAGTGAAGTGCCTGGGTCATATGGTAGCTGGTCCAGTCAACAGTTACCGAGGTGCAAGAAATTTAACTTTTAAGAAACTGTCCATCTGTTTTCCAAAATGGTGGTCCCATTTTACATTGCCTCCAGCAGTGCGGGAAGGTTTCAATTGTTCTACACGGGAGATCCTTGATAAGGAAACAATATGAGGGTGAAAGTATGAGGATGCATGGGGAACATCAGATTGAGCAAACTGAGTGGTAGTGGACTACAAGGAAGAAATTTTATTTCAGGCCAGCTCATGGAGGGCTTTGGTATTTGGAGTGATGGAAACTCACTGAAAGTTCTTGAGGAGGGGACTACCTGGCCCTGCCTCTGGCTCTAAATGTAGCTTCCCATCTGCATACCATTCTCTCCCTCATTCTTTTCCCTCCTTAGAATACATTCATCTACTATCTTGGTACCATTTTGGTACCATCTATGGAAAGACCAAGACCTAACTGAAATGTTAATTTGTCTTCAAGTTCATCCCTTACCCCTGAACTTCTTTAATCATTCTTTCTTATGTCATGGCCCCAAGTCACACTCACATTACAAGTGAGGTCTCTGACAACAAAGAGTGGGGCTCGTTCATGTAACATCACTCACAAGACCAATCCCTTTGAGAAGACATCTTGAGACACTTCTCCTTTGGTCTTATTTTTATGCAAAGTCCAAACTAAAATAACATTTTAAATCAACGAAGGTATAAATCTCGTTGCTCATTTTGCCGAGACCAAGATGAGATTCTGTGGACCAATTCCAGGGAGAAAAAAAATTACGTTGCCTCTCTTCCAGCTTCAGTTGGCTTAACCATCCTGTCCCCATCCTTTGCTCTTTTACGCTCACCAGGTCTCCTTCACTCAAGTGTGGCAAATTATGTAATTAGTGAAAGAGCAACAATTTTGCTGAGAAAATGGTTATGTGTTTATGGAAGTTCAATGGCTCAAAATGTCTAATGAAACCATTTAATGAGCCCAGAGAAAGAAAGCAGAACTGGGTCCCCGCCAGCTCTGTAAAACTAGGGATGGCCAAGAAGCACCTCTGCTAGAGAAGAGCATTTTGAGGCATGGCTTAGGTAGAGGCACTCATCCCTGGGGTGGCCTCAGCATCCATCTCTCTCTCCTCTGTGCTGACACAGAACAAAATAATCAGTGAAAAATTTCCCAGGAGATGGTCTGTGGTTTTAAACAGTCTGATCTATACCCTCTTTAGATTCACATCTTTCCATCTCTTTCCCAATTTTCCATAAGATATTAAAGTCATTAGAGAACACGGAACCTCATTGTTATTCTCTGAAAGCCTACCATGATATCCAGGGGTTTGGAGTATGCAGTTTGCCTTCAATCATTTTAGCAACTGGATAGGAATATGAATAAAATGTGTGTGTGTATTATTTTGGGACCTGCAGAGTGGTGTGCTATAATGTGCTTTACTTCCTCTGTGCTCCCTCAGAGCAGCAGGGACTTCCAAATTCTAGCTTCTTTTCAGGAGGACATTCTTTCCAGAGAATGCCATCCTTTTCTATAGTGTGCCTATTAGCCAAGGGAAATACCAAAAAACATTGGGGCTGGGGACTTGCTTACTTTAGTTTTCAAACTGACTTCAAAAGTTCTATGGCTTTGACATTGAATCAGTATCAGAGCTAGCAGAGGCCACTGCTATAATGTGCATTTCATAATGTATATTCTCCTGTTGGAAAGTATCCTAGACTATGGGGGAATTTTTTCTGGGATCTTTCCTGAATACCTTGCCCAGGCTACTGCTTGGCCATCTTGTTTTGGTTCTCCTTGGTATCTCTGATCAGAGCAACAGAAGGATAGTAGGAGATCAAGGCAACATGAAATGTTCCCTTCCTTCAGAATAGATGGGGGGGGGGATGAAATTGGTGAGTTTAGCTGACGGTGAGCAAGAGAATTCTAGACGAAAAGGCCAGTAGAGACACTTCACTATCCTGAAGCTGCATGAGCACTCAGTATAGGACCCCATCTGTTTTGTTAAATTGACAATTTCCTTTAGCAGGAAATAAACGTTAATGCTGAGTTTCAGACCAGCTACAGGGTAAGAAATAGCTTCACTTTTTAAAGACTTGGCTTTTTAAGGCATTCTGCATGTAACCTAATTTCGTTTGATGGAGTTTGTTTTTCCTTCTCTATTTGCTGCCTAGAAATGTGTGCTTCATTATCTCCTGCAGAGTTGGGGTTGGTGGTGGCGGGGAGCTGGAGACTCAGAGTTCTCTGGGCCTCAAAAGCTCTTTAAAATAAAGTAAAATATATTAAATAAAATTAAAATAAATGACAAGAGCAGCCACCCCAGCAGATTTGCTGTCTCAAACACATCACACCACACAGCTGTAACTCCTAAGGGGTACTGACAGGACCCCTTCAGTTTCCATTTCACAGGCACGGAGTCAAGGCCAAACCCAAATGGGCAATGGAGAGCACAATAGCACAGACATACACAAGGGCAGATTTTATTCCAGAGCAATGTGGTTTTTTTATTTGAGAGAAAAGCTTGCATCTATTAGGCCCCTTTTAGGATACAGCAAATTAATACTTTTAGATTTTTTTTTAAAAAAATCAAACCTTCCAATGCTCTAACATGAAGGTAGGGCTTTATCTAAACAAATAATTATAATGGAATATGATTTCCTGGGATAAAATGCATTACGTTAGCATTGTCTTTTTGAATATTGATATGAGGAAATACACACACACACACACACACATGTGATTGTAGAATATCAGTTTTTTAATTTAAAAAGACTAATCAAGCAATTACCAGGGAGAAAAGACACATTGCACGCAGCCTCTCACTGTCACTGGCTGGCTACGTGGCTCTGCTACCCTCAGCAAGTGGAAATGAATTTACTTGATGTCACACAAAAGAGCCACTCCTCTTAGGATCCAGTGGTCTGGGGACAAAACTGTTCGCAGATACACCACAGTGATGAAGGTCAAGTCAGTACGCCTCGGTTTCTTGTAAATAGGACACACATACAGCTTGGGGTCCTTGGGCGTGATGGAGTTAATGGCGAAGACATGCAGCACAGGCAGCTGCGTGAAGAGCACCTTGGGGGTGGATTCTGTAAGCTTCCCATTCCGTCTGTCCCAGGCTGCTCCGTCCATATAAAGCCCATAAATGTACACACCTTCCTGGAAGAGTCAAGCACACGGTAATAGGATTTTTTAAAACTTAGGTGCTGTGAGATGGACATCTATTACTGTAACAAAGGTCATCAGTTTAAAAAAGAAGACAAACATCAGTCTTAAAATGCCACCAAAAGAACAAATACCACGGGGTGCATTCCGTGAGCCCCATTTTCCCCTGTGGCCTATCCTGAGGCCATAAAGGGCTGTGAAAACATGCCATTATTGCTTATTTGAGTGGAGGGCTAGCCCCCTGGGGATGACAGACTTAGCCAGCAGCACCAAATTGCCTGTGCAAGGAGATAAAAGTCTCAGAGAGTCCCGATCTGTCGTGTAGGGTCAGGACAAGGAACAGGATTTGGAGCCGGGTGCCACTCGGGATCTCAGCCTGTGCCAGCCGAGCCAACCTGCAGTTCTAACCATCTCAGTCATTAAGTGAGAGTTGTGCAGCCAGACCTAGCGAGCGGGAGAGTCAGACCGTCCCCAGAGGCCAGATGTGGTAGAAGGGGAACAGGCGTGATGGTCAGGGAGGGGGTGTGTTAGTTCAACAGTGGCTGTTTGTCATCCCGTGTCTCTCTTTCACACAAAGGGGCCCTGCCTTTGAGCTCTTCACCATTAAGTCGGAGGGACAGACACGAATTGAACACCAGCACACATTTGTTAGAGAGGCTGCCTGGTGACCAGCACCGAGAATCAGCACTGCACTCAAGTGCAGCCTTGAAGGGTGGGCTGCTTTTGGAAAGAAAGAGGAGAGAGGGCAGGCATCCAGGCAGGAGCAATAATACAAAGATAAGTAGGATGGGTGGGAAAACCCAAGCATCTTATTTAGCAGAGGGCTTTAATGGTCATAAAATAAGTTAGGGCTTGACCGTGGAAGACTATCTATGCCAAACTGGAGAGTTTGAACTTTACATTATAGGCCATGGGGAGCCATAGAACACATATTCAGTAAGAAAAGAAAGGCTAAAGGGAATCACGGGGAGACTCTAATAATCACATAAGCCCATAAGATATATCTATGTAGAAGATGGTGACCATTTTTCCTTTCCAATGAGGAGCAGGTAACGGGAAGCAAATATAGATTATAATAAAAGAGAGTGAAATTAATCGCCAAGTGTTTCCTGGGATCACCCTCATGTGACCTAAAAGTAGGAGGACTGTATTTTTGGGACCAAAACCTAAAGCATGGTTTGACAGTAAAATGGGCAATCCCAGAAAATCAAGACATATGATTACCATCATCGGCAGTGGGTGACAATTACTAGATGAACGATATAAAATTTAGATACCATCCAACAGTAAACTATCCCTTCTAGGTTCCTGTTAATCTCAGTCATAGTTAGAAGGTATAGTGGACTGAATAGTGTCTCCCCCAAATTCATGTCCACTTAGGACCTCAGAATGTGACCATTTGGAAGTAGGGTCTTTGTGGATGTAATTAGTTAAGGTCATCCTGGATTAAGGTGGGATCTAAATCCATATGACTAGTGTTCTTATAAGAAGAGGAGGGGACACCCAGAGGTACACATAGAGAAGAAGGCCATGTGATAATGGAGGCAGAGACTGAAGTGATACAGCTATCAGCCAAGGGATACAAGACTGCCTGCAACCATCAGAAGCTGAGAGAGAGACATGGAACAGATTCCCCCGAGAGCCTTTGGAAGAAACCAACTCTGCCAACACGTTGATTTCAGGCCTCTGGCCACCCGAACTCTGAGAAAATAAATTGCTGTTGTTTTAAGCCTCCCAATTTGTGGTACTTTGTTGCCACAGCCTTAGGAAACTCATACATATCTTGGTGCTGCTCTAACAAATACCTACAAATGTGGATGTGACTTTGGAATTTCATGATTGGAAAACACTGGAAGAATCTGGAAGGGCATGATTGAAATAGCTTAAGTCGCCTTGAATGGAGAGACTGCTGGTGGAAATATGCTGGTGTGCTTCTGGCGAGACGGTAGACAGAGGACAGGGCAATGGATACCGGAAGAAGGCAACCCTTGCTGTAAAGTGGCAGAAAGAACCAGAACTTGGAATTCATCTGGCCCAGGCTTCTTCCTTGGCAAATGAGGGAATGAAAGTCAGAGGAAGGGAAACCGGGACTAAGATTTATTGAGTACTTACGTGGGGTCCTAAATGATTCCATTTAATTCGCACAACTGTTTTTCATGAGGTTGAATTATTGGCCTTAATTATCTGGCCTTATTGGTCAGATGAAGAAGTTGGGGCCAAAAAGCTAAAGAACTTGCCCAAGTCCACAGAGCAGATAAGTGTCCAAGCAGTGGCTCCCAATGGCGTCTGCTTACCTCGGGGCCCCTGCTCTTCCCCTCTCCAGGGGTCCCTCCACCGAGGGGTCCCACAGCTAGTGAGGGCATGGCTGGAACTGGCTCTGAGCTCAGGACTGCCGATACTATTGGTTTTTACTGCCCTTTTCACTCGTCCAGTCTGTGAGCAGCCCACAGCCGCAGCTGGACACGTGTGGGAAACCCTTTTTAGCAAACACAAGTGCAACTTGTAATTATAAAGAAATGCTGTCCGGGGAGTTGCAGCGCTTGTCATTAATTTCCACTCCAGCAAACGGAGGAGGTTTCGGCATCGAAGTCTCCTAGTTACCACCGAGGAAACCCCAGTTGCAAAGCCAGTGGACTTAACCGAGCCACTCATTGGTCAGTTTTAAGCAGAATGTGAACTTTCAGCACTGGTTCCAGACCAGCCCCAGCTATTTGCCCAGCGGCACCTACCACAGGGGGTGACGTGATCTCCTCCTTGGTCTGCCGCAGAACGTCATTGTGGATGGTCACAGTGTCCAGGGCCCAGCCTTTGTGGGCACGGGTCACTTCCTGCCTCATTGCTGTGAGGAAGCCTTAAAGAAAAAAGATATGCCGATGCCTTGGCGCAGTCCACTCAAGAAACAGAAAGCTCCAAGTGCTAGCTGCTTATCATCCTCCAAATGCATGCCCACCCAGGAGGAGTTGAGATTGAATCTCAGGGGCACATTTCTTTCTGTGTTTTGTTTCTATGAGGACCTGCAGTGAGCTAAGTGTTCCTTGCTGGCCGACAGCAGGAAAGGAGAACCCTTTCTGCCTCTGACAAAGCCTTGGTTTGAAACTCCCTCCTGGGGTTTCAACCACTCAAGTGTCTAGAGATCGTAATCCAGGCCTTGCTCTTTGGTCTCTATTTGAAATCACACTGTTTTGGAACACGACTGGAATGGCAAATATTCTGCGATCAGCATTCCAACCAAAACCATTATCAAGCTTCTATTTGCTATAATGGAACAATTTCATTTTCTCTAAGGAAACAAGGCATGATGCCAAAATAGAAAACCCAACTTTCAATTTGATCAAACAAAGCAATCATACCGGAAGGGAAATCTACATGTTTTAATGTGCATAATACGGTTATTTTTAAGGCAATACAAGGTTCTACATATTGTGGTCTTTCTTTAAACTTAATACAGTATTTGCAAACCATCCCATTCAATTCTATAGGAGAAGTGTTTCTTGGAGAGTAGCAATTAATGTTAGAAACTATACCCTAAACTTCAAATGGACTTCAAAACCTTAGGAAGATTTATCTGTGACTTCTATATTACATTTGGCTCCTATGTTAATAATGAAAATCATGAGTGAATTTTGGAATACATATGTCCCCCTACTCCCAGTTATATCTGAGATCTATTATGCACAAACCAGCATGTATATGAGAATATTTTATCAAGTTTGGGAATAGAGGGAAGAGAAGAAGTTGCAAGACGTAATAACAGGCAGTGAGTTACTATCCCTTGAAGCTGAAAAGAAAGACTAGGCCCCTAGCTTGGCTTAATGAGAAAGTCCAGGTCTTCAGGTTTCCAAGTCCCTGTTTGGTTATTGAATTAGACACTTGGGGAGGCACACATTCATTCATTCATTCATTCATTTATTCATTTGTTAAATCTCTCAGGAGTGACTCCTGTGTGCCAGGCACTGCTCTAGGTGGGATGACCACAAAGATGAAAAGGCCATCTACGGACCCTGCATTCAAGGAGCTCAATCTAGAAGGAATGTGGAGGAAGGCAGGACATATAACACAGTGTTGTTATGGGCAGAGGTGTGAACAAAATAAACCACTCAGGAAGACAGCTCAAGAAAGGCTGAATTGAGAAGATGAAGTTGAAGGTGACTCTTACAAGGGGCAATTGCATTTAGAGGAATAGCATGTGCAAAAGCATGGAGGTCTAGGCTAAAGGTGAGGCCTTTGTTTGTTTAGATACCATATCTGGCCTAACCCAAGCTGTCCCGTCACTACGCAAAGCAGGCTACCACCATCTGGGGATTAGAGAAGATAAGTACATGTAAAGAAACCCTCATTGACAAGACGGTGATCAGGGCTCACATTCCAAACGTCATGATGTGTGAGACTGGGCAAGAGTACATGACATTGAATGGCAGTTCCATCTCCCTTATAACCTCAAACAGCAGGGAATGCTGATAGAAAGGAAAACTGGAATATTAAAGCAGCAGATTAAATTAATTAGTTAAGGGTAAAACCACCTTGCCCAGAGGGCTAAAGTACTGTCCCAGGCTTTAATGCATTTGAATGATCAACCAGTAGGTCCTGCTGTCCCATATGTCAGACTGGGGATGCCTGCCAAGTTACCCAATACCATAAAGGTATGGAAGTTGCAGGAAACAGCCATAGCCCCAACTCTCATTGTGGATCAACATGCTATGCCGCTGAGAACACCAAGCCCCACCACACCTGGGAAAGGAGTTCTCTACTGGAAATTACAATGGGGTGTCCTGCTAGGATGGCCCAGTTACTTCACACCCCTGGGTGAGGGGGAACTACTCAATCTTCACTGGGATCCCACTGTCCTGCTGCAAGCCAGACCTATTGAAATGCAGTATGCCTGAAACGGAACATTCACCACTGAAAGAGGGGAGAAGGTGGGGGGTCCTGGTCTGGCATACCCCACCCCCAGTCCATCTCCTCATGCCTGACAGGCTGCCTCCCCGCAGCCAACACGTATGCTATGCACAACCAGGTCAAGGGTCATGTTCCTACAACATGCTAACTTCCCTCTCCTCAAGGCCAAGGTGGATGTGTAGTTTTCCACTGGTACAATCATTTAGCCACAGTCTTTGTCCCTCCATTGGCCTGGAGGATGTTATAGCACACACAGAAGCTCTTACTAAATTCATTCAGCAAGCCTTGAACAATAGCCAACAGAGCCTGTCCTTACCAAACACTGAAATGTCTCTAATGAGAAAAACTATCTTCCAAAATAGGATAGCCTTGGACATTATTACAGCCTCACAAGGAGGTATCTCTGCCATTATTCAAATAGAATGTTGTTCATTCCTGATGAGTCTGCTAACGTATCATCTTTATTAAATCACATGAAGACACCCGTGAATGCCCTGAGTGATCCAACTCCCAGCCTAAGGAACTTAATAAATCAGTGGTTTGAATCACAGAGTTCTCAGTGGAAAAATTTGTGACTAACTTTGGGGATCATTGTCTCAATCTGTATTTTCTCTTTTGTGTGTTCATTCTATTGCTGTCATATCTCCCTCTTATGCAGCCAGAGGGCTATGGAAAGAGCCACCTCCATGCTAGTGAAACCCCTTGCTGACTGCTCAGGTCCCGTTGCGGAAGTTGGGTCCCCATGAGATTGTAAGAGCTGGTCACAGAGTGCTGGGGGAGGTCATCAAGAGGACATGCCACCAGCTGAACTGTGAGCTGCACTTGGCCAATTGGAGGCTCCTCATTCCCTCCCCATCCTTGAAATGTGTGTGCCACTTGTCCTTCCTGCTTCCAGAAGCTGCCCTAAGGACATAGCCTTGAGATAATGATGTGTTGTTGATGCCATCTGGATGGTATACATGACTGAACCCAGTTAAGTCTTCTATATAAACTTTTAACATTTGGCTGGTGGGTACAGAGATCTGTTTGGCTTGTGGCCACCCAAGATAAGCCTTTTATATGTGTCCTTACTTACATAATCTGCCACCTACCAATCTGAATGGCCTGCCTCTTTCTTCCATCTCTCCCTGTCCTCTGCTTAGGGGGGGGCTGGTTTCAGATTACACCTTCGAAGCTTCCCAGGAAGGTGCAAACCAACAGTGACCACAATAATAAAATCCAATTCTTTTTTTGTAAGTCCCTCCATGAACGTCATTTTCATCATTCAACACTAAGCGTGTATCCATGTGGTATATTAGACACTGTGTATTCCAAGAGTAGTTGGAATTCAATTGACCCTATTTTATGCAATATTTTAAAATTCATTCCTGATCTATGAATCTACAAGGTCACAATGCACAAGACATGAATCTTGGTCTCAACTGTCCATCTGCATAAATTGAATAATTGAATTTTTCTATAATATTTTAAATTCCAACTAAATTGCAAATTTAACCTCTCTTCATATGTCACTCTGGACGATGACATAGGTGCCAGATGATGAATGACTGGGATTCTCTCTTATGTAACACACCGGCTTTGAAGATTTCAGCCATTATCAGAGAGCTCTGAAAACCTTTAATGCAATTAGGGAGGGACCATCTCCTATCTTCTCCCTACTAGGGGATATGCATGATGTTGTCTAGTTTACTTCAATAGTATGCCTCCTAATGTTTGGGTAGCACTCTTAGTATGCCAGTAGGTAGAATCTGGAACGCAGATTACCTTGAACTGTTAAGAAAGGAAAATGTTAAATAAATATATTTGAGGCCTGAGAGTGGAGGGTAGGGAACTGTTCTATGGGTAATTCCCACCCAGAGAACATGGAGAAGATAACATAATTTTTCTAGTCTTGATAGTTTTGTTTTGGCTTCCTAAAAAGAAAAACATGATCTTGTGGAATTCAAACTGCAGTAAATCTACTGAAATGTTCATTATTGAATTTAAAACAATGAATAGCCATCTTTCTTGTAGACTAATATCAAGGCTAATGTAATCAAAATCTTTGTTTTCTGAAGCCTGCATAATTTTATTTATTTTTCTTTTTAAAAATTTTTAAGTTTATTTATTTATTTTGAGAGAGCATGAGTGGGGTAGGGGCGAAGAGAGAAGGGAGAGAGAATTCCAAGCAGGGTCTGCGCTGACACAGTGCAGAGCCTGATGCGGGGCTCAAACTCATGAACTGTGAGAGCATGACCTGAGCTGAAATCAAGAGTCGGTCGCTTAACTGACTGAGCCACTCAGGCACCCCTGAAGCCTGTATAATTTTAAAAGACTATTGACATATTTTTCTTTATAAAAACTTGAAAAGCAGTACTTTTGTCTTGGCACCAATTTAGTTTTAATAATTCTTAAACCAAATTTCAATCATCAGTGGTGGAAAAGTGATTCATACTTTCATATGTTTGGAGTGAGAAACAAAAAGTTGGGAGAAGTCTTCACCAATAATAACCTTTTGTTCTTCATGAGATTTAACCACCCACATGGAAATGGGTGATTTGACTATTCAAACATCTAAGTTGCATGTGGTCTAAATGAGATGTTTAAAAAAATTTTTTTTCCTCTTCAAACTCATACAGCACAATGAAATCTTAAAACACTTGTCAAGTTTTTCTTTAAAATTTTCACTTTCAAGCTAGTGTTATACTTTGGGAACTCGGGTCTAAAATAACATGTGTTGTGTCTTAATTCCTATAATAGTAGTAACCAACATTTCAGAAAACTAATTACTGTTGTTTGACTTGTACAATCAGTCAGCCTAAAGAAAGCTATAGAGTTCTTTAAGTATCATTTCAAACATGGCCTGAGAAGAGACGAAAGAAATAACTAGTCAGGAAGGTTGCTTGTCTCAATTTGATAAGGAGGAGGTTAGTATTCTGTAATGATGGTCGTATCGGCCATTTTTTTTTCTTTAATAAATGAACCGGTCCTTATGTAATGGGCCTTAGGTTGGGCAGTATTTTCTGTCTTATTAGTTACCAAGCCTCCCAGTAGCATCTTCAAAGATGAGGAGAAATGATGTTCCTGCCACAAGTGTATGACAGGCAGTTTTTCCCCCAAATGAGAAGCAAACGGAGTTCATTAGTAAGTTAAATAAAGGTCAGAAATCGTTAAGCAAAGATGAGGTTCATCCACCCGGTTGAATAAAAATGCACCAGGCACCTCTCCTGGTGCTTTGCTAGATGCTGCAAGGCGGGGATCTTAAGCTTGGATGAAAATTAGAAATATCTGGGAAGTATTATAACTCCTGATTCCCAGGTTACAACCCAGATCAATAAAATCAGAATCTAGAGGCAGGATCCCAGCATCAGCATCGTTTCAAGGTTGAGCTTCTCAACCTTTAATGTTCTTAGGAATCAGCGGGGGAAGGAGCTCTTATTAAAATGCAGATTATGATTTAGTAGGTAGGTCAAGGCTACCCTTGACCTGAGATTCTCCATTTCTATCAAGCTCCCAAGTAATTCTGATGTTGTTGGCTGGTAGACCACATACTGGCTAGTCTAAGGCCTAGTTCACACATTAGAATGACCAAGGGAGCTTTTAAGAAAACTAACTGTCCAGACTCTAGAGGCTTCATCATCAGAGGTTCTGATATAATTGGTCTGGAGCCCCAGGCATTACTATGTATTAAAATTTTCCCAGGTGATTCTATTATACAGGTAGGGCTGAGAAATACTGCTACGTAAAAAGATCCACACAGCAGGCCATTGCGAGGTCACTGACCCAGATTCGTTTTAAGAACAAATTTGACAAGAAGGAACAGAAATGCCTCATGGTACAAGCAAAATGTTAGGAAGGCTGTCAGTTGTATGAGTGGACTTCTTCCACAGTCCCTTGAGACATACATGTTCTCGGTGATGTCGTTAATCCAGGACATGGTTGGCTCCAGCAGAACTTAAGTACAAGTGGGAAAGCTGGAGCTAATTCTGGGGCCCACTAAATCCACCATGTTTTACGCGCCAAGATGTAATTCCTTGAGCTGCTCCACCTTCTCTGAGCGCTACTTTATGCTTCCTTTCCCTTGCTCCAACCAAACCTTTCCATTGTTCCCTCTGGAGTGTTCTACGGTTAATCTACTCTTCACAGAACATTCTCTCCATCTTCCTCTCTTTTCTGGAGCCCTGCTCAACTCTAAAGACATGGGCCTTCCCAATTGTTCCTCCATCCTTTATGAGAATCTCTGCTGCTTTGACAAATACACCCTCTGGACACAGGCTCCTCCTCACCAAATACGATCTGCCTCCATTCACTGAGCATCCTCCATCATCTGGGCCTCTTCAGCATACATTCAGCATCTTGACCTCTCCATTCTCTGACCTTATCATTTCTGAAGACCTCCTGAACTCCACTATTTCTTCCTTTCTTTCTCAGGTAGTCTAGATCCATTCTTTTCATCACTTGCCCAGCAAAACTCCAATCCTACACGAATCCAAATGTCCCCCTTCCTATACCTATTCCAGGCTGCCATATAATACTCAGACCACCACACCATTGCCACTGTCCTCCACAAGATTCTCAAAGCCACCCAGAAATCTTTCCCTGTCCCTCTCTGTAGCCCAATTTCTCAAACTTCTGCCACCCTCCTTAAATCTCTGCTCCAACACCTTCCTGCTCCTGAGATCACTTCATCTCCTTCTTCAAGGAGAAAATAGAAAGCATGAGATGAGAACTCCCTTATCTTTTTGCCATTAAACTGACAAACTCACTTGCATCTACACTCTTTCCTCCCTCATTATTCTTACTACAGTGGGTGTGGCATCCTTCCACCTGCTCGAAGTGCATCTCTCCACTTGGAAGCCATCCCCTCTTTTCTTCTTTTACCCCTTTCTGTTATTTTTGTGTGCATTCTCTGTCTCTCTCTTTCTCTCACTCTCCTTCTATCTCTCTCTACTGGCTTCTTCCTACCTGTATTTGAATAGACTCAAGCCTCTCATACCATTATAAGAAGAAAAAAGGAAATCCTTTTTACTTACAACCACTCCTCCAACTTGCTTTCCCTCTTCAAATCCAATTTTCTTGAGACAATTATCCTTCTTGTTCATATTCTCTGTCTCTTCATTTCCTGTTGTCCCACTCACTCACCTTGAAGTCTGACTCCTCCACCTCCCCATCCACATCATGGACAATCTCCTTGTTGATAAAGCCATCTGACCACTTTTGGTCTTATCTTACTTGATCTCTAGCAGCTTCTGTCACTACTTCCTACTTTCCCCTCTTGTCTTCTACCACACTGTGCTTTCTTGGTTTCCCTCTTTAAAACTGTTTGGATGTGAAAGGACCATTCACAAGAGTTGGGTGATCTGGAGGATGGTGATACATAAGCAAACGTAGCATAATCTTGATGAGGATGTTTAGGAGGAAGATGACCAGATGGTAGTCATGGTGAGGTTCACAGGAGGATGGAATACTCTACATTGGCAGTTGGAAGTGAAGAATCCGAATCTCAAACCAGGAGTTTGGATGAGTCAGTCATAAGTAGAGATAAATAGTTGTATCTGTGAGAATGGTTGACATCATTCATGTAGGTACCAGGGGCAAGGCTAGAACTTATTTGAGAAGAGCCTACAAAGTGGACTGAGAAACATTCCTAGGAGAGGCAGGAGGAGAACCAAGGAAGGTGATGGACGAAAGTCAAGGTGTGAAAGAGTTTCCAGAATTGGCATCCTAGTATAGTTAGGGGGAATGAGGTTGGCAAGAAGGTCACTAGATTTGGCAGCCTTGGAGAGAGCAGTGATGAAGCTGACCAGATCACAAGGAATTAGCCATTTGGTAAGGAAGATAACAGCGTGCGGAAACTAGAATTATTAGAGACGTATATAAGGGTTATGACTAAAGCCAGGTACATCTAAGCCCCTGTCACACGAAGGAAAGGAAGATGGGTTGTTACTCATTCTGGAGGCATTTTAAGGTGTTCACAATCCCATCATTCTGTGGTTTGAGGATAGAGCAGGTGAATGCTATCACTCAGAGGTTTAGAACCCTAATGTCCATTCACCTGGCTTCCCTCGGACATTAGGGACAGCTCTGGTTCAGCAAACATAGCCTTGGGGCATAATTAGGATTGTTATGGGATTAGAAGAAATCTTCCAGTCCCTTCTAATCCTACAGTTCTATTAAACCTTGGTGCACTTTTCCACCCAACAAACATCAGGCTTTTTATAACACAAACATTCAGGAAGTGCTGGAAGTTGATGATGTTGTCCTGAAAACAAATACATAGGCAAGAGGTTATAGATAATTTTTACTGTAACAAAAGACAACAGGACAAAAAGTACCTATCCCCTTGCTTTAGCAAAATCCTCTCTAATAGAACATCTTGATCTGTACTCTGTATAAGTTGCGGCTGATATCTCCTATGTCAAACTGACATGCATTGTTGAGACACTGAGGGAAAAAAAAAAGCAGGAAAAACTAACACAAGTTGGCATCCAAATGGCATCAACCTCCAGATGGAGTTAAACATTTGGAAAATAATGATATGAGATGGTTCAATCTATGATAGATGTGTGAGGCCTGGAGAGCAAGTTCAGCCTCTGCCTCAGCAGCACCTGTGAGTCATACCAAACATCAAATGACAAAGCATGGCTATCAATGAAGAGGTTTTGAAAGGGAGTCAATCCCCACTTGAATTCAGGCTCATTACAGCGCATTTTCTACACCTATGACACAGGCACAGAGAGACACACACACACACACAAATTAGAATCTCAATCATATGTACGTGATGATCTGAAAATATACACCTGTGGGAACCAGAGACAGAACAAATCCTTCAAGAACCCTTAGAAGCACAATTTTAAACAATATGTGAACACGTGTATCAACAATTGCTGGGAAAATCCAGTGGAACACAAAGGTTCTCTTGGGCCTGAGTAATCCATTGGGATGCAAATCCCTGCACTACCAAAAGCTGAACCATTGAACAAATATAATACTGTCGTGGGTATAGAAATCTTGATCATTTTTTTTAACATTTATTTATTTTTAAGAGAGAGAAAGGGGGGGAGAGAGAGAGAGAGAGTAAGAGTGAGAGAGAGAAGATCGCATGTGAGTGGGGGATGGGCAGAGAGAGGGAGACAGAGGATCCAAAGCAGGTTCCGCATAGAGCCCGATGCAGGGCTTGAACTCATGAACCATGAGATCATGCCTGAGCTGAAATCAAGAGTCAGCTGCTTAACCAACTGATCCACCCAGGCACCCCAGCTTGACCATTTTAATAATCAACCTAACTGCCACATAGGTGAGCTCATCAACTACTATAAGAAATTATTGTGAAGGGGACTGAAAATACCATTCCATGGTGGCTGATTCAACCCCTTCAAGTATGACTGACAAAATATCAGGCCACCATAAGGCAATGGAGCAGTGCTACAAACAGCATCAGCTCAGACAGAGACTGAGGGGCACACAAGGCCTATCACCTGTCCTTGTGGCAGCGTGGGCTTCGAAGGCACTTAGGCCTGAGGAGCAATCTTCAGAGGCACCAATGGAAACACACATCAGGCAGTACTGGCTGCCATATTACATTATAAAAACACAACACTAAATGGTTATATGTGAAATTTTATTTTCAAATGTCTCATAGCCTAGGTGATTTTGACTATATGTATTTGTAATAAAACTATGGTCTTGTTGCAAACTAAATTGTGTTTTACTTAAATGTGTTTTTTTAAATAAAAATACTGCATTTTGCTTAAATATCTTGAGACAAAGAAAGAAATTTCATTAAAGGGGACTGGGCTAGAAGATATAAACCACAACCCCCCACCCCCCCCCGCA
This sequence comes from Cryptoprocta ferox, assembly GCA_028646485.1. Classification (NCBI taxonomy): domain Eukaryota; kingdom Metazoa; phylum Chordata; class Mammalia; order Carnivora; family Eupleridae; genus Cryptoprocta; species Cryptoprocta ferox. The sequence goes on from CM053577.1 coordinate 107,809,477, forward strand.
AAAAAAAAAGAAAAAAGAAAAACAAAACAAAACAGATGAACATTAGGGAAGGTAAGCAAAAATAATATAAAAACAGGGAGGGGGACAAAACATAAGAGACTCTTAAACATGGAGAACAAACAGAGGGTTACTGGAGGGGCTGTGGGAGGGGGGATGGGCTAAGTGGGTGAGGGGCATTAAGGAATCTACTCCTGAAACCATTGTTGCACTATATGCTAACTCATTTGGATGTAAATTTAAAAAATAAAATAATAAAAATAATTTTTAAAAAAGATATAAAACCCAGGAGATATAGTCATGCTAAAAAATCAATTATTGATGTCAAATAGCGACCAGAGAGGCATCCAATTGGAAGGTACTTTATCTGCTTGCACACTGCCTGTGAACATGCATGCAGTTGCTGTAATCTTTACAATCTCCAGATTTGGTCAGGTGATATGGAACAATTTGTAATTTGTCTCTCATGTCAAGAAAAGGAAAAGGAAGCAGAAAAGTGATTAGTGTGCAGGGAAAGTTGACCTCTACTCTTCTGGGCCACAAACAAAAAGCAATTATAGATAAGTGTGTATGTCTGTGTGCATGTGCATAAAGGTAGCACGCTTGAGTAAGTCCAGGCCTTTCCAAGGCATGAGAGCCATGAGAGAAAGAACCAAAGTTTAAGCTGAAAACAGAAATTAAGGAAATAGAAAGGATTCGTATTATTAACAAATAATGACAAGGAAACTGAAATGTACATTTGCATTTGAATTTCTTTAAAAGTTCTGTCTTGTAACATTTCTTAACAAATAGTAACAATTACAGATTAGTTCACATGAATACATTGCTATTTTAAGTCTTATCTCTAATGAAAAAAATCAGTCATGGAAAGAGATTGCATGTTGTGATACACAACTTAATTTATCTGCGTCTATGGAAAGCCAGTGATGAACCAACCTCATTACCTTGGCTCTTGAATATCAAAAATGCACTTAATGACCTCACATATTTTTTAAAATCACGGATCTTTACCCCTTTCCCAAATTCCGAGTCTGCCAACACACCTGTCCACCTGGGTGTCCTACCAGCACTAGCTGACAAATCCAGTGTTCTTTGCTTTCCTTCCAGCCTGTCCCTCTTCCAATGCTCCCTGTCTTGTATCAGGCCTTTAGCCTCAGCCATTGTCTCTCTCTGTTCTCTCAAAGATCCCCCATTTAGGGTGCCTGGGTGGCTCAGTCAGCTGAGCTTCTGACTTTTGATTTTGGTTCAGCTCATGATCCCAGGGTCATGGGATTTAGCCCCACACTGGGCTCTGTGCTGAGCATGAAGCCTGCTTAGATTCTCTCTCTCTCTCTCTCTCTCTCTCTCTGCCTTTTCCTGCTATCTGTCTCTAAAATAAAAAAAAAATAATGAAAAAAAGCCCCCCACCCCATTTAATCACTCCATCAAATCTGTCCCTTCCTTTTCACCTAGTTAAGGTCCCAGTCTCTCTCCCTTGGACTTGGTAAAAGTCTCATTGCTCTGAACCTCCATATTCCAGTCTACTCTCTACCTTCTCCTGGGATTATCTTTTGATCTTTGAGGACTATCATTTATGATGTGACCTAAACTCCCCCAGAAGACTCCACACTCCGGCCTCACTGCCTCCCACCTCTACTCCCCCTTCCTGAGCTCAGGCCACACTGCTGTCCTTCTTTGCCTGGATATGCCTTGTCTTTTCTCAGGCCTCTGACTGGAATGCCCTTTTCTCAAGTCCCTGCAAACCCTACCCATGTTTCCTGTGTAAAGCTCTTCTGGAGCCCCGCTTGGCAGAATTCATCTCCCTGTCCTCTGCACTACTGTGGCACTTAGTTCTCACTCGGGTGAAGCACTTATCACATTATGTTAAAGTTGCTGATGGGTCTGTCTTACCAATCAGATTATGAGCTCCTTTAGGGCATGAATTGGGTCTCAAATCTCTCTCTATTGAAAGCACCTAGCAGAGGGGCTAGCAAATGGAAGGTGGTTAGACAATCCTAATTAAGTTAAGTGTTATTTCTTCAGGCCCTCAAGCCAGGAATTACCTGGTGACAACTCACTCAAATTGAGGGCCAGTAAGGAGGAAAGAGACACTCATAAGTAGACACATGAAATCTGAGAACCATAATAAAAATGTTTCCTCCTCAAATTTAATGGAAAATCTGGGGGAAAAATAGATAAATGAAATCTGGAAGCTGTCCTTTACAAATACAAAGCCTATTGACATAATAATATACTATGTATATTTTTGTAGGCTCATAAAAACAGCCTTAGTGTCTTAAATTTAGAAAATGTTAAGACACTTGAAAATGCATGAAGTGAATGAGGGTATGTACAGGGGACAATTACAGGTATACTATTTGTTGAAGTATTTATACAAAGAAAACTGCATAAATCATAAGTGTACAGCTTGATGAATTTTCACCAAGAGAATATACCCATGTAAGCAACATTCAGATCAAGAAATGGAACATTCCTAGGCCCCCAGAACCCTCCTTGTGCCCTTCTGCAATCACTGCTCTCTCCCTCAAGGGCAACCACTAGCCTGACTTTTAACACCATGGATCTGTTTTGCCTGTTTCGATTCTTTGTGTAAACGGAATTATACAGTATACATACATTACAACGTATACAGTATAACACATTGCAATGTGTTCTGTTTGCTTCCTTCACTTAAGATTATTTTATGAGATTCAACCATATTGTGAGTAGCAATAATACTTTCTAAATTTGTACATGTTAATGCTTCTTAAACTGTATGACTAGTGGACTTATAAGATGCTAAACTGTAAGGAATCCAACATTATTTTGGCCAAGAATTATTTAAAGTAGCTATGAAACTAGAAGTCAACCTCAAGAAAAAAAATCTGCAAACACCACAAATACATGCAGGTTAAATAACATGCAACTAAATAATGAATGGAGGGGGTGTCTATCCACCAAGAAGATCTAACAATTGTAAATATTTATGCGCCCAACCCAAATATATAAATCAATTAATAACATAAAGAAACTCATTGATAATAGTACAATAATACTATTAATACCACATGATCCTTTTTGAAATCAGTCTAACTTCCTGTAATCTAGAAAATTTTTTGCGTGTTTTGGTGCTTCATGTTTGACATTTTCATAAAAAATTTAAAACTAAGACCGAAATAAAACTTTCCTATTTCACATGTCCTGACCACAGGCTTGCTGAAGTAGGTGAGAAAAAAAAAAGAAATGTTTGCCTCTATATTGTGGAAGCAGTGGTAGAATGAATTTCAGGTTGAATTTGTAAAACAAATACAGAATGATCATCTGTGGTCTACAGCCTTTGAAAGCCTGTGCCCAGCACTTAGCAAGCCATACTTCTGTACTATTGTATATCATATATATTCATCCCACAGTGCAACTACCCTCACCTTCCAACTTTACCCAACTCTCCTATGAGCACATACCTTGGGGGTTGAAGAAACCAGTCATCCAAAATACATTGGGCCTTCCCTCAAATATCCAAGTAGAAAACTGGGCATTTCTTTCTAGAAGTTCAGTAAACCAGAAGCCCAGTGTGGATGAATCCCAGGACACTCTTTTCCAGATCTGAGGTATGCGAGCATCATACATGTTGTCCAGGGCATCTCTCAAATTCTGAAAAAAGGTAAAGTTAAAATATAAGAATAAGAAAAATCAGCAAAAGAGAGAAATGACAATTGAGATAATAGCTCACCTCACTCATAATGATTGTTCCTTCAATGGCCAATTTTAGGTCACTCAAGCTACTGCGAAGTATTGAGATGACTTTTTGCATTCTGTCAATTTCTTGTCTAAGGAATATGTTCATTGAATTAAGATGTCCCATCTTTATCAAACGAGCCTTCACCTTAAGAAAAAAAAAAGCATACAAGAAAGAAATTTTTAAACTTTTTTATCATCTGTTACTTCTCTTCCAATGATCACTCCTTTCTCTGTTCTTTTTCTTCCTCTGGATATATCTTTACCAAATGGATTCTAAAATATCTTTTGCAGAACCAAACTTGCCATTAAATTCCCCATTTTCTGGGCCTCAAAAACTACTGTTCAACTAAAATGACTTTTATTTCCTACTGATTGTACTTAGTTGATAATTGGAAATGTACTTTAAAAAGCTGAAATAGAATTGTACCTCTATTTCCTTTCAAATGATTAAGTACTAGGAGTCAGTTAAATATTCCTTTGCAATCTAACCTTTATACGAGTACAGTTTAGAATATTTTTTCATAATGTTTATAGAGTCATTATTAGAAATGTCACAGAAAGTTAATACAGCCCAAATCTTTACAGAGCAGTTACCAATAAGTGATTGGCTGAAGTTTCCTAAGATCGTTGTTGCCTTGGCTAGAGCGACTAAAGAGTCTTTCCTAATCTAATCAATGAAAATATTTGACTTTGTGGGAGAGCCATTAAGCACCTGTCATTTGTTATTTTTGGGGTATATCATTTATTGACCATTTTGAAGAGATCAATATAAAAGCATCTGGTTGTGGGAATAATAAAACATAACAATTATTGGAAAATAAGCTAATATATATATACACATTTCAATTTAGTGACCTATGGCCAAGAAAAGATTGACTATGAGTCCTGGCAAGAGCTCATATTGAGATCTGAACTTCCTGCTGGCCACAATTGAAGAGATGCCAGTACAGGAGGGGTAAGGATAGGCACATGGAGTGAGAGAGAATTTAGAGTGATGTACCAGTCCACAGAATCACCAGAAAGCCAGTCAACTGTAGGGTTCTCTGCTGCAGATGCCCACTGCCCCCTCTTGAGTCGTGGAATGTTAGAGGCGATGGCCTTCAAGGTCATCTGTTCCATCCTTCTCATTTTACATGCTAGGTTTGACAGCATGGGGCTAAAGTGTCCCACTCAGCAAAGGACACCTCTGTTTTCCTCCAGCTGGGCCACTTCTGGTGGGTGAAGGATGAAAAGGGGAAGCACAAACTCAGGGAAGCAGTGATATAAAAAGGAACAGCCTGGGTAGGAATATCTGGGCAGGCAGAGCGAATGATATTGGAATCCCAGTCAAATATGCCAGTGGAGGTCCCTAACCCAGTCACCACACCACACCAAACTTCAGGTATTCTCTTAAATTCCTGCTTCTAGAACTTACATTTTTTCAGGTTCCACTGCCTCATTCTCATCTCGAGCCCTTCAGCCTCCAGTGGCTGAAGAGCATATATATCACCCCCTTTAAATCATGACTACTCTGTAGAAATTCACACTGGAGGAGAAAGGAAATTATGGAAACACTTTTGCAACCCCACATGTGGGAAATTAAGCCCAGGTGTTGGCTACAATGTCAAATCAATAGCCCAGGTAGGTATTTTTTTAGTCTGCTAACAGCCTCAAACAAATCGCCTTACCCTACTTAGAGTTTTAAAGGAGAAACTTCTTTTGCAATAGAGGCATGCTTAGGAAAAACTTAACTCTTGAAAATCTATTTTAGTACCGATTTTATTTTGAGTATGGTTATTGTTCCAGCCACAAATTATCTTTTTATTAATAAGACGAAAGATTCACTGCAGTCTTACACAGGATTTTCATTATATTTCTGGGACCTGGTAGTCTCTTCTCCAGTAATGTGGCTCCATTTTTACTATGGAAATCAATAGTATAATTATATTTCAATTTACAAAATTCACTTTACAGCCACATTTTCAAGAATGCGTCTCTCTCTTCTGTAAAATAAAGGACACGAACAGGTAAGTGATCTTGAAAGAGGAAGCAGTGTTAGATGCCTCAGTACAAACTCCTTCCCAGTTAGCAATCCGCTTAGTGACACCCCTCACACTCAGTTCCTGCTAGGATATTGCCAGAAATTGCCAGAACCGAGAACTTGGAAGAGTGGCCCCGACCACCCTGGACAGCTCAAGTTATCCCAAGACCTTGGAAGCCTCCTCTGGTATATCAGCCTGTGGTCTAGGCATCCAGAGTGGGTTTTATTTCACTTCCACATGCCAGTTTTGAAAATCTTTGAAGGCAGGTTTTACGCCCCATCTGCCTTCTGAAGATCGCTTACAATGGACCATTGAAAGTACATACTTATATTGTATGCATTAAAAAAGTATCTCCTTCCCTTACTATAACTATGTCTATGTGAAGCAATTGATTTTAGTATCTTGGCCAAATGTCTTGGTACTTAGCTACATAATGGAAACAAAACTGTTTTAAGAGTCAAGGAAATTTTTGTTTGTTTGTTTGTTTGTTTGTTTTAATGTTTGGGGAGTTTTCACTGCAGTGGGAAGCCTGTAGCTTATGGAGCCTAAGGGCTCCCAGTTGACAAGTTCATTTTTCCCAGACCTGAGGAAGCAGGACAGAGTAGACACAAGACCCACAGTTAAACTAGCGCTAGGGAATTAGCCTCTCACTTCTTGGTTGAAGAGCTAAACTTGACTCAGCCCCATCTGGGACAGGTGACATCTGTCACCTGGTGACATCTGCCTCAGGTGACACTCTGCCCATCAGCAGTGAGGAGTGGACACTGAGAACAGAAGAGAGGAGGCCCTGGATGGTCAGAGGACACAACCCTGTCTTCTTGTGTGAAGAAGAAGACCAAGCTGGAGGAACTTTCACAGACCTTTCAACCACCCAGAAATTTCACTACAACTAAAGAAGTTTTTTTTATTTTTAGATCAGCAGTTCTCAAAGTGTGACCTGGGACCCCTGAAGGCCCTGAGAGCCTTTCGGAGGTCCACAAAGTTAAACTAGGACATCATTTGACGTTTTGACTCTTTTTCTCTCAGGAGTATACAGTGAAGTTTTCCAGAGCTACATGACATGTGGTATCACAACCATGTGGATATGAAATCCATCTGCCTTCTACTAAATGAGACATTAAAGAGATTTGAAAAAATGTAAAAAAATTCTACTATTCTCAATGAATATTTTTGTCTTGGAAACATATTTTTTTCATGTTTATTTATTTTGAGAGAGAGAGAGAGAGAGAAAGCATGAGCATGGGAGGGGCAGACAGAGAGGGAGAGAGAGAATCCCAAGCAGGCTCCACACTGTCAGTGCAGAGCCCTATGTGGGGCTCAAACCCATGAACCATGAGATCATGACCTCAGCCGAAATCAGGAGTTGGATGCTTAACTGACTGAGCCACTTAGGCTCCCCCATACTTACTTTTTAATAAAAATGTTGTTTATATTAACATGTAATGGGGTTTATTACTGTTATTTAACAATAAATTAATACATATTTTTGAAATATCTCCATTTAAATTCCTAATATATTAAATATCAGTAGTTATAACTCACATTAAAAAAGCTATTTGGGGTCCTCAATCATTTTGTAAAGGGGACTTGAGATTTAAAAATATTTGAGAAAAACTGATTTTGATTAATAAGCAAACAAATGGGGGGGTTCAAGAATTAGAAAATTATTTCCATCCACACTGGGAGTGAATTTATTTAAATGGCCTGCTTTCCTATTACCTGACTGGGAGAATTGTGAGACTAGAAGGGACAAAAACAAGGGGTAAGTTTAAAGAATAGACAAAGCCTAGAGGAGTAAGATATCTGGGGATCAAAAGACATAGGGATCCAAAGATGGGAGAAGAATAAAGGTGACTGAATGAGAAAGTGGAGTGGGGGGAACAAAGAAAAGTGCAGATCATAGTTTGCAAGATGCTTGAGAAGGGGCAAGGAAGAGAAGGTCACGAGGTTAAAAGAAAGAGTTGCAGAGGAAGCAGAAATGAGCAGAGAGGGAGGTCCCAGGATCTCCCTCAACTTTGTGGAACCCAAAGATAGTCCTGTACACACCAGGGGGGAAAGGGAGTGGCTTACCTCATGAGGAATGTAATCAGGAGGCAGTTTACTCAGCATATCTTCAGATAATCTATAAACAATGGCTTCCCGGGTCTCTCCCACTCCCCCTCCACTCTCTTTGGGTTGAATGTTGGTAATTGTTTCAAGAACAGCAGAAGCAGTGTTACTCTGATACCTGATAAAAGAATGAACTGTTCAGAATGTAGCAGGGAAATGTACATTCAGAGACAATTATTAAAGCTAAAATGAACTGATGCAATCACTTCAAGCCAGACAGAGAAAAAAAGGGGGGTAGAGAGGAAACTTTACCATCAGCCCACAGGAATGAAAAAAATAGAGATTCATTCTGCCTTCTAACTACTGCCTCCTAACAAGACAAAGAGAACATTACAGAAGTGAAATCCTCTCCATCTTCAGGGAAAGAGATTCCATAAATGTCCTTGGCAGTCCAAAGCAGTACTGCCTAATTGTGCTTGTCACTAATCTGCAAACCTCACGCTGGACAAGCAACATACCTCCTTTTATTCTCTCCCACTTAAAGATTGGTCATAAGAATCTATAATTACATGGCAATTTATTAGACCAAAGAGAATCACTCATATTTCTTCCATTAATTACAAATTATTAAAATTTCTTTGCTTTTTTTCTGTTTTGTTTTCTCACTTTCCCACTGGTTTTATGATTTCCAGAGTAATCTATTGGCATCCATCTGCTCCACCTGTTTAAAAATCCCACCCGTCTTTAAAATCTATGCATCCAAATAAAGATTTACTATGTACCAGGCACTGACCTAGGTGCTAGAATATGGTGGTGAACAGGTCATCGCTTTTCTCTGTCTAGTGGAAGAGGGGTGTATTTGTCAATACCACTGTAATACTTGATGTGGAGGAACAGAATAGGATGCGTTAAAAGACAATAGTCTGTCTTTGTCTCTCCTTTGCTTTCTTTCTCTCTATATCTCTTCTAGGTCAACCAGATGCTCTGAAGGGCACAAACCTAGTTTTTGTCTTGAAATGGCTGGGTCTGGACACACAGATGGTGTGTGTGCGTGAGTGTGAGAGTCATAGGATATTAAACCCCCTACTATTATTGTATTGCATTGTACTATTGTACTATTGCTGTATTGCTGTCAATTTCTCCCTTTTGGTCTGTTAGTATTTGCTTTATATATTTAGGTGCGTCTAAGTTGGGTGCACAAATATTTACCAATGTTATATCTTCTTGTCGAATTGGCCCCTTTATCATTATGTAATGACCATATTTGTCTTTTATTATAGTCTTTGTTTGAAAGTTTATTTTGTCTGATATAACTAACCAAGTTTTCTTTAAGTTTCCACTTGCATAAAACATCACTTTTTGTTCCTTCACTTGCAGTCTGTGTTGTCCTTTCATTTGAAGTCTGTCTCTTATAGGCAGCATATAGATGGGTCTTTTTAAAAAATCCATTCAGCTACTCTATGTCTTTTGATTGGAGAATTTAGCCCATTTACATTTGAAGTAATTATTGATAGTTATACACATTGCTATTTTGTTAATTGTTTTCTGATTGTTTTGTAGTTCTTTCTTGTTCCTTTTCTCTTCTCCTGCTCTCTTCCCTTGTGGTTTGATGACTTTCTGTAGTGTTGTGTTTAGATTCCTTTCCCATTATCTTTTGTGTATAGACTTTACTTTCTTACCATGAGGTTCACATATAACAGCCTATTAATATAAAAGTCTATTTTATGTTGACAGCCAATAACTAAATAGACTTTTTTCACAGGAAGACTGAGGTTGTGTTTTAGTCTGCTGTGTGTGCCATGTTTTGTCGGGGGCAGCCTATTAAGAACTGTCCCTCTAATTGTTTCAGTCCTGTGGGGCCCAGAAATGCAAGTGCCCCTGGCCACCAGAGCCAGGCATGTAAGGAATGTCCTCTGTGTGGGCTGCACATGTCTGCTGGCTTTAGCAGGGATATGGGAAAAAGTGGGGCTGGGGTGGCCTACCAGCTAGCTTTAGCAGGGCCACAGGAGAGCACTGGATTTGGGATACCCCTACTGGCACTAGTAAGGCCAACCAGTGTCACCAACCCTAGCAAGAGTCCCAACAGGTCCTGCCCCTCTAGCAGACGCCTTAAGATTAGCAGGTGAATCTCCTTCACATATGGTTTAAGTGCTTTACAAACTGCTGCTTTTGCTCTGAATCAAGGGGTTAGTGAGTCTGCACATGAGCCCTTATAGCCCTTTGGATCTTCTAGACATAAGCCCCACTGTTTTTCAAAGCCAGAAATTTTGGGGGTTTGTCTCTTTGGTACAGGTCGCAGTGGCTGGAATACCTGATGTGGGTCACAAACTCCTTGCTTCCCAGGGAGAATCTCTGTATTTACGAGATCCCTCCCAATTATGCGTCACTGTGCCAGGGGTGGGGGTTTGGGTGAGACAACATCTCCGCCTCTCCTACTCATCTTGATGTACTTCTTTCATGCTTCATTGTGGAGCAGCTACTCAGTTTTCAGGTCTTTTTAAAGAAGGAATTGCTTCATATGCAGCTATAGATTTGGTGTTTCTGTGGGAGGAAGTTAGTTCAAGATCTTCCTATGCTGCTGTCTTGAACTGCCTCTTCCTGCGAATTCTATCATCTATCTATCTATCTATCTATCATCTATCTATCTATCTATCTATCTATCATCCATCTATCTATTTAGAGAAAGAGAGAGAGCAGGGAAGGGGCAGAGAGAGAGGGAGAGAGAATCCCAAGCAGGCTCCATGCAGACCCGACACGGGGCTCAATCCCATGACCCTAGGATCATGACCTGAGCCAAAATCAAGAGTCAGACACTCAACTGACCATACCACCCAGGTGCCCCAGCCTAACAGTTCTTAATTCACTAGGTTTGTTACATTAATCAACACTCATTCATATCACCTATGTGATTTTAAAAATCTCAAGCCAAAAATTTATTTTAAGGTATTTTCAGGAAGTTATAAGTGGCAGCTGGTAAAACCAAACACACACCTGTCCTGGAATAATGTGCCTACAACCAAGTCTCAAAGAATCCAACAGTTAATTTCCAACAAACATGAGTTCACAATCAAAAGTTAAAAAACCCATGAAGAAACAAAACAAGAATTTTTATTCTGAGCAAGAGCCAGTAGAAACAACAGAAAGTAGAAACAGACCTGCAAAGATAACAGATAATAAATTTTCAGATGCATGTTACAAAGAGGTTTTTACTATATCAGAGAATAAAAAAGGATAATTGATATGGCATGTATGTTAACTTACTTGAAGTTAAATAAAAATTTAAACAGAAAAAAAGACGATTTAAAATATGAGTATGAAACAGGAAATTCTAAACATGAATAACATATTTGAAAAAGAGTCAAATAAAATCTCTGGAAATTTAAAAAATATATTAAGATTGAAAACCTCTATTAGTTTTTATTGCTGCTATAACAGATTACCACAAAATAAGAGGCTTAAAACAACATAAATTTTAAAAAACATAAATTATCTTATAGTTCTTCAGTTAATAAGTCTGACATTGGTCTCACTGGGCTAAAATCAAATTGTCAGCATGACTGAGTTCCTTTGTGTAGGCTGTTGGAGAAGATCCATTTCCTTGTTCATTTGAGATGCTGGAAGAATTCACTTTCCCACTGAGGTCCCCCATTGCTAGCTGTCAGGTGAGGGCCCTTCCCAGCTTCTAGTGGTCATCTGCATTCTTTGGCTCATGGCCCCCTTCCTACATCTTCAAAGATCACAGTGGCAGGTAAAGTTCCTTTCTTGCCTTGAATCTTTCCCCCTGCTTTCATTTCATCTTTCACCCACTCTTCTGCCTCCATCTCCCACTTTTAAGACTCATTTGGTTAAATTGGGCCTTTGAAAACCTACAATAAAATCCCCATCTCAAGGCTTTACCCTTAAGAACATCTGCAAAATCCTTTGTGCCACATAAGGTAACATATATACAGATTCTGGGGATTAGGATGTGGATATCTTTGGGGTTCATTATTCTGTCCACCATAACAGTTAACAATGAGTCAAACAAAAAAAGAGATAATAATAAGTGTTGGCAAGAATCAGAGAAACTTGAACCCTCATACATTGTTGGGGGGTATTTAAAATGGTGCAGCCACTTTGGAAAAAATCTAGTAGTTTCTTAAAATGTTAAGAATAGATTAACCATATTATCTAATAATTATATTTCTGGTTATCTATTCAAGAGAAACAAAAAGACATATCTACACAAAGACTTGTACATGAATGTTCATAGCAGCAAAAAATGGAAACTACCCAAATGTTCATCAACTTCTAAATAGATAAACAAAATGTGGTATGTTCATATATTGGAATATTGTTTGACAATAAAAGCAATGAAGTACTGATACATGCTACAACATGGGTGAACTAAAAAAGCATTATACTAATTGAAAGAATCCATCCACCAAAGACCACATAGTATATGATTCCAGTTACAGGAAATGTCCAGGAAGGCAAATCTATAGAGACAGAAAGTAAATTAGTAGTTGCGTAAGGCTGGGGTGGTAGTGAGAATTGATTACAAATGGACATGAGGATTCTTTTGAGGGGTGATGAAAATAGTCTAAAATTAGGTGGTGGTGATAGTCACACAAGTCTGTAAACTTAATAAAAATAATTGAACTGACCACTTAAAATGAATCAATTTATGACAGGCAAATCGTAAGTCAATAAGACTTTTTTTTTTTAAAGGAGGACAAAATAAGACATTGAAGGAAATTCTAACGGATATACTTCAGAAAAGATAATTATTCTGGTGGAAGGTTTCAGGTAGTAAAGACTGGGTCAATGCATGGGCAAATCTAAACAATCACTGTGGCATAAAACAATAATTATATTTTTAATTGTGGGTTAATTAAAAGAAGATAAAATTAAAATACTGAAATGCCAGGAGGGGAGTAACTATAGTTACCTAAGAGATTTTTATTGAGAGGAGGGTAAAGATACTAATTTTTAAAATTTTTTAATGTTTGTTTATTTTTGAGAGAGAGAGAAACAGAGTGCAAGCAGGGGAGGGGTAGAGAGAGGAGGAGACACAGAATCCGAAGCAGGCTCCAGGCTCTGAGCTGTCAGCACAGAGCCTGACACCAGACTTGAACCCATGAACTAACTGTGAGATCATGATCTTAGCCAAAGTCGGATGCTTAACTGACTGAGCCACCCAAGCACCCCAAGATACTAACTTTTACACTTAATTAATAATGGATGTTAAAATTTCTAGAGTAACCAGTAAAAAAATAGAAATAATACATAACTTCCAAACTAGCACAGAGGTAAAAGTGGAATGAAAAAAACTCGTATTCAGCAAGAAGTCAAAGACAAGGAAGATGGAGCAAAATATAGAAATGGTGGTGCAAAACAAGCAACATTTTATATTTTATACACATGTTATAAATTCTCTTGTCTTTATTTAACATTTAGTTAATCAGTTTTTTTAAAAAAATAACAAATGTACAAAGATGTGGGTAGAAGACTGTTGGTAATGGTATTTGTAATAATAAATCCTGGTAAAGCCCTAAACAATCTATACAGCCAGTAAAAATGTGGTGTAGCTCTGTATTCATTGGTAAGGTGAGGTTATTGAATTGAGATTATTGAATGAAATAGCATGGTACATTCTGTTTTATGGCTAATACTCCATTGTGTATATATGCCTCATCAATCAATAGTCACTTAGGTTGTTTCTATATCTTGGCTATTGTAAATAATGCTGCAATTAACTATTACTCAGCCATAAAAAAGAATGAGATCTTGCCATTTGTGATTAGCATGGATGGACCTACAGGGTATTATGCTAAGTGAAAGAAGTCAGATGGAGAAAGACAAATACCATATTTCACTTATATGTGGAATCTAAAACACAACACAACAAAACAAAACAAAAAAGCAGAGACCGATGCATAAAAACAGAGAACAAACTTGTGGTTGGCAGAGCAGAGGGGGTTAGGAGGATGGGCAAATTGGGTAAAGGGGAATGGAAGGTACAGGCTTCCAGTTATGGAATAAATAAGTCACGAGGATAAAAGGTATAGCATGTGAATATAGTCAATAGGATTGTAATAGCGTTGTATGGTAACGAATTGTAGCTACACTTGTTGTGAGCAAGGCATAATGTATAGAGTTGTCAGATCACTATGTTGTATACCTGTTGTATATCTTTGTGCCCCACCAGAAAGGCCCCCTTCTACCTTTCCTCACAGCATATGGAAAGGAAGAATTACACCTTTCTTTTTTTCATCTCTAGCGTGAATTGTGCAAATTTTCTCACTAACTAAGGAGCTACTGCTAAAATTACCGAGGCTTCTTTGCTTATGAAAAAGCCACATTTTGTGTCAACAGAGGGAATTCTATTCAGCTAGCCTTTAATTCAATTAGGAAATCAACTGAAGAGTGGAAGAGAGACTGTATCTTCAGAATTTTCTTTTTTAAAAAATTTTTAAATGTTTATTTTTGAGAGAGGAAGAGACAGAGAGACAGAGTGCGAGCAGGAGAGGAGCAGAGAGAGAGGGAGATGCATAATCTGAAGCAGGCTCCAGGCTCTGAGCTGTTGGCACAGAGCTCAATGAGAGGCTCAACCTCATGGACCACCACTAGATCATGACCTGAGTCGAAGTTGGATGCTCAACCGACTGAGCCACCCAGGCACCACAAGAATTTTCATTTGATTAGCAGGTAGAATACTGCATCTGGCCTCAAATGTGCATATCCTAATAACTGCATCCTTTCCAAAAGTCATGGCTAAGGTAAATACATCTGCCACTATGCTCTGTGAGCTGGACTTTTAGTCAGATACAGTGATTATGAGGGTCCTTTGTCAAACCCAGTGAATGTTTGTGACTCGACCAGAGTTGGGGTGTTAACTCCATATTACCTTTAAACATAGGAGTTTCACAATAAGGACCAATAAGGTAAAAGCTGATGTTTAATAAAATTAAATGAAAATTGATTTTGTATAATTGTATACAGAATTTTCAATTTATTTTTTATTATTTTTTGGTGAGCAACCTATACTCAGCTGTTGGGGTTTTAGAATATCCCTCCAAAGACATTCATTTAAAAAGTTGAAAGATGACCAAACCAGGCACACACAAAAGTGAACATATACATAGGTAACGAAACATCCTAGTAAAATGGGACAAAAGGCACTTGCAACTCATTCCTGAATTTTGAAGTATGGTGCTATCCCAGGTTTTAAAAGTCATATAAAGTATAATAAAGATACAAATAACTCTTAAGGGGAAAACCTATGAAAATAGCTGATGTGACAACAAAATGAAGTCATCAAAAGTCAAGGATCCACATGTTATTCTACACAGTTCTCAGAAATGTAAACTTCTATGTGATCTATATTCTAGCAGTAGATCTTATTCTAGCATTAGATACAGTAAAGGTAGACAACACGGGTAGATTGCTGTGTAGGTATCTCTGTATTACTGGGGGCTGTGAAACTCCAGGTGAGTCTGGATAACATGAAACCTCTGACTTTATCATCATCTCCACATATCCACATTTCCACTGATTCCCAGGGCTCCCTGTTCGTTAAATCGAACAATTTCAAAGCCCAATTCATTGTTTCCATCCTCCCTTTGCCCCAGTCTGTCCCATCTCCTTTAACTACATCAATGTCTTCACCCAGCTGCTGACCTACAAACTTCTGAGATAGTCTCCTCCTGATGCCACTCTCCAGCTCTTCTTGGTTTCCAAGATCTATTCCCAAATCATTTTATCATCCATCTAGAAATTTTCTTCATCTTCATGGTGCCCCAAATCTTGGAAAGCCAGTCTCTGCATGTGCATCAGCCTCACGGTTAGGCTGCTCCTTTCTTGAATCCCCTCTCTACCATGCTCTAGGCTTGGTTGGACATGGTTCCCACACACAGCACACGCACACACTTTGACATCTTCATGCCCCTCCTTGGACTGCTCCTCCATGTATGTGCCCTAATCTATGCATCTTATTTTCACTGTGCTAAAGCATTTTATTTTATTTTTTAAAAATTATATGTATTTAAGGTGTACAACCTGATGACTCGATATTATGTATACGCCCTTACTGTTCATTATCTTCCTCTTTCCTTGCGCTCATTCTTAGACCCAGTGCTACAGTCCTTTCCTCCCTACTCCTTCCCTCCCCTGAGAACTCCTGCACATTCACTGAGTCACAGCTCAGAGGTAGCCTCTCTCAATGGCTTACTTTAATCCCTCAGCTGCAATTTATTGCTCCTTTGCCTTTGTTCTCATAGCATTGTGTGTGTGTGTGTGTGTGTGTGTGTGTGTGTGTGTTATAATCCTGATTTTAGAGTCTGTCATATTGTATTACATAACCATTTGCCACTCATTTATTTTCCCTAATACATGATGAGCTCCAAGGGCAAGGACTGCATTTTACTAATCTCTGTATCCTGAGTTGGCTACCAAGTAAGTTCTCAATAAATATTTGTTTGTTGAATTCAGGCCAATTGGCTTGACTCTTATTAAACCTCAAATATAAAGGAGAGCAATTCTCCAATATTTAAGGGGCATGAAAATTTAATTTTTTGTTTTTCCTTATGGTAAAAGTATAGTAAATTATCATTATCACTGTTTACCTACTTTCTGGCACCTTTCCACATACAAAGGGAAACATATATAAATTATGTGCTCTCAAAACACAGGAGAATCAGAAAGACATCATTTGAGGGTAAAGAAAACCTGTTTTTAGTATGATATTTAAGCGCAGATCTTTAAAGGTTAAAGAGAATAAAACCACGGTAAATTTCTATTCACACAACACAAATCAGAGTTCATTCTTTGTACCTGTTCTAACTCCAAATAAAAGAGGGGAAAGACCTCCATATCTGGGATCCTCAGGAGCTCTTAGCTCACCTCCAGCTTGTTGCCTCTTTGGAAAGACACTCTGCACCAGAGGCTGAGTGCCAACAGTGGACCCCTCTGCAGACATGACCATCATGCTCTTGGCCAGCGCTGGCCACATTCACCAGTGCTTCAGGGAAGGGCCAATGGATATGCTCCTAGATCTCCCCTAGGAAGTCATTTTCCTGATTGGTGATTTTATTTTTTTTATGAGGTGATCTGAAAATAATCTTCAGGATGTGGATATGGGGAAGAAGCCCAGAAAAGCTGACCCATTTTGCATAAGAGCTAGACAAGATCTCCACATCACCTCCCCACTGCATATTTTATTAGGCGCAGAACGCCAGGGCTGTACGACTCACATTTCTTTATCTACAATGTGATTTTATGTTTGCAGAGCTAGGAAAGGCAGAAGCCTAGTTAGCTGCTATTATGGAGAATTGCAAATATCTCTATATGCCTCAAAAGCCTTTCAGGCTTTCAGGAAAACAGTCCCCACAAATGTTCTGAGAAGAATGAGAACTATAATATTCCAAGAGCTTTGGTTCCAAGTTACTTCTAGAAGAAAATTTCTCTTTGGAGTAAGTATGGGAAGAAGCTCATATTGGTCTTGTAGCTTGGTGGTTTGGGGCAATTGTCCAGGTCACCTCTGTAGGGTGGTAGTCAGGGTCATGGCTAATAAAAATGCAAAACAAATGGAATACAGAACTGTCTGTAAATAAGCAATTAACCATCTAATGAAATATTAGTGCACTATCACATCCAAATCAGCCTACATTTACATACATCTTTGCATATGAGATAACAACGAACATATATTTTTAATAAAAATCTGAAACTCAAATTTCAGCTAATGCTAATGCTAAAAGGACTACAATTAAATTCACCCTGCATAGAAATGAATATAAAAGTAGTAATAAGACATTTGATAAATTTCAGAAGGTAGAAAAATATGCATAATCGTTAATGAGAAAAAGAGCAAAAATAAATAACAGTTTCTGACATTGAGATAGTTGAATTTGCAGAGTCCTTGGTAGCTTATAAATCTAGATAATAAAATGTGAATAAACTATGCATTTTTATGGTTTCTGTCGCCAAGGTATCTAAACTCTTGGGAGAGATTTTACTTATTTTAAAGCGTTTATTCAGCTGTATTTCCCACCCACCCTCCTCAGGGATTCTGCATTCTTAAGGAAGAGAAAGACTCATGATCTCCTTTTGCAAATCTCTCTCTTCTCTCAAATTTGTGGATGCTAACTTCAGAGTGCAGATTCTATAAGCAGGGACATAGAGTTCCCCACCATGGCCCAATGACAGCTCATGAGCTTATCTGGAAGAGTAATGTTCAACAGGGTGCACAATCAGATAAACTAATAAGGATTCTTCTGGCTGGGGACATTCACACAGATTTCTCACAGTATCTTAGAAAGTCCACCCCCTTCTTGTGCCTTCAAGTGTTATTTCTGTACAGATACATTGAAACTTCTCACCTGGGTTCCAATCCATGTTTCTTCCCCATTCAGATACATCCGTTTGTCTTTCCCAATTCAACACACCCGATCAGGACTCTGCCATGCCCCCTCAAATGCACTCCTGTTTCAAACTCCACCACCATCCCAACTACTAGACCAGAAATATCAGGGGAAGCTTTGATTCCTTCTTTCATTTCACGCAGAACTTGGAGAGTCACTTCTTGCTGGAATGGGAAGTGTCATTAGGAGACCAGGGGTAGGTTTTAGCTGAGAAGCTTCATTTGCTATTGCTTACTGCCTCCTGGTGGCTGATGAGGGAACAGTGAGGGGTTCGAGTGTAGCACTCCAGGAAGTTCTGCTCAAATGTCTATGACTCCAGACACCACATATTTCAGAGAGCCCAGAGGAAAGAAGAATCAAACCTAGGTCAAAGCTCATCCAGAGACTAAGAAAATGACCAAATGCAGAACTACAAAACACTTCCTACTACGTGAGCAGGAACCAAAAATGGACCAAGGTCCCTCAGAGGAGGAGAAGAGGTGTGGCTGGGGAAGACCCTAGGGCAGACCAGGTGGGAAGTTAAGAATGAAGAGAGATCAGGGGAGGAGGGCCACAGGTCTTACAGGCCAACTAGTTGTCTAGCAGATTTAAGGAAGAGGTCCAGCAGTTTCTGCTTGACCTCACTCAGTGTGATGAGAGACTGCAAGATCCTGACACTCGATTATGGGACAAGGTATCTGTGGCATCTATAGCATGCCTGCCAGTGATGGTAAAGAGAGTTGCCAAAAGACACAGAAGGCTCACTGTGCTCTCTACCCCTCAGGTAGCAGCAATGAATGGATGAAAACTACACAAGATTCTCTCTCCTCACTAAATCCCACCAGTCCCCATGGGGATGTGGCCTGCAGCTTCTCTCTACCCTCTCTATCCTGTCATCACACCTCATCTCCGCCTCCATCAATCCACATCCAGATTTTTATCCATAGGGTCTCCAAGATGGTCTCAGTCTAAATAGCCCTCAGATATAGGGAAACATACTCAATTTCACTCAAAATAAGAGAAAACAAATTAAAACTATGCCAAGTTGCAATTTCTCACTTGTCATATGGGTGAAAATTCAAAAGCATCACCCATACTCTATTGATGAGGCTGTGAAGAAAGGGCCTCATCATATTGTTGGTGAGAGTGAACAGCCCTATGGGGAAGGGGGTTTGGCAATATCCACTAAGCCCTGATATAGCAACTCTACCTAAAAAATTACCCTAAAAATACATCTCCAACCACATGAAAAATCAGAACCATGAGATCATTAATTGAGGAATTATTTGGGATAGCAAAATACTGGAAACAACCTAAATGCCCACCCATAGGAGAATGGATGAATAAACTATGATACATGCTAACAATGGAAGAGCATGCAATTGTAAAAAAAAAAAATAGCGAGGAAGACATGGGAACCTAGAATGGAGAGATTACAGGATACGTCTTTAATTAGAGAGGACAAGGCACAAAATTATATATATAGTATGACGACTTTATTTAAGAAAAGAAGATAATAAGAATATATGTGTACCTGTGTATGAGCAAAAAGAAACAGGGAAGATAACCCAGAAACGAATGCATTTGCTTGCCCATAAAGGAAGGGGGAAAAGGGTTGGAAGGGTGTGAGAATACCTTATTATGTAGTTGTGACTTTCAAGCCATGTCCATGTTTCACATATTTAAAACAACCAACAAGGATGGACAAAAACTTAGTGTAATATGAACAGGAACAAATGAATGTACCTATCTACCTGATAGCATAATCATACAGACAAAAAAAACACAATCTGAGTGACTTTTGAATATAGTACTCTGTACAACCTCAGCAGGATGTATTCTAGGGACAAAAAGAACTGCAAAGAAATCTTGACCTTCACTTAATACATTTGTTATTGGTAGTGGCATTGGTGGAGTGATTCGGAGCAAATGAATAAATATATTGAACTTCCTGGGAACCAGAACTCTTACCATAGGAGGAAGGAGATATCAATATTGAAATAAGGGAAGACAAGGAAGAGAGGTGAGGTGTATATTTGGAATTGGAATTATTAGTATTATCTCATGATGTTTTTAAAAGTGCTTATTTCTTAGCTCTGTCCATTGAGAGGGGTTACAAGCACGCGCGTGCACACACACACAGAAATAGATGTGGTCACATACAGATGTAACTGTAGATATATAAATATACAAATATAGAAATATAGGAAGAGAAAAGGCAAATGGTACAAAATGTCAATAATTGGTGACTCTGGGTGAAGGGTCTACAGTGTTGACTGTACTTGCAACTTTTCTGAGGGTTTGTAATGGTTCAAAATAAAAAGTAAAGGGGAAAAATAATTTATCTCTACCATTGCCTCCCATTTGGATTACATTTTAGTTTCACTTCTCTGGACCTTTTCTTCCTCTTCTTCTTCCTCCTCCTCTTCTTCTTCTTCTTCTTCTTCTTCTTCTTCTTCTTCTTCTTCACATTTATTTATTTTTGAGAGACAGAGCACAAGCAGGAGAGGGCCAGAGAGAAAGGAAGACACAAAATATGAAGCAGGCTCCAGGCTCTGAGCAGTCAGCATAGAGTCTGATACAAGGCTTGAGCCCACAAACCGTGAGATCATGACCTGAGCCAAAGTCAGATGCTTAACTGACTGAGCCACCCAAGCACCCCTGGACCTTCTCTAGCTCTGGTTTATCTTTCTTGAGAGCTGACGGCCCAAAGTGGTACAGTCATATGGGTAAGTCAGGATGAGATGACTTCAACCCTGCTTTAACATATTCCTCTGCAGAATCCTATATAGCGCCCAACAGGATCCGATTCTCTAGGAACTGGCTGTCAATGACTCCTTGGACTCTTGCCAAGAATGAAATCAAAGTTCACTGTCCTCATATGTGAGCTGCTTCAATTATTAATTGACAAGTGCCGTTTTTCTGCCCATTCACATGAACTCATGAGCGATTTCTATAGACCATTCTCATTCATTAGATTCTTCACAAGCCAGAGAAATTTAGTATTGCTGGCACATTCAACAAATATTTCCTGAGCATCAGGCACTGTTTAGCACTGGAGATACAGCAGTACAAATAAACAAAAGTTTCAGACATGATGGTGCTTATGTTTAATGATGGTAGATAGATGATAGCAAGTATAAATAAGTAAATATGGAGCATGTCCATCGGTGATACAATCTAAAGAAAAGGCAGCAAGGAGGATGGAGTCTGGGGTGAGGGCTGGGGACTGGTCTGCAAGTTTTAAATAGGGCAGCCAGGGAAGACATCATTGGAAAGGCGACATTAAAGAAAAGGCCTGAGGAGGTGAAAAGGTGAGCCATGATGATATCTGGGGGGAATGATATTCTGGGAAGTGCAAGTATCCTGGGGGCAGCCATCTAGCCTGAGTAACAGGAAGCTAGCAGGAGCTAGAGCTGAGCAGTGAGTGAGGGAAAGGGCAGAGGAGGCCAGCCTCCTGGGGGCAGATGGTCTTACTGGGCCTTGCAGGTCACCTATAGGTCACTGTCTGCCTTTGACCTTGACATGGAGTCAGACAGGAGCCTTAGGAGGGTTCTGAACAGAGAAGTGACATAGTCTGCTTCAGATTTTTTTAAGTTTCGGCTAAAGCAAAACTACTTCTCCGTGTTCCTTCTTTCAGATCGTGTCTGAGTTGATTCCAAATGGATCCCTGAGGAATCCATTTTACTTCTTCACCTCTTTCCTGTCTCCAGCTAACTTATGAATGCCTCTTCAAATAACAGCTACAGCCATCACCAAAGAGCCATCATGGTTCCATCACGGGATCTGAAGAGAGTGTTGGCCATTCTTGGCTCTTCTGGGTCATGCTCACATCTTTGAAGATGAAAAGTAGCAATGGGAGAGACTGGAGGGTCTGGAGAGGTTAGAATTTGTATGGGTGACAAAGAGCCAGGACACCAAGCCTCATGCAAGGGATGAAGTATGTATTCAGGGGCAGAGAGACAATGCAGTGGGAGGAAGCTGGGACTCCAGGGATGCTGGGCAAGGGCAGAGAAGGAGAAGGTGGGAAATGTCTGTGTCCCTTTGCAAAGCTGTTAAAGTTGCAATGGGAGGTGAGTGACTAGGAAAGACACACAGCCCACTCCTTCTCAATCAGTCATCCCAGCTTAAAATCTGCCAGAGGAATCTCGGTTTCTCCCATTCCTTGCAACCACTCTCCTAAACATAAACTTTATGGTCCTTCATCGATGGGCCAGAGGCAATGGCCGTCTAGAGAATCTCAGCTGGGGCTTCTTGGAGCCCTCTCTGGGGAAATGGATGATAGCCTTGTTTTCAGGCTCCTTCAGCCAAAGGATGGGTCTGAGAAGGGGTTTGGAATATGGGTGAATCTCTTGTCTCTTCACTCATCATCTCTTACCTCAGTGACCAGAGCAGGGGCCTCATGTTGAGCTGAGACCCACAGCCTCTCCTCCCAGCTCTGTATCCATGCTCTGTGCTCTGTGCCCATCGTGGGCTTTAGTGACAGAAGGATGCAGGTGAGGATATAAGGGGACAGGGGCCACAAGAGAGAGGATCAAGCAGAAACTCAATCCCTCATCCTCCTCTCTCTAGCCCCCTGACTCTGTTTATGACCATTGTTTTTAATGGATTTTTTTTTTTTTTAGGTTAGAGACAAGGAGCTGGGGGACTATTGTCCTATCAGTGGAAGGCATCGATACCAATAACACCAACTGGTTTTACGACATGGCAGAGGAGAAATAATCAATGCATAAATTAGAGCTTTAGCATTGTCATAAACTCCGGAGCCTCAGGCTTTACTGAGGGGAAAAGGAGGCCAAGATATGACAAAGGTGTAACTGGAGGACAGGAAGTGACATTATTTTTCACAGTAAAATAAAAAGAAGGGAAAGGAGAGGAATTAAAAGAGAAAATGAAATGCATAGTCTCTGCCAGGCTGAGTTACAAATGATGCCTTAAAATATAAAAAATGCCAGGAACGTACGTGATATCAGCATTAGGGTGCAGCCCAAAGACTTCGGGGTTATCCAGGGATGGCAGTGACTGGATGTACTCAAAATACTGATCCAGGGTTTTGCACAAGGGGATTTTATATCCGACGTAAAACTGGAACGATGGTTCAAACATCTTCTCGCTGAACCAGACCTATACGGGAGAGAAAATAGAGGAGATAAAAGTGATGAACCTCTCAGTGAGAACTGCCACTATAAGGAAGGAAGAGTCACCTTATTTCCATTTTAATAGATTTTTATATTGGGTTCGAAAGTACCTTAAGAAAACCACTGATAGAAATAATTAGCACAAATATGAAGAAAGGAGAGAGGCCACACGACACAAAAACAGTGAAGCCCTAGCCTGTCTTGGATGCCAAAGAAGGTACTTGCTAACAGCGAAGAAGGGAGAGCCAGCCTTACAAGCCTGCTCTCTGCTCCGGTAAACTCACGACCCTCAATCCCACTTTTGAAGACTAATGGGAACACAGTGCAGAGGAGATGAGGCAATAACCACAAAATTCAGAGAGTATCTGGGCATTTCCATTGCCTCCCTTTGCCCCCAAACAGGGCTCATGTCGGGGCTGGGGGGGGGGTGCGGGGGAGGCTGTGCTGTGCTCAGTGTGGCTCACAGAAGCACTGCGCACCATACAAGGCCAGGAAAACTTCTTAACAATTGTCTGCCCTCCCACCCTGAGCTGAAGAGCTCCCTCTGTTAATTAAGTTATGTCCCTGGCCACAAGAAGCAAATGTATCCAACTGTCTTATTGTTTGCCTTAAGACATCCTTTTCTCATTCCATATGAATTGATTATCTGTACTATAAAAGCAAGAGAACAAATATATACTTGGTGTGAATAGACTTATTCTGAAGAGGGAAAAAAAAATAATGTTGAATGCCCATGAGCCAGATTTGAAGCAATGACTTCAGGTCTAACAGACCAATTTTCTCAGCAGGAAGGAAAATAATGAGAAGACAGGAGGAACAGAAGTGCAGGCAGGATGCCTGCATCACTGGGAGGATTCAATGAGAAAAGTGATGGGGATTGTGCTTTACTTCAGTCGGTTACACTTTCTCTAGTCCCTTCCTTCCATATCCTTCTTCCAGCTCTTTTTAGGTCCAGTGATTGCTCTGAAATGACCTGTGAACTGATTCTCTCTTCTGTCTCCATCCCCCCGCCCCCGCCCGAGGTTTTTGCCCAGTCAACTCCTGCACACAAGGCACAGAGCTTAGAACTGGAACAGAATGAGGTGAGACACACGGTTCTTTCCTTCCAGGAGCTTGTGACCCAGTGAAGGAATAAGTCAATTACATAATAAAGCACAATGCAAAGTGCATTAAGGGAAGAGCCAGAGGAAATAAAAATAAGCAAAGCACTAAGGAGGCGTAAATCAGGAAGAAAGAATAGACAGCTGGATGTCAGGTAAGGCTTTATCTGGGAGGTGATTTTGGAGAGAAGCCTTAAAGGACAGGATTTTGACAGGGGATCTAGTGACTGAGGAGATGACACCAGCAAAGGTGCAGAATAATTGATAGAAAAATGTGAGGCGAGTTGAGGAAATGATGAAATCTAGGGTAAATATGTCCAGGTGATGTCCGGGTGATGCCTGGTGTTAATGTAAGAAATGAGGAGCAGTTGGAAGTTATTAAAGAGAAGAGTGCTATGATCATGTTCATTAATTAGAAAGATTATGTTTTGGGGCGCCTGGGTGGTTCAGTCGGTTGAGCATCTGGCTTCGGCTCAGGTCATGATCTCACGTTCGTGGGTTCGAGCCCCGCGTTGGGCTCTGTGCTGACAGCTCAGAGCCTGGAGCCTGTTTTGGATTCTGCGTCTCCCTCTCTCATTATACCACCACTTGCACTCTGTCCGTCTCTCTTTCAAAAATAAACAAACATTAAAGAAAAATTTTTAAATGAAAGATTATGTTTTTAGTGATGTGACTGGCTAGGAAGGATGTGGCCACAGGGTCTTCAGCACACAGACAACAGTGACCACACTGAGTTCTCTAGTACTAGATGACATATCTCTATAAAAGCAAAGTAAAGTTTCTTCCTGTTATTCTATCACTCTATTAATACACACACAAATAGCTGGAGTCACAAACACACAAACATCTGAGTTTCACCAAATTTGGAGGACATTTTGGGGGACAGTCAAAGTAAGGAATAAGAAATCAACATGGAATTACTCTGGGAGACTCGAGAAGGGTACCCTATAAAGAAAAGCAGTCATCTTCCAAGGACAATAAATAAAGTTCTACAATTGTTGACTTTAGGGGAGACACACTGTAAGATGTTAAGAGAGAAAACAAACAAGGGTTCGAAGATAAGTCCCAAATTGAAAGTCATAGAGACAGGATCCTATTTGAAGGCACTGATACACAATTAAACTGAGTCTCACTGTGGATAGCATGGTCAGGGCAAAGGTTAGGCCAGCAGGTTAGAAGGTACGACTGAAACTGAGACTAGGATAAGGGAAGGCAGCATGTGGACTCCATGGTGCTTTCTGTAGCCTTCTTCAATAGAGTTTCATGGTAATCTCGTGTCCTTATAGCCAGAGACCCAAACTCTCCTCTCTGGTTACAGAGGAACCATTTGGAACAGACCAGAGCTGGGCACAGGAATGAGTGAGGGAAGGAATGGATGAGACAGGAGGCTGAAAGGGGTGTAGGACCAAGTGCAGATTCAGGGGCAATAAGCGTCAGGGCATTTTAGTGGTCAGGGACTTGGAGCCATTGAAGGTGCAGCAACTCTAAGGAAAATCAGGAAAGAGACTGAGCTGGGGGTGAGGGAAGTTGGGGAAGCTGCCAGGGGCATAAGAATGGAAAAATGGAAGGATGAACTTTTCATTTAGGGCAGTCATTAATCCCCAGATGGGGCCCAGGCCCAGAGGATGGAAAATTGTAGGCTTCTGAGAGGGGGTGGGAGTCTGCTATTCTTCTGTTGCCCTGAGTGTGTGTGGGTGGGGGGGGGGAGTACAGAGAAGATGTAGAAGAGGGAGAAGACAGGTTTGGGTCAGAGAGAGGAAGTGCCCACCTTGAGGTCTGGAAGGTGCAGCAGTTTGAGTGACAGGTGCCCTTCCTCTCCCTCCCTTTGCCCACAGCAGCTTTCAGCTGAGATTCAGAAAGCCTGCTCTGGTTCTGTTGTGGAGGGCAAAGAGGTCTCTTAGAAATTCCCCTCACTTTGCCAGAAAACTGTGGCGTTCCCCCCACCTTTAAGTAAGGTAGTTTCAATAAAACAAAGACAAACCGACTAAGAGAGTTGGTTAATCAGGACTTTTCTTGCACTCTGCTTTTTAGAAAATGTCTAAGCAATGTTTTAAGCTGTTATAAAGTGTTGTATAAAAATTTTTTCTTTCCTGATTTTCAGGTTGTGCTCTGGGGTCGGAAAAAATGTAATCCAGTCTATTCTGTCTTAGATGACTCTGATCCCAGGCACATAAAACTTTCAATCTACTGAGATTATATTTATCATCATCAACAAATAGGCATTGAGTATACCCTAGGTGCTGGAGAGAAATGACACAGAGACTAAGATGACTTGTTTCTTATTTTAATGGGCTTACAATCTAGTGGGGGAGGCCGAATACATGTCTTAGGATCACATTTGCTTTCCCACTCTCCGAGGCAACTACCTCATACCTCTTCCTCTTTCTTCAAATGTCCCAAACTTGCTTTCCCCTCCCCTCAGCTGATGACCTGCATCCCCTTAGCTGATGATGCTTATTTCACTCTGAACATAGTCACAGTCAGAAGAAAACAATTCCATTTCCCCCCACCAAACCTTCCAGTCCCTGCATCCGTACCCCTATACTTCCCCCATCAGAAGGAATGAGCTGCATATATTGTGTACTGGTACTGCACTGGTACCCATATTGGCAAGTCTAAATCAGCGCTGGTTATAAAATTATCATAATGAATAACAGGGGTGGGGATAAAAATGAGGAGGAACCAAAATGCCCCACAGCAGTAATATGGAAGATGGAAGTCAGAAGGACTCAGAGGCAAAGCCTATAAGGTAGGGTTAGGTTTTAACTTAAGTAACCATGTTTGAAAATGTAAACACTAAACATGGAATACATAACTTTCAAAGCAGTAGAGAAACATAAAAACACATTTTTAAAAAGCAGGAAAGAAGAAAAAAAGGCCAAAAAAGCAAGGGTAATGAAAACCACAAAATAAGATGATAGAATAAGTCAAAATATAGCAGAAATCACAACAATAAAGTGCTTAATTTGTCTGTTAAAGTACAAATACCTTCAGCCTGGATATTAAAAACTCCAGCTATTTGTTGTTTGTAAGAGATAAATTTGAAACATAATGCACAGAAAGGTTGAAATAAAAAAATAGAAATATATATACCAGGTATACTAAAATTAAGTACTTCTCAATGTTAAAAGACTGATAAGAGAGTGAATAGGCAAGGATCAGAGTAGGAAAATATATTTGCAGTCATATAATCAACAAAGAACTTACATCCAGAATATGCAAAAAGCTCCTATAAATAAATATTTTAAAAAGACAGATAACCCAAGAGAAATAGAAGAATGCACAAGCAAGTCACAAAGGAGAAAACCAAAATAGTGAATCAACATGTCGTGAGGGTGCTCAAGCCCAAAAGCATTCAGAGAAATAAAAATTAAAACCAAAGTGAGGGGCGCCTGGGTGGCTCAGTTGGTTAAGCATTCGACTTTGGTTCAGGTCATGATCTCACAGCTCGTGAGTTCGAGCTCCACATTGGGCTCTGTGCTCACAGCTCAGGGCCTGGAACCTGCTTCAGATTCTGTCTCCCTCTCTTTCTGCCCATCCCCCGCTCACACTCTGTCTCTCTCTCAAAAATAAATAAACATTAAAAAATTAAAAAAAATTAAAACCAAAGTGAGATATCATTTATATAGCCGCCAGAATGGCTAACATTTAAGAGACTAATGATGCCCAGTGTTGGTGAGGATGTGGTGATATGGGGTATCTCATTCTTCTGTGGGATGTATTTTTGGAACAACACCTTGGAAACCAGACTGATGTGAGAGACTAAAATGGAAAGTACACAAACTTTGTAACCTAGCAATTCCACTCTAATAGGAAGGCATATTCATGTGCTCCAAGAACCTTGTGCAAGACTGTCCCAAGAAGCATGGTTTGTAATAGCTACAAATGGAAAAAATCCTCATTTCCACCAATACAATACAATGGAATCTGTAAAGGAAACAAGTAAACTACTGCACGCAGCATGGATGGATCTCAAAATACCATATTGAGAAAAGGAAGCCAGAACACCAAAATGATAACACACTGTATGGTTCCATTTCTATGAAGTTCGAAAACAGGCAAACTTGAACTACATTATTAATTAGTACTTACTCAGACGGTGAAAGTTTAGTGAGAATGAAATGGTTGTAGGTACCCTGAGTTGTGCTGAAGAAGGGGCATGTGTGAGTCTTTGGGGGAACTGGAAATGTTCTATGTCTATATAAAGAGACTTATTAAGCTGTATGTTTATGTTTTATACATTTTTCTGTATAGTGCATATTTTTTAAGTAGGTGGCACTTTTCAAAGATTTATCAAGCAAATACTGAGTACAGGTAATATCCCTTTCCTCATCTTCCTTCAGTCCTCTCAGTTGACCATTTCTTCTTTCTTGATACTTTAAAGTACTCAGGACCTTGTCCTTAGCTTGTTTTCTGTTGTTTTCTTTCTCTACACTTTCTTCTTAGATGATGCTCTCATCTATTATCTTGACTTCAAATGCTGTCTATATACTGACAAATTCCAACTCTTTTTCTCCAGCCCTGACCTCTCTTTTGAGCTCCAGACCTGTAAATCCAACTGCCATGTTTACCTTTCTTCATTTTCTTAATCAACAAATATTTATTGAGCACCTAGTATGTTCTAGGTTCTGCACTAGGTGCTGGGAATCTGACAGTGATATAATCAGGCAAAGTCCCTGCCTTTGGGGGGATATTTTGGACAACTCCATTTAGGTGTCTTGTGGGCATCTCAAAAGTTACATGATCAGAGCAGAACTCCTAACTTCCAGCCCCAGCCAATAAAACTCATTCTTTCTGCAGCCCTTCTCTGTGAATGGTCTTATTTTCTATTCAGTTCTTTAGGTCAAAACTAGGAGTAGGCCTTGACCCCCCCTTCCCTTACTATCAGCATTCTGCTGGTAGTATCTGTATAATATATGCAAAATCTAATCACTTCTCAGAGTCTCCAGTACTAAACCTCCAATTTTAGGTACTTATACAATTATTCTAACACAAAGTATATTTATAAAGACATCTTTTTCTTCCTTTAAACCTCAGATATAGAGGTGAGTTTACCATATTCCTGTATTTTTTCTCATGAATC
Organism: Cryptoprocta ferox; assembly: GCA_028646485.1. Lineage (NCBI taxonomy): Eukaryota > Metazoa > Chordata > Mammalia > Carnivora > Eupleridae > Cryptoprocta > Cryptoprocta ferox. Next base: position 107,838,964 of record CM053577.1, read on the forward strand.
TCGGCCCCTTTTATTTTAGTTTTTCCCCATTCATCCCTGATCTCCACTCCCAGTCTCCCTCCCTCTAAGGCATCCATTTAAATGTGCTTGATCTGTCTTTGTGATATATACACGTATTACTTTCTAGATCTCATTTTAGTTTTTTAAGCTGTGCACTCAGCACTAAGTTTTTAAGATCTATGCATGATGTCATATGGATCATTTCTTCCAATGTAGCAATGTAGACACCATGATAGGCGTCTACAATATTTAGCTCATTGATTTCCCCATGGCAGACTCCTAGGTTGCTTTCAACTTCCTACTACTGCAAACAATACTATGAGCAATATCTATGTACATGCCCATGGACCTGTTTGCAAATTTCTCTGGGATATATACTCAGGAGTGGGATTATGATTCAAAAGGTATCACACACTTGACATGACTAAGTGCCACCAGATCGCACCCTAGAAGGGTAAGCAACAGTATTCCACTGTGCTCATCCACCACTTAGGATTCTTAGGCATTTGTAGCGGATGTTGTGATGCACCACCAGTTTCTTCTTCAAGACCCAGGCACTCAATCCCACAGCTGTCTGGAATATTGGCTACTAAGGGCTCTGACCATATTGTCCCTCCCCAGGGGTTGTCCTGTGAGAAGGGAGCTACCTCAACCAAGGTCATACCCTCAGGGAGGGGGCAGGTCTCCATCTCAGAGTCTGTTCCAAAGAACCCAACCTATGATGGTCACCTTCAACTCCACACACAATATTGCCATAAACATTATTATACATGTCCATTTGTGGACTTTTTCTATAAATTTCCTGGGATGTGTTTACCTAGAATACTTAATTTCAGCAAGTTTTTGCCTAATTGCTTTCCAGGAGGTCTGTACTATTTAATCTCCCGAAGCCAGGTTCCTTTCTCCACACATCGTTGCTGACACTTATCATTATCCATCTTTCTCCACACAGAGCTTTAAGAAAAACTTGCAAAAATAAATAAGGTTGATAAAAGAAATCATATTCCTGGCCAAACTCCAGTTTAGCAAAATCCTCCCAAAGCTTATTCTTTGTTGTTTTTGTTAAGGGGCAAAAATCATTGAATCAGAGAATTACCAATATAGATCTTAATACAAAGAATGCAAATAACCATAAAATACTCATATATCTGACTTTTCCCACTTAGGTAATGTATATTGCTTCTTTAACATGTAAAATTTTAAGAAGAGTTTGAGCCTGGTGTGTGTTATATATACATACACACTATTTATCACTGGTGTGAAAGTGATAATTGCTAAGGAATAATTTTCTCTAGAAAATGTTTACTAATGTGATGTATGTGGATTTTACTGGGAACAGAGGAAAAAATGAACACTCCATCACTTTTTAATGTAAAAGATGAGAAAACACAAATTATGCTTAATTCTCCAGTCACTTATTTTGGGGCTTGAAATCTTCATGAGACTTGCAGTCAGAGGAAGCATTCAATAAACTGTTATGTTTTCATGGAGGAGGGAAGGACAGGAGAGACCTTGAAAATGAGAAACTCAGGAGAAAATTCACAGACCATTGAGAGCTGACCCATATTCTACTTTGGACCACAAGGACCACAAGTAGATTGCCAGTTGGTTTGGCTTTGGCTTTGGTTTTGGCTTTGGTTTTGGTTTTGGTTTTGGTGTTGTTAGCTGATTCTTTCCAGTGACTCTGCTCTATAATATTTTTTCCCCTTAAGTTTGGCTCACTGATTCTGAACAAAGAAATTTCTTGTTTAAAAGGAAAATGCAATGAATTGTGTCTCCATGCTTTTTCTGTAAATTGACTTACTCTAGCAAAGCAATTAAGTAGACGTTTATCAAAGTCATCTGTCACTCTGCCTCCATACTGTACTTCTCCAATCATGTACCGAACCGTACTCCACGATACACCCTTTATTAAAAATAAAAATGATTATTCATTGTCAATCCAAACAAATAAATCTAAATATTTCAGGTCTTTCCATGGAGAAAAGGTCTCAAAAAGGAAGCACTAACCAGATTGCATTTAAAATGACTCATAATCCTCTATTAGTAACTCTTTTGCTAATTCATGACTGAAACTGCCAGGTTTTGGTCACCAAAGAAAAATCTATAATACTAAATATCAGTGAATATATTACTCATTGATTATTTAAAATGGGGGGCAAGACTATTTTTCATTCTGTGGATGTAATCATCTATAATACTCATTATAGTAATGCCAAGCTTTTAGAAAAGAAAAAAGTCATGTTTAGTGAAGAAAGGGAAAAAACCAAGTAATCAACTGCTTAATATACTTTCTTAGTAATAAATTTTCTGAATCAGTATGAGAACAACTAGAAGATTATTCACTCACAGCATTTTTCTACAATGCAATTCTTTGCTTTCTCATTCTGTGAGCTATAACTAAATCAAAGTATTAATTGCCATAGAATCTTATCCTAGTAATATATTACAGATATTAATAGGGTTTTAAAATTTTTTCTTTTATTTTTTACTTAATACATTTGAGGTAAGAAAAGTAAAGATGCTTGATTTTTTAAAATTTATTTTCTTTTGGCTAAATTTTGATTCATCAGCTCTACTGCCTTTCAAAGCAACTATTTCAAGGTTAACTATTATTTGTATATACCAAATGATAATAACAGAATATGAACCCATATGATGTAGTTTTTCATCAAACTGTCATACTCAGTTTAATATCCCTTTGTAATGTCAAGGAAACATGATGGTTTGATTCTAGGTCCTCCAGCATCCCAGGTAAAAATTCATCATGGCTTACCATCACCATACTGACACTACAGTATCTATAATTAGCTTCAAGATCCACTATGAGAAAGGAGAGAGGGGGAGACAGTAGAAAACTGGTGTTTATTGAGTACTTACTGTGTACCAATCTACTGTACTTTCACAAATGCAAACTCATTTATTCCTCACAGAAACCATGGCAATTCTGTAGATGAGGAAACAGGCTCTCGGAGGCTCATAAACTTGCTCAAGATCATGGAAAAAACTTTCTCAAGATCATGTGGAAGGACAACTGGGTTTGTGTTCTTACCTCTGTGACCTTGAGGAAGTCCCTCATTCTCTCCTGTCTATTACCTCATCTGCAAAACAGGGATAATAATAATGCCTTCTGTACCTACCTCACAGAGTTGTGAAGATACAAATGAGATCCTGCATGCACGAGCACTGAGAGCTATGAAGTGCTGTACAGTGATCAGCGTTCATTATTAGAAATTATTGCTATTTATCTGCATAAGTTTAAGCACCTGCTAAGATGTGACTAAAAGTGAGAAAGAACCTTCACCTGGACCGAGAGATAACATTTTCACCTCTGAAGAGGCTTCTGTGGAATGCTGGAAGAAAAGTCTGATTTAAGATGGACATTGTCTTGGAGTGCACTGTGGCACTTGAGTGCCACATGAGGAAGGTTCTGAAGTTTCTTCATTCGTGGTCTGTCTCTGCCGTGTATGTGCTCCAGAGAGAGAGGAGTGGGGTGGGGACACCAGTGTTTAGGTGGGGATCCAAATGCATCCCTATGGGCAGTAGCTGTGTGAGTGGAAATGGCAGGACCAGTAAACAGCTGATTGGAATAAGCAGTCCCTTTTCGGGGAGGCAGAGAAAACCTCTGCAGGTTCACTGTATATTATAGACTGAAAATGTCTGTGGAAGCTTGCTTTAAGGACAGCAGTAAAAATTGGGGGAAAGAAAGCCATTTCACTCACCTTTTTAATATCACATTCATCAAGGTGATTCTGAATAAACTGGACACTGGCTGTAAAGTCAGCAGAATTGAATTCATAGGGAATATTCCACCCTAAGGGACCAAATTTGCGTCGCTCCTTAAAAATGCCAAAGAAAATAAGTGAGATTTTAAAACTGAATGTAGCTGACTTCTCTTATTAAAACATAAAGTATAGGAAAATTCAGGCATGATATAGAGACAGGTCGATGTCATAAAAGAACAGTATACAATTTTGGATCTATTAACCGTTAGAAATATTGTTTCGTGGCTCTATTGCCAGATGGTTTACAAGAACAAATCTTCAAATATTTGCCAGATTGTAGTTCTTGGGATTTAAAAAAAGTCTCGGTTACCATTGGCAGCTCAAAAAATGCAGTAGGGGCTCAATAAATATCTCTTCAATGAATTTATTCTAAATTAGACTTTTAGAAATTTCAAATGTTAAAGGTAAGGGTTTAAATTTTTGTTTTTCAAGTTGAATAGCTGAAGCACTCTAGCATTTAGACTCCCTGCTGGTGTCACTTTGTAATCTTGCAATTTCGGATTTTGAAAACCCCAAATCTTTATTGTAAAACATGACACATCCTTCTTAAAACTTTCACAGTGCCCTATTTGTTCTCTCCTCTGGACCAGTGGCTAACTGTTTTGAATTGCCAAATTACTTTATAGTCAATCCAGCTGGGCTCGGATCAAATGATTCAAATACCTCAATATTCTGGAGACCATTTTAAAGGTATGTAAATGTGAGAACTGGTACCTCCAGGCTCTAATCACCTAGCAAACCACATAGATTAATTCAAATATTACTATGCCATCAGCTTCCTCTGCCTCAGCATATAACCAGTCTCTAAGGCGGCAGGTGGGGGCAAGGGTCCAATCTTTATTTGGGTTAGCTTCTAGCCCTTTGACCCTAGTGGCTGAGGTGAGAACCTATATGGAGAGTAGAATCCCAATACATCTATGGTAAGGTATAATTTTACTTCTTTGCCTCTAAATAGATACTAACTTTTCTTTCTCTTTTCTGCCTTCCCTAACCCAACACACACACACACACACACACACACACACACACACACACTGTCTTCACGGCCCATTCCAATACTTCTTATTGCAGCTGCTCCATGCTTTAGATCCTAATTAATACCCCCACTTAAAATAATCTAAATGAATTTTAGTTTAGACAAATTCATGGACAGGTCAGAGAAAAAACTCAGAAAGCACGAAAGTTTAATGACTGATTTTCAGAATATGCTTTTAAAATATTAAGTAAACCAAGAAAATTAATTTGGGTCCAGATGTTCTGACCCTGGGAAATCAGACTGTTAAATAACAAAAATTCAAATGAGTAAAATTTAAAGATCTAAATGGCTTTACTGAATGATTGATGAATCAGGCAGCATCCATTTAGCAAATAGAAAGGAGCCCCGAAGAGCTACAGAATAGGAAAGGTTTTATTTATTTTTAATTTTTATTTTTTTAATTTATTTTTAATTTTTATTTTTTTAAAGTTTATTTATTTTCTCAAAATAACTCTCAGTTGGGGGGAAAGGCAGAGAGAGAAGGAGAATCCCAAGCAGGCTCTGTGCCGTCACCGCAGAGCCTGGTGTGGGGCTCTATCTCAGGAACCGTGAGATCATGACCTGAGTAGAAATCAATCCTATGAAGAATTGGACACTTAACCCACTGAGTCATCCAGGTGCCCCAGAAAAGGAAAGGTTTTTAAAGGCAGAGGGGGATGGCACAAAGAAGTCATAAATGAAAAAAAAAAGATTATTTTGGAGGACTGAAAAAGGATTTCCTTTGGAGGACTAAAAGGGTCTATTAGGGAATTACCTCATTGGTGCTGACCAGGAAATTCCAGACTGCCTGGTTAAAATTACATTCTTAGAGAAGGTTGAAACTGCAGTTAAGTTAGGTATTAGTTTCAGTTTGGTGATGCGGACTTAGCACAAGTAACTCCATTCTGGGTCTGTTGTCTCCTTTTTAACAAGATTGAGGGCAAACAAACTACTAACATTAATTCCAGACCTGTACTTCTTTAGGTTGAGTTGTCAGGTATTAGACATTTGTATGGTGTAACTCCCACCCTCATCCCTTAGCTAATTAGAGTGAAGTGGACAGCCACCCCAAGAAAGGCCAACTAGATTTCTCCTGCCAGGAATTTGGACTTAGGGTTCAGAACTGCATTCTAGAGTTAAGAGTTTCAACCAGGGAGACTTATAAACTTGGGATCTGTGAAGCACCATCTTCTACCTTGAACACAGAGAGGTGAGAAGAAGCAGAGGTGCCTTAATAGATGGGAGAGATTTGTGGTATCATCCCAAATACAAGAGGAAAAGCCCTGGCTCTTAAAGGTGTCAGCTTCTCTTGATGGCTTTCTACTTCCTGGTCTCACCATTCATGTTGCCGTGATGTGTTTTTCTACTTGTTTCATGTTGAAATACTTGGTCCTGTAACCAGATTTTGAACCTTGACAGTGAGAAACATGTCTTCCCTTTTGCACCTTTTCGGGGAAAGGATTATGATTGTGTAATTAATACTAGACTGATTATTGATTATTATCAGATTGAAAGTCACTCTCCCTCTCATCCTCTTGGAGAGTAATTTCTGAGGCTGACACAAGGTTTTGAATTTCTTGAGTGGATCCAAGAAACATTGAGGTGAGTCTCCTCCAGGTTATTTTCGAGCAAAAGTGGGCTTGGGAGGGTCTATGCAATATTAATATGAAAATGCATTCAGTTAAGCCTTGAGTCTCTGAATTTCTTCCATCCTGTAGCCTTCAGAGAGAAGAAAGCTAACCACTTATTGGTGAGATGCAAATGTTTTCTCACTTTTTTTTTAAGAGAATCAATTATAAAATAGTTTCACCTATGTTTGACTTAATTTTTAAAATTTACTGTTCAATTAGACACGAGATTGAATGAAAAATAATTCTTTCTTTCCAATTACTAAAGCCGCTTAAATTGGCTCTATGGAAACACTCCCATTTACATGCACTGAGCCATTGCAATTCTGTTGTTTCTTAAAATATGATCTTTGAAAACTGCCCCAAAGCTGAGATTTGCTTCACTTTATGCTATCTACTATCAAATTTCATTTAAAGCATTTACTTTTTAGGTTGGTTCACTAAAGTCATAGACTTTTTAGCTTATCTTGGAAAAAAAGAAAATCTTGGGGGGGGGGTGACTTTACTTTCACAAATGAAGTAATTTCATTTTCTTGGAATTTTTTTGATACTCATTGACCTAAGTGACAATAAAGAAAGAACCCTGAATTACCACCTTGGAATATTATCAAGCCATTGGGAAAGCTAAGAACTCATTTGGAAACTCAAAAGCAAGGGGCTTTGCCTGGAATACTGAATCTCTTCAGTCCAATTAGTATTTTTGAAACTATGGGATGAGTCCTATGTGAGACAATGGAAAAATATTAAAATCAATGTATTTTTGAGAAGTTTTAATCTATTTGAGAAAATAAGCCTTAGAGGACAACGTGACAGTGAGTATAATTAACTGTCAGAATTTAACAGATGATAAGAAGAAGAAGACATTCAATCAGAGGCTTCTGGGAAGAATGAAACTGAAGCTGGCCTTTGCAAAGCAGGGAGAAAAGACTGCTGGACTTGGCAAAGACCATGAGCAAAGAGAGAAACACAAAGGTTGTGATTCATCCAGCAAGAGGCTGCAGGTAAGTGGTTCTACTGCAGCAGAGAGTGACCTTGGGTGAGTAGCTAGAACTATGTGCTCATGTGATGACTCAGGAGTGAAACATAGACAAATTTTAATGTCTGGACAAAGAGCTAAAACCTGATTCAATAGAAGGAGTTACTATTTATTATTAAGTTGGAAAGTGGTGATTTTAGGAAGACTACTCTAGTCTTTACTGAACTTGACCAGTATAGTTCCTTCTTTCTTTTCCAAAGAATCTACAAAACACAGAACTACTAGTGAAATCTGGAAAGCTTGGACTGCTCCTTTGGATGCAAAAGAAAAGTTGCTCAATGGGGTCATCATCTTAATGATGTCAAAGCCATTTCCAATTTTATGTTAGATTCTACTTCAGCCAAATGAGCCCACCACCCCCCACACAGCCCCATACAGAATCACTTCCGTGGCATCTGCAAAATAAGGTTCTCTTTGGAGCACCACATCTTGTTTATTTAATAACTGGAGCTAACATAAAATGAAAAATGCATTCCATACTACTTAACAGCAGGAAGACTTTAAAACGTGAAGATAATGAACAGAAATGGCCAGAACCCCTTGGAAAAACCAGCAAGCAGAATGTGAAAGATATTTCTTTAAGTCTGTATCATATTATTGTAATTATTCTGAAGACATTTAAACTAAGAACTTTGCAATCATGCCTCCCCAAAGCAAGAACTTCATTTGAACCATTAAACTCTAAGGGGATGTTTGTCAAGACTCAAACTTGAGAAAGAAAACAAGATGTAGGACAAGAAAACGCTTTTCTGAAGGAAGAACTGCTGGCATTGGAATTCCCTGGACCCTGTTCCATATGATCATTTTTATTTAATATTTAATTATTTTTAGGAGCCAGGAGAAAATATCTGAGTCTGTAACTGCCACTGCAAACCCCAAGAGCTCCTACAAATGCCTTTAGCAAAAATTCTCACAGACTTGTACATAAACCATTAGAAAAATCCCCAAAAGTGGGCCTCAATGTAGGCAAGACAAGGTGACGAGGAGAAAAATTCCAAACCATGGAAAGAACATAAAGATGATTAAGGATTCTTGTCTTTTTTTTTTTTTAACATTTATTTATTTTTGAGAAAGAGAGAGGGAGAGAGAGGAGACCCAATGCAGGGCTTGAACTCACAGGCCACAGAATCATGACCTAAGCCAAAGTCGGAGGCTTAACAGACTGAGCTGCCCAGGTGCCCCAAGGATTCCTGTCTTAAGGGCAGTAGATATTTGGCAATCATTCCCAATTCTTGTTGCTTATTAGAATCACTGAAGAAGTGTTTTAAAGGACTGAGCAGCCCACCTTGCTGCCTCCTCCCTGGGACTCTAGGGCCCAGGCAATGGCTGAGAACCATTGCATTAGACTTTCATTGTGTCCAATGCACTGTTCAAACAAAAGATGGTACATTGACCATCAGTAGGAAAAAACCAGAAAGCACTATTCTGACCTTCCACAGAATACCACAGAATTTATGGGAGGACACCACAAATGTAATTATTGAGTTTCAAAAGACCAAGACTCTGGAGGAAGATCTATTTAAAATTAAAACTTTGACGGTTGAATGTGACCTAGCTCTGAAACCCAGAATGACACTGCACTGGAGTTTCTGGGAAATCATAGTGAGATGATATTAAGTCCAGAGGGAAGCTTCCATTGAGAGTAATCTCCAAGAGGATGTGGAAATGTCCTCAAGGAGTAGCAGCCAAATGGAACTGAGGCACTGGACATGGTGGGTTCTCTCGGGGAGGGCAGGAGGGCTGGCTGGCTAGAGCAGAGTCATCACCCAACTGTGGTAAGGGCGCCATTGCTGCAGTAACTTCCTGACATACGTGTATGGTAAGTTCCTGGAGGAGAGGAGAGGGAAGCCCATGGGGCTCTGGGGCAAGAAAAGTTTGGTGCAGAATTGGTTTGTGTATCTCTGCAAGTTCCAATGGAAGCACCCATGGCCTCCTCCTACTAGGTAAGCCTGCTCCTACCTCACTGACAAAACAAATCACACCCTTCTCTATGCTGCCCAAGATAGTTGTCCTTGACCAGCCAAGTCTATTCCCCTTCTTGTGGGAGAGGAGGGGTGTTCATTTTGTTCTCTGTAACAATGAGCCGAGATCAATATAGCACATGATACCCTTGAGCAGGGGTGAGTTGGCATGACGCCAAACCACAGTTCAGTAAAAGAAACTGCACTGGGGAAATACACAGCTCTTGCATTTGGTCACTATTTCACCACCATTCTGACTCGTGATGGGCTCCAGCATGAACTCCTATGCAGCCCTGAAGCTTCAGAGCATGTGACACGAACCAGCTCCCTGTTCTTTTTGTCAATCTCTGCAAGGACAAATGCATATGCATCATGTTTGTATAGAGCAAGGGATAGCTAGGTTTATTTGGAGGAATCAATCAATTAACAAATCAGGTATTGGGCTATTATGTTATTAGAGAAATCTAAGTCACGATCATTCCAACCCAGAACAGTCCTTCCTGTAGCAGTTTCACTTCAAAGTTTAATATGCACATGAATCACTTGGGCATCTTATTACAATGCAGATTCTGATTCAGCAGGTCTGGGGTGGGGCCTGAGATTGTCTCTTACAAGCTCCTGGGCCATGTGGGTGTTGCTGGCCCAGGACCTGCATTTTCCTATCAAGCAGGCTCCATTCTAACAAGTAAAAGAAATTATTTAGGTAATATCACAGTAAACATTTCTGCAAATGATGAAAACAGAACAGGGAAAACTACGCTTGGATTATCTGTGCTCCCGGTGTAATCATAGAACTTGTTAAGGGAATTTTAGAAATGGGAAAAATCTTGAAAGACCACCTCCCTCTGACTCTAAACACACAGATGGGGAAACAGAAGTCCTGAGAGGGACTTAACGATCCTCACGGAGCTAACTGATTTCACGGCAAGCCTAACGTCCCAGCCTCCTGACTCTCAATGAGGTTGCTCTTTCCAGCACACTGTGACTGTATTTTAAGAGACATTCAACCTTTACCTTCACAGCCCTAGCAATGCAGACTTCTTTCTGTTTTAATCCAAATGTATGTCATGTTAAGTGCAAGCACTCCTTCACCCCATGACTGCACCACGGCCCTGTTGTTTTATCTATTTAGCACTTGGATAATGGCCACAAAAACACAGGCTACCACACTGACCATATGGAAAATACCCCCAATCATCTCCCCATGACAAGCACAGTGGAAGAGTTGAATCATCACTACTGGGAACAGAATCATACAATATATTATTTGCAAATTGGGAATTAAATAACAGAGTTAAAGTAATATTTGTATTAGAGTATGATAAGACCTAGCAAAGCAAACAATTCCCAGATAAGAATGTATGAAATAGGTTTCAGTGACTCGAAAGCTATAATTTACAATCCAAAGGCCACAATGGGACTTGGTAAAAATAACCACCCACAAAGTGTTTAATCTGGTTTTAACTCTCTCAGGGTTAGGGGGCCAATACACAGGAGATACACAATTGTCTCCTCTATACAGCTCTCTCCGTTGGGCAGTAGGGAAACTGTTAGAGTGGCAGGGACAAGGAACCTGAGAGTAAATACGCCCAGAATACTCTTGGATGAGTATTAAATTCCCCTCCACCTTTGGGCAGGATGGGGAGAGAGGAGGTGAAGCTCTGTGTGCCACTATGCACAGCTAAAGCAGGACTCCTAGTACAAGCCAGGAAATTCATTTTGTCCTCACTCCAGCCTCAGGAAAGGAGGAAATGTAGAAGGGGTTAAAGATGCCTGTTCATTTCTCTTTGAAATCAAGGAGTGACTCAAGTATACTAAAATTATACAGCTTTCAAATATAGGAAAAACATAAAATCAAATGTAGAACAAAGCAATAGCACAATGAAAACACCTATGGCTGCATAGTCATAAAATTACTAAATTAATATAGAAGTGTATGGTAAAAGCAAATAGCAAACAACCTGAAAATGACAGGTAACCACTGTGACTCTTCCTCCCAATGTCACCATCACCTTCATTGGCAGGCTCAAAACATACTTCCACCCAAGGCAGCCAGTGTCAGCCTTGACTCCTGGATCTACCGCCTATGAAGTTACCTTAACCTCTCTGAGCTTTGATTTCCTCATTTTTATTTTATTTTATCTTTCCTGGGTTGTGGTTAATTTATTTTCACACACTAACGGGATGGGGGGTGGGGTGGGATGGACCTGGAGTGGGGCTGGTTTTCCTGCGTCTAGTTTAACAAAATTCTCCTGTTATTTAGGATAGTCCAAGGAACAAATTCCTGAGAGTCTGAGGAAAATCACAGGTGTTGCAGTCAGATTGGTTGAATAATCTATGAAAAGCTTCTAGAAAATAGTTCCTGCTTCTGCTTTAGTCCTACTATCTTCATTCATTTATTTATACATCTGGAAATATTATCAATCAATGTCCTCTTATTTATTTATTTATTTAAAATTTTGAGAGAGAGAGAGGATCCCAAGCAAACTCTATGCTATCAGCACACAGCCCAACACAGGCTCAATCCCACAAACCATGAGATTGTGACCTGAGCCAAAATCAAGAGTCAGACGCCCAACCGACTGAGCCCCCCAGGCACTTCAATTTTCTCTTTTTTAAAATGGTGATAATCCTACCTTGAGAAATGTGACTGTTAGTATTACATGGGATAGTGTACATAATGCTCCTGGCCAGCATAGGCACTTTGAAAGCCAAATTCCTATCTAAATAATCCATGTTCATCTCACAAATATGTATTGAGCTCTGGCAATGAGAGCTTTGACTTCAAGAATCTTACACTCTCATGGCCAGAGTGAGGGGCAGGAGCGGGGAACACATTTAAGTACACAGACAAATACATACTATGCCAGGTGGGGAAAAGGGCCATGAAGGGTGAGAAAAAGCAGGGTAAGGTGAGCAGAGAGTGCAGCAGAGAAACAATGTGGCATCATTAGCATCCCCTAAATGTGCAAACTGCTCTCAGAGTTACCTGCACAGTGGAGTGTAAAAATGCTACTGTGTAAAGCATCGGCTTCCACATGGGTAAATTACTGATATCCAGAAGGTCTTGATTAATTCCGGCAAATGTTCTTTTCAAACCTGCGCGTACGCCTTGGGGCGGCTCATTAGTGAATTTGAGAGACGTCTGTCGTAAAAAGCAAACAAACAGTAGTTTTGTTTCTAGAAATTATTGCATAGGATAAAATAGAAATTACAATCCCTCAGACAGCAGTATGCTTATGGTACACAAAATGTCAGCTGGAATTCAGCACTGTGTAAGCTAATGACATGAATCACAGCTGAAACCCCGTGAATTAGTACTGAGTCTTATAACTCTTCTGTGGAAATAGTTCCTATATAATATTGATGATTATAGTCAAGGCTTTGACAATTATTATATAAGATCTTACAGACTCTACTGGAACAAAAGCCCTGTTGTGTTTTCATCTTTCAATATTGCCATGATGTCATCTTTATTCAAATAACTCTTAAGGAAAAGACACTTATGTCACAGCAACAAACCTGAAGCAATGTAATTGGAAATCGATCATGGGGCTCAGTAGTTATCCATACTCGGAAAGAGTCATCACAGGCTTCAGTGGTAATTAACGTCTCTAGCAATTCTTCCATGAATTCTAGGCCAAGGTGACAATTTTGCAGTAAAACCCAGCCACCCTGTATTTGAAAATGATTTCATATTAATATCTTGTAATGTTTTGTTATGATTTTAAGAAAACAAAATGTACTATTAAAAAAACAACCTTTGCTTAGCGCATGTAAATACTGTTTTGAGCACCTATTTTTAATAAGACGATCATATGTCAATACAGATATTTCTTCTGCTACTGGTAAAACTGGTTACTTGGAATCAAGTGGGTTCAAAACAATAGTACTCAGTCACCCCAGGTTCGGAAGGAAACAGAAATTAAAGCTTGAAGTCCTGTGTAAGTACAGTGTGTGCACCATCTAATGGTGGGAAGGGGTATTTTGGAATTTGTAACAATGCGTCCTAAGGCGAATCAGAACTGACTCACCTCCGAACCAAATCATCCATAGTCACAAGGAGAGTTATCTCTTGAAAGCAGGAGACAATCTCTTTGCACGTCATCTCATTTTCATGGTGACTTGTGCTACCATAAAGTAAACCTTATTTGTTGTCATCACCCTTCCCATATAGTCCTGAAGCCACAAAATTTACTAAGCACTACTGTAACACTTGCTAAAACTGTCTTAACAATATAAGTCACATAGCCAACACTGCTCTATGAAAACACAGGTTTTTTAACCAGACAATATTTTGATACCCTGATATAAAAATCAGATCAATACAGCTACAAAATTTTGAATGCAGTAAGTATATGGTAAGTCTTGTGTGTTATGCCTTCTACTGTGAGAGAAAATACAATTTGAACTGGTTTCAACAGCAAAGGGGACATGTTGGTCTAGACAAGATGGAGGTGCAGAGGAAGATGGACTTCATAGTTTGTGTCATCATGGATCCCGTTACTGGCTGGGTCCTCCATTTCATTCCACGATGTCAGTTTCATCCTAAAAAATCTGATGTCCCTCAAGTGGCAATGTGGCAACATGTTCGTGGGCTTTCTTTTCTCTCTCATAATGTCATTATTATCAATACTTATCCCAGCTTGAGAAACAAGACATGGAAGTTATAAAAGCTAATATTCCAAAGAAGGTTAGGGTGAATGTAGTACTGAAATTTAGAAGTTTCTCATTCATGGGAACTAAAGAAATAATTTAAGGCCCAGAGTTAAACTATCAAATCACTCCATAGAGTGAATGATTGGATCTGAGTAAAAATAATTATATGTAGCTGCCTTGATATATATAAATTAGATACAATAGATTATTGAATATAATTAAGTGATAAAGAAAAAGGCTTAGGACACTTGAGAATTAATGACTAACTTGAAAATTTGATGGCCCAAGCAGAGACATAGCTCATTAACCCTCTCTAGTCATTAATTCCCAAGAAAAAGCTGCACCAAAGTTGCTACAGACATTAGGAGATCAAAAGCTTAAAAATAAACCGAGATCTTACTTTATTTTTATAAGTAGTGCAATTTCTTATCACAGCTGAAATTGCTATCAACCAACCATCTCTAGAAAATTAATGTCCTGTGTATTATTAGGTGTGATGGAAAATATTTCTCAAGATTCCATCCAGCTTGCAATTTTCAATAAAAACCTTTATCAATATTTAAACATAACATCCTCAAATATTTCTTATTCATCTGCAACTATGATACACTAATGAAAAAAATAAAGCCTGACTTTAGCCAAAAGTTGAAATTTAACTGTCTCGGTCTGTCACTTCTCAAGCACTATCTGTTAATGTTGACTGTCAAATTCCAAGACTTGCTAGAGCTCCATTCCTAGATACCAGAAAGTGTGTCTGCCAAATTGTCAAAAAAATTATTTAGTGAAAATAAGATAGAGCTTGTGCTATAGAAAATAAAACAAGCTTTTTGTGGGGATGTCAGGAGCAAACCAGCTTGAGGTTTAAAATTCATTGGTAATCAGGGATGCCTGGGTGGTTCAGTTGGTTAAGTGTCCAACTCTTGATTTTGGCTCAGGTCATGATCTGACACTTCATGAGACTGAGCCCCACGTTGGGCTCTGGGCTGACAGCATAGAGCCTGTGTGGGATTCTCTCTCTTCCTCTCTCTGTCTGTCTGTCCCTTGATCTCACTCTCGCTCTCTTGCTCAAAATAAATAAATAAAACATTAAAAGCTTTAAAATTCATCGGTAATCACAGGTTGACTATATACACATTGAAAAAATGGAAAATGATGATGTAGCATCACAGGCAGAATGCTTCAGGCATCACTGTGGCAGTGCCAGGTAGACCTGATGTCCAGAGGGCTAACAGCAAGAATGATGCACTAGGAGTAGCTGTCCTTGCCACCTACCTGCTGCATGGACACCTGAATCAGCTTTCGAGCGTGTATCTCTTGTCCTTGCCCCATTGAGATAGTTCTACATTCTGTAACATAGGAGAAGGAGCACTATGATAAGATGTAAATTTTGTAACAGGATTGGGACAAAAAATTAATTCCTCAATGGTCATGGCCTCCCTCCTGCCATGGCTTCGAAGAAGGGCCCTTGTTATTCAAACAGGTGTGGCCTTTGGTTGTGTTGATGAGAGAAATGAGTGGGGCAGAAACTGGAGGCACCATCTGGAAAGCTGAGGGTAAAGACAAAGGGCATGAGGTTGAGTTTTTTAGAGAGTTTGGGGGTGTTTGGAGATAAGGAGGTGACCACAGGTATTTAGAGGGAAAGAGGATTTTCGAGTTTTGCTATATGTTCTGATTAGAAGCTTTCTTTGGTGTTTAACAGATGCTTCAGTGAAAATTTAATTGGGTTTTTCTTCTTTTAAGATGTCAGGGTTGCTTTCTGTCTGTTTTGGGTTTGTTTGCATGGTTGTCTATTTTCCTAGATAGAACTCAAAGCAACTCAGCCCTAAGAGGACTGCATTCAGGGTTAACTGCTCCTTAGATTAGATCACCATCTTGGAACTGAACATGAAGAGAAAGTGGAGGCCACTCCAAAATCAGAAGTGTGATTACAATTCGAGGGAGAACCCGTTATTAAGCCTCATTAGTGTATCTGAGGTACCAGGCAAAGAACCTACTTGCACTGCACCACATGAACTCACTAAATGAAGACGTCTATGAATCAGGCTTGTGAAACTAGAATTGGAAATTAACTTTCAAGCAAACTTTTGTAGATCCAATTTCCTTGAGTTTTAGGGGCATGATCTCAGCACCGGGGAAGGAAGTCAGTGGAGACATTGTGAAGCAGTGAATGCTTTTGCCCTGCTATCTGGGATGAGCCTGGATCTTCAGTGAAGTGGGCCACTGTGGTAGGGCAAACAATGAGGTTAGCGTGGAAACTGCTAGAGGAGTTTACAAGTGATGAAGAAATTTATGGGGTGGGGAAGAAGTATGTCAGAAGCCAGAGAAGTTGTCAGGACATACACCATTTGAATGGCACTGCGTGGCTAATGGACAGAGACTCTGTGAGGCTTTGTAAATTGCAATATTAGAGATTATTCATAAACTCAGGCTCCCAGGGAGAAACTTGGCAAGGGTGCCTGACAGAGGATAAAAGAGCACTGCTTGGAGAATCAGGAATTGCAAGAGGCTCGGGTGGAACCAGGCACTGCTCCCAGAGGCAGCCAAGAAGAATCCACACAACCTACCAAAGGAGAAGAACGGGGAGGTGGGACTTGACTGGAGGAGGCTCTGGATCATTCTCAACGTGATGCTAAGCCCTTCATTCGAAGAACACACAAATCTTCAGGTCAACGGGGAAAGGTTTGATAGGGACAAACAGGGTTAACACGTGAGTGTAAGCCACAGTCTATCTCCTCTCTCCTTCCAACTCTTCTGAAATGCACCTTCAAAAAGGAAGAGCCGGTTTCCATTCAGGTGGCCTGAGTTTCTAATATTGATCCATGAATGAATGGATCCAGAGGGGACTCAGAGGCATCCCTTCAAAACACACCCAGAATCTGCCCACTTCTCCACATCTCCACTTTCCATCGCCTTTCACCTGGATTTTTGCAATAGCTTAACCAGTGACCTCACTCATACTCCTGTCCCCTACTCTTGTTCCCTACTAGCTCTTCTTCCCACAGCAGAGGGATTAGCCCTAAATCAGATTATGTCCATCCTCTGCTCGGAACCATGTGATGGCTTCCCATCTCATTCAGAGCAAAATCCGAAATCCAATGCAAAGTTCTTAGCTCCAGCCTCTAAAGCCACACACAATATCCCCCACTGTGGCCACACACACACACACACACACACACACTCTCTCTCTCTCTCTCTCTCTCTCTCTCTCCCTTTACACACTCCACACATTCCATATACACACTCTCCACACTCTCTCTCTCCACACACACACTTTACACACTCTACACACATACTACATGTACACACACTACACATACACTCTCTTCACACACACACTCTTTACACACTCTACACACACTATATGTACACATTCTACACACACATTACACACTTTACACACACTACACATACACACTCTATACACACTCTCCACATACACTCTCCACACAGACATTTACACATTCCAGATACTTTACACACACTGTACATACTCTCTCTATACACACACTCTTTACACACTCCACACATTCTACATGAACACACTCTACACACACACACACACACACACACACACAGACACTGCTTACCTCACCACTCTCCCCCCTCAGTCATTTACACACTACGCACACACTACCTGAACACACACTACACGCACACTCTACACACACCTACATGAACACACTACACACACACACACACACACATACACACCTTACCTCACCAATCTCCCCCACTCAGCCATTCACTCTCCTCCAGCTACACTGGGCTGCTCCCCAGGCACACTCCAGCCTCACTGCTGTTCCCTCTGCCTGGAAGGTGTTTCCCTGAGAGCTGCACTGCCTCACTTCCTTCACATGGCAAATCTTCCTCACCCTCTTAGCAAGGCTTCCCTGGCCCATCCCATGGAAAACAGCACAGCTCACCCATCACTCGGCCCCTCATGCTGCTTCCTTCTTAGCATATTATGTACTTTACTTGTTACCATAGTATATACCCACTTGTTTGTCGATTATTGTCTGTTTTACCCCCACACGAGAATGTGAGCTCCAGGAAAGGGAGGACTTAGATCCCAGTTGCTAGCCCAGCACCTAAACAGTGGGTGGCACGCAGTAGGTATTCAATAACTATTTCCTTAAACTTTTAAAACTGAGATGCAATTTACCCTTTCAAAGTATATAATTCAATGTTTTTTAGTTTACTCATCACATTGTGGAACTATCACTTCTATCTTATTTCAGAACATTCTCATCACCCTCAAAGGAAACCCCACCCTCATTAGTGGTCACCCCCCATGACCCCTCCCAACCAGGAACCGCTAATCTACTTTCTGTCTCTATTCTAGACATTTCATATAAATAGAATCATACAATATGTGATCCCTGGTTCTGTCTTCTTTTACTAGCTTAATGTTGTCAAGGTTCATTCATGTTGTGGCATGGATCACAACTTCATTCCCTTTTACGGCTGTATAGCAGTCCACTGCATGGATGGACCATATTTTGTTTACCCACTCATCAGCTGATGGACATTTGGGTTGTTTCCACTTCTTGGCTAGTATGAATAATGAACATGAATGTTATGAACATTCGTGTATAAGTCTTTGTGCGGACATATATTCAATTCATGTCAGTATACACTTAGAGGTAGAATTAATGGATCATATTGTAACTTTATGTTTTACTTTTTGAGGAACTGCCAGACTGTTTTGCAAAACAGTTGCCCCATTTTACATTCCCGTCGGCAATGCATAAAAGTTCTAATTTTTCCACATCCTTGCCCACACTTGTTATTGCCCATCTTTTTCTTTTAAGCTATCTTAGTGGGAGTGAGGTAGTTATCTCATTGTAGTTCTGACCTACATCTCCCTAACGACTAATGATGTTGATAATATTTTCATGTGCTTGTTGGTCATTTATATATCTTCTCTGGAGAAATATCCATTTAAATTCTTTGCTCACTTATAAGTTGGGTATTTGACTTTTCACTGTTGAGTTGTAAGTGTTCTTTTTGTACTCTGTATATACCAGATCCTTGTCAGATATATGATTTACAAGTACTTTCTCTCATTTGAAAGATGTCTTTTTCATTTTCTTTGATGGTGCCCTCTGAAGCACAAAAGTTTCAAATTTTGATGAAATCCAATTTATTCATTTTCTCTTTTATCGCTTACATTTTTGACGTCATACCTAGAAAACCACTGCCTAATCCAAGGCCACAAAGATTTACTGCTGTTTTCTTTCAGACTTTTGTAGTTTTAGCTTGTAACATTTTTCTCTGATCAATTTTGAGTTGATTTTTGTATATGGTATGATATGAAAGGTCAAACTTCAATCTTTTGAAAGTGGTTATCCCAGCACCATTTTCCCAGCACCATTTGTTGAAAAGACCATCTTTTCCTTCACCCAACAGTCTGGCACCCTTGTTGAAAATCACTTGACCATATATGTAAGCGGTTATTTATGGGACCACAATTCAATTCCATGCATATATATGTCTATCTTTATCCCAGTACCATCTTGTTTGGATTACTGTAGCTTTATAGTAAGTTTTGAATTCAGGAAGTATGAGACCTACAGCTTTGTTCTTCCTTGTCAAAATTGTTTTGGTCATTCTGTGTCCCATGTATTTCTCTATGAATTTTAGGATCAGCTTGTCAATTTCCGCAACAAAAGGCAGCTGGGATTTTGATAGGGGTTGTGTTAAATCTGTAGGTCCGTTTGGAGAGTACTGCCATCTTACCAATATTAAGTCTTCTGACCCATGAACACAGGATGTCTTCCCATATATTTAGGTCATCTTTAATTTTTTCAATTATGTTTTGTCTTTTCAATGTAGAAGTCTTACAATTCTTTGTTAAATTTATTCCTAAGTATTTTTTATGATGTTATAAATGGAATTGCATTTATAGTCTCATTTTTGGAGGGCTCTTGCTATTGTATAGAAAAAATAATATACTTTCAAATATTGATCTTTTATCCTGCAATTCTTATTTCTTAGCTCTGATAGTGTTTTGGTAGACTCCTTAGGATTTTCCATATACAAAATCAAGTAATCTGCGAATAGAAATCATTTTACTTCTTCCAGTCTGACTGTGCTGTCTACAACCTCCAATTCTGTGCTGAATAGAAATGGTGAGTCTTGCTCCTGATCTTTGCGGGGAAGACATTCAGCCTTTCACCTTTAAATATGAGTTAGCTGTGGGGTTTTGGTAGGTGCCCTTTATTAGTTTGAACAAATTTTTATTCCATTTTATTCTTAATTGTTTGTTTCATCATGAAAGAATGCTGAATTGTTTTCAATGCTTTTTCTGCACTTATTCAGATAATTATGTGGATTTTGTTCCTTATTCTATCCATATGGCATATTATATTGGTTAATTTTCATATATAACCAAACTTGCACTCTTGAGATAAATCCACTTGGCTTAGTACATAATCCTTTTTTTATTTTTTTAAGTTTGTTTATTTATTTTTGAGAGAGAGAGAGAGAGAGAGAGAGAGAGAGAGAGAGAGAGAGTACTAGGAAGGGACAGAAAGAGGGTGTGAGAGAGAGAATCCCAAGCAGGCTCCACACCACCAGCGTGGTGCCCAGTGTGGAGCTCAAACTCACAAACCATGAGATCATGACCTGCGCCAAAGTTGGATGCTTAACCAACTGAGAAACCCAGGCACCCCGTGCATAACCCTTTTTATATGGCGTTGAATTTAGTTGGATAGTAGTTTGTTGAGGATTTTTGCTTCTCTATTTATAAGGGATATTGGTTTTCTTATCTTGTGTTATCTTTGTTCTGGACTTGGTAATAGTGGTCTCATAAAATGAGTTGGGAAGTGTTCCCTCCTCTTTTATTTTTTGGAAAAGTTTGTGAAGAATTGGTGTTATTTAAACGATTGGCAGAATTCACCAGTGAAGCCATCTGGCCCTGATATTTCCTTTGTGGAAGTTTTTGGCTACTAAATCAGTGTTTTTACATCCTATAGTTCTCTTCGGGTTTTCTATTTCTTCTTGAGTCACTTCCAGTAGTTGTCTCTTGCTAAAAATTTGCCCATTTCATTAGGGTTATCTAATTTGTTGGCATAATTGTTCATAGTATTCCCTTATGATCTTTTTAAATTTTTGTAGGGTCAATAGTGATGTTCCCCCTATCATTCCTGTTTTTTTTAGTAAACTTAGTCTTCTCTCCCTTACTCTTGGTCAAATTGAAGATTTGTCAATTTTGTTGGTATTTTCTTTTTTTTTCTTCCTTTCCTTTCTAATCGTTTCCTTTCTTTCCTTTTTATTTTATTTATTTATTTAATTTATTTATTTTTTTACTGTGAGGTAATGGCATACATTATTCATTATGGAGACTTCCCCTTTTCTTATTTAAGCTTGTATTTCTGTCATAACCCATAGGACTCATTTCCATGGTTTGTCTAGTAAGTTCTGGGAGTGAATTTCCCTGTACCACTCTTTATTTCCCTTGTCATCAAATGTTCACTTATCTCTTTATGACTTTGGGCAAGTTAATGATCATCAGATAATATTTTCTGATCTTTATAAAAGGATAATTTAAATTAACCTCTTTGCATATTTCACAGTCTTGTGGAGGTGGGGCTTATCGAGTGAGGCTCAATATATTACCAACATTCTAATTTGTTTTTATCACTAGTGGTAGTTAGTAGGTGTTTTTGGGTCTTTTCAAAGAAGATGCTGTGTTGACTCTTTGTTGTTTTTCTATGCTTTGTTTCATTTCTTTCCACTGAAATATTTGTTTCCTTTTGCTTGCCTCGAGTTTAATTTACTCTTCCTAGTTTCTTAAGGTAGAAGTTTAAGTTATTGACTTGAAAACTTTCTTTGTTTTTAACATAGGTCAATAAATATGTCATAAATTTTCTGAATGATCTGGGACAACTAGATTGATTGACATTGGAAAAGTGATGAAGCTTTGCCCTTAAGAAGAAAAGGTCCCAAAGGGCAGGGGCCAGTGAGATAAGATGCAGTACAAGTCTAAATTTCTAGAAGGGGAAAGAAAGATGCCACAACGTCATAAGAGGAGCTCTCAAAAGAAAGATGGAGGCAGAAGGTATTGTAGGAAGTGTTGCTACAGATAATAAAGTATAATTACACTTTGGTGGTTTGGGCTTTTTGAGAGACTTTAGTAAGAATTCAACTGCTTTTCCATTTCTTTCCCTTTTCCTCTTTCTTTTTTAAAAATTTCTTATTTCTAGTTAAGTAGTATATGTTCACAGTGAAAGCACTGGAAAATATAGGAGGGTATAGAGAAGAAAATGAAAATCATGAATATCCCTCCCTAGATTTTCATTCTAATATTTTTAATATGCACAATCCACAATCAATTACCCTCATTTAAAAATTCAAAATGTTCTGAAAACTGAAAATTTTGCAGAAAATCATTTTAGTGGCAAAACCTGACCTGACTGGATATGAGGCTATTTATAGACTTTACCCTTATCTCTATGAATATTAATACTCTTATTTGCAGTATATTATATAATATATGAGATATTATCGTTCTAAAAGCTGGACTATTCTGATTTCTGAAACATATCTGGCCCCAAGAGTTTTGAATAAGGGATTTTAGACCTATCTATATTAAAAATTATATATATATATGTATTATATATATACATACACCCACAGATGTTATTTTAAATCTCTACTTAACAGTATATTGTGAGTATTTTACTGTCACTAAATATTATTGGAAAAGTTTTTAATGGTGCCATAGTATTCCATCACGTTGATGCATTTTGGTTTGTTCAACCTCTAGTCTTTTGTATATTTGAGACTTTTTCAAATTTTCAATATTATAAATAGCACTAAATTAAACATCCAAAGATGTTTAATATAAATTTTGATATGTATCTCTTGATACATTCTTAGAAGGAATTCATACATACAGAAGAGTCAAGACAAAGCATACAAATATTTTAAAGATTTGTGATATATACATTAAAAAGAACAGCCAGTCTCTCCAGCTGAAATGGAAAGCTGTCATTCCCAGCCCACATGTCTATCCTCATTTGGGCTAATGGTGTTTTGACATACAGAAGTTTCAAAACTTCATCATGCCAAACTATCAGCCTTGGTTTTGGATTCTGATGCTATGATTAAGAAAATCTAAGCTACCCCAATAGTATCAATATATTCTGGGTTTTTTTTTGTTGTTGTTGTTGTTGTTTTATAGCTTAATTAACCTAGAAATTACTTTGGAGTTTAAAGATAAAATTGTTACAAAAACTAAAGTTAACCAGCTAGCCCAACAATGTTTACTGACTAATCCATTTTTCCTCCATTGATTTGAAATGTGAATCTTATCATAGACTAAGCTTATTATACATACTAGAGCCTAATCTGAGGTCTTTCATTTTGCTTTATTGATCTGTTTATCTACTCTGAAGTAGTTCCACACTGATTAAATTATTGCCATTTGATAAAGGTTTACAAATCTAGTGATGCTCGTTCCCCATTATTCTTTTTGCTTTTCAAAGCTTTCATTGTTATTCTTCTCCATTTATTGTTCTACATGATCTAAGATCTTTCTACTATCCAATTAGAACAAAAAATATAGTTGGAATTTGTTAGACTTTCATTCAATTTATAGATTAATTTAGTGACTATTGACATGTTTACAATATTGAATCCTTACACTGGGAATTGTGGTTTAACTCTCCATTTATTCTACCTGTTACGCCTCTAAGAAAGTTTTATAGTTTTCTTCTAATAGGTATTTTAAAAAGCTATTCCTAAGTTTTATTTTTACTGCTATAGTGAATGGGATTTTTACATTTTATTTCACAAGATGTTCCATTGATTTTTTAAATATATTTATTTTGTGACCAGTCACCTTACCAAACTGTTCCATTAAATCTGATAGTTCTTAAGTTGATTCATTTGTGTTTCTAGTTAGACAATTACACTGCCTGAGAATAATGATGATTTTTGTCCCTTCTTTCCGATAGTTAGATCTTTTATTTATGATTCTTACAATATATTAGCTATATCTTCCACAACAATGCTCAATAATACTGGTGATAGCAGACATCTTTATCTTATTCTTAACTTTAATGTGTCTAGTTGTTTACCAGTAAGTAAAATGTTGATGTCTGAAGTTCATATTCATTATCATATTAATAAAATATTCTTATGTATCAACTTTTTAAAAGTCAAATACAAATGTTTGATTTTTATGAAAAGCTTTTTCAGTATTTATCAAGGTAATAATATGATAGCGTAAGGAAAAGTCTTTTACTTATTGTTGTGCTGAGATTTCTTAATACTATATCTTTCTTATAACCACCAATGCATTCCTTCTTGGTCAAGAAAAATTACTACTGTTTTGCATGTAATTTTTTTAATGAAACAATGATTTCTTTTTGTTTGCATTTTAGTTAAGATCTTTACATTTATATTGATAAGTAGGGTCAATTTGTAGTTTTCTTTCTTTTATGAAGTTACTGTCTTGTCTGTTTCTAATAGGATAATGCTATTCCCTTAAAATAAAGAGGAAAATGTATCATCTTTTTCTATGTTCTGAAATGGAATAAAGTATGTGAAAGTTTTAAAGGATTTACTTAAAAACAAAAACAAAAACAAGCCCAGGGCCTTTGCTGAGGTCATAATGTAAACACTTCTAATTTTTCTCATCTTGATTATTGGTGTATTCAGGTTTTTCCCCTTTTCTGAGAAATTTTATAAATTTGCGTTTTTCTACAAACTTGCCCATTTTAATGATACTTGAAGGTTTATTACCATAACTATATACTGTTCTCTTGCTATTTAATTTTTTTCATCTGTATATGTTTTTATACCCATTTCCTCATTCCTACTTCAGTATATTTGTGGGTTTGTTTTTTACTTGTTCTCTTTCATTTGTGTTTGGATTCTATTTTCAAACCCATCCTTCCTCTTTCTCCTTTATCCAGGCTCTGGTAGGGTTCTCATGCTAAAGCTATCTGTCTTCTCTCTTGCCCAGGTACACAGTGCTTCTGGGAAGAATTTATCTGATCCAAATCTCTCAATGCAGAGTCTTACAGTCACCTGACAATATCATAGTGAGAAGCTTTTATTTTCTCAAAAATGTATTTGATCTAGTCCCATTCCTCAAGTTGCTGTCTGGTAACTGGTTAATTCATCCAATGAAGGCAGTGAGAGGGATTGAAAGAGCAGACCACTGCAGTGGGATTTGGAAGCCCTGAGATAAGGCCTGAATTGGATCTGTCCCCAACTAGCTGTCTGGCCTGATCTCTAGACCTTAGTTTCCCCAGCTGTAAAGTAAGATAGTTGGAGTCTAAGATTTCTAGCCTAGTCACTTTGAGCATTCTATGATTGTCTATTATCCAGTTATCCAAATAAAATCTTTTTAGTTGAGGCTAGATTAATATGTTATTCTGTACATATTATAGTTTCATTTTCACAGATATTCAGAGGATAGTGAATAGCATGAAACTTTCTAGCATTCTCAAAAATTATTCAGCAAAGAGTTCTTTATAAAATTGACTGGGTCCTTCAGGATCAAAATTAAATCTACTCTGTTTTAGTATCCTAACAAAGCAACCAACAGAAGCTTGAACAATTGTTAGAAAAACTTTAGTCCTGGCAAGAAATGGAAATCACCAAATTGCCAAGCAAAGTAGTATGATAACATGTAACAACAGTAAAGGTGATGATAGCACAGTTCTGGCCTTAGCTGTTTGTTTAATGTCATGGTTATAATTTTTCCCAAATGAAATACTGGATTTCTTAATTCTGTTCTTAAACCCTTGTCCTAGACAATAGCATTATTTTGAGGCCATTTGAAATGGTAATTCTAGTTGGAAACATGCCCATCTTCCAGGAACAATATCCCCTTCTAAGAAATGCCCCCACTCTAGCCTCATACATGTGCTTCCTGCTATGAATCCATCCCCAGAGCAACAATTTGTTGATTCATCCAGAAAGGAGCACATGAACAAAGCAAAAACAATGAATTTCTTCCCTTGCTATTTGGACCTGGGGCCAAGAGAATAAGGGGGAATTTCCCTGGGAATGCTGAACTTACTAACCATGTAAGCAGTGAAGCTCACGAGCCATCAGAGACCAAGAGTTCTGCCACATGGAGATAGGTTCATAGTAAGACAGGAGAAAGGAACCCATAAGCAGAGAGAAGTGGGGCAGCTGGACAAAGCAACTGGACAAATATCCATAGAGGAATACATCTGAGGGAGATTTGCAAGCTACAAGGCTGCAAGAGAGGCATCACTCTTAGACCAATGAAGATGACTAGCACATTGCTGTAAATACCAGAGCAACACAGCCTACCTTAAAGGTGGTTAGTAATACTTAACCATGAATAGTTGCCATTAGAACTTAGAAGCTCTTTATATTGAGTATCAGTGTTCAGACTGAAGAAAGTGACCATTGAAACACGGATCAATATAGAGTATAGAAGGATATGGTGACAGTGAACAGAGCAAAGTCAAGATGAGAAAAGAGAGAGTGACCATAGACCATGATACCTTAAGCTAATGGTTTGCAGTAATTTTTTAGGGCAGGACACATGGCATGGGGAATACTCGGAGAAAACTAAATTGATTTTATGTCACCTTATGTTAACTTAATAATAAACTCAATGTAAGTTTTATTTCATAGGGTAGGTTTGGTTCTGCATAATCAATCACCTTTATAATCTTTATATAAAAAGACATAAATGAGTTAACCCAATAAGGGATAGTTACAGAGATCTGAACCTGAAAGATACCAAATGGCAATTCCAACAACATTCAGATATCCAGGGTATGAAGAGCAGACAAACAGCCCTCCTACAAACAGCCATCCTATAAAAGGATGGCTCAATCTTCCCAAGATGTGCTGTGCATCATACAGGTTCTTGTCCTTTGGTCTTGCTGACTCAGTCACTTCTCTCATCATATGTGTTTCTAATTTCTTGCCCGACCTCCTCCCCCTGGAGCAACTTACCTTGTATCTCCCACCATCCCACCTAGTAAAATCTCAACTCCTTTTTGGGTCCTACTCAAAATACCATCACTCTGATGCTTTCCCCTTTACCCCTTGCAGACCAAGTAGCTCTGGATCTTATAATCTGGTGTGTCTACACCTCTTCCAGCAGTTGTCACAATTACATGTTTATGTATCTGTCTTTCCCAGCTATTTTGTGTTCAACTCTGTACTTCTTGAATCTAACTTGCTGCCTGTACTAAACAGTTATTGAATGAAAGTATGAATGAATAAATCCCAAATTAGTGTGTGTTGTAATAATGGTTACAGTTTTTCAATTTGTGACAAAATAGACATTTTTGTAATTTTATATAGACAGGGCAATGCCTCTGTATGTTCGTTCTTTCTAGTCTGCTCTCTGTGTAGTATGGTCCCTGCTTACTACTTAAAAAGTATATATAACATAAGTGTGTTCCTTTCTGCACAAAGATATCTGTATTGTACCTACACATTAGGAGATCTGAAAACGGAAGAGTTTAATATTTTTCTAACTCAGTTTTATAGATACACTTCTAAGAATCAGTTATGAAATTGTGAAAGGCAATGTTTGAGGCAAAAATACAGAGGCTTTACTAAATTGCATAAATTTCTGATCATACCCAGCTTCAGTTTCTTGGCCAATGCATCAATTTGAATTGTGGGATCAGATCCCATGGACAGGAAACATATCAAAGGTGTCCGTGTATCACTTTCTTCCCAAGTTTTCTCCAGGTTTAGGATAACTGGTTCTGTGTACTTGTCCTCCAAAGAATCTGCAATGTACTTTCTCGCTTGAAAAACAGTACGGTCTAGGCACCAAGACCTAGAAATGAATACAAGTTACAGGAAAAAAAATTCAGTGTGTTCATTTTTTATTCTATTTAATTCTAAGCATGTAAAAATGTATTTAATTAGCAAAGGACAAAAAGCTAATTCCTATTCCTTTTGCAGATCTGAGTAAAAAGGATGGGAAGGTTTTCCATCCCTGAATGAATACAAATTTAATCATGTGGTTTTGGTGCGAGGCACTGGGAAGAAATAGGGCAGAGCGGGTAAAAACATGGTCTGTTGCTAATCCGGTAGGGACCTTAGAAGCCAGCTGATCCAAACGTCTCATTTTCAGAAGAAGCACCAACTACTCTGAGGTTTTAATTAGTTTAAAAAATTTTTTTAAATGTTTATTTATTTTTGCAAGAGAGAGTTCGCATGTGAGCAGAGGAGGGGCAGAGAGAGAGGGAGACAGAGGATCTGAAATGAGCTCTATGCTGGCAGCAGAGAGCCCGACGTGGAGCTCGAACTCATGAACGATGAGATCATGACCTGAGCTGATGTCAGATGCTCAACCTACTGAGCCACCCAGGTGCCCCTAATTAATTTTTTTTAAATCACATCAGATACCACCTCGCACCAGTCAGAGTGGCTAAAATGAACAACTCAAGAGACTATAGATGCTGGCGAGGATGTGGAGAAACGGGCACCCTCCCATACTGTTGGTGGAAATGTAAACTGGTACAGCCGCTCTGGAAAACAGTGTGGAGGTTCCTCAAAAAACTATCAATAGAACTCCCCTATGACCCAGCAGTAGCACTGCTGGGGATCTACCCAAGGGATACAGAAGTGCTGATGCATAGGGGCACATGTACCCCAATGTTCGTAGCAGCACTTTCAACAATCGCCAAATGATGGAAAGAGCCTAAATGTCCATCAACTGATGAATGGATCAAGAAGATGTGGTTTATCTATACAATGGAATACTACATG
>CM053577.1:107868283-107943964 GCA_028646485.1 Cryptoprocta ferox
ATTTCCCCGCCACCCCCCCCCCCACCACCGCCCCCCCCCCCCCGCCAGTGCTCTCAAACCAATCCCTGGCCAGATTCAAACCACCTCATTTCTTTCCAGAGTATTTGTTTGGGCTTGAGGGACTCCTATGTGGCTGTACTACAAAACAAAAGTGACCGTCCACCACAGATGAACCCAGCCACGGCTGAATAGGTAAAGAATCTCCATAATGTTTCAGAAATGCCACTAAAAAGACACCCCCAGTGTATGCCAGACAGGGGTGTGAGTGTGTGTGTGTGTGTGTGTGTGTGTGTGTGTGTGTGTGTAGGGGGAGGGAATCGGTAATGACAGCATGAGGTGTCTGCCAACTTGTAGTCCAACCTTCGCCCTGGTTGTCTATCACCAGCAAACCCCAAAAAGATGGTTTTCAGCATCTGCCCCTGGGAAACCACAGGCCCCGCATCAGTGACAAGAGTCTATGACCAACAGACCCCAGAAATAAACAATGATCTTTATGCTGAGTTGCACAATTGTTCTCCAATGAGAACTGAAACGATAACTAATCCACAGTAACAAATTTACATTTTCAAACAAGAAGAGCAACAGGTGAGGGGCGCCTGGGTGGCTCAGTTGGTTAAGTGTCCAACTTCGGCTCAGGTCATGATCTCACAGTCCCCACGTCAGGCTCTGTGCTGACAGCCGAGAGCCTGGAGCCTGCTTCGGATCCTGTGTCTCCCTCTCTCTCTCCCCCTTCCTAGTTCACTCTCTGTCTCTCAAAACTGAATAAATGTTAAAATTTTTTTAAAAAGAAAAGCAACAGGTGAATCAGGACCTGTTCAGCATATTCACAATTTTCCTTCACCATTTTATATTTTCACCATGAAAATGACAATTTTTTAAAAGGCCCCACACCTCTTAATGTGCCTCAAATTCAAATGTGTACAATTGACTTAATCAGAAGCAGCAGTAAAAATGTAAAAACATCAAAAGTCTATAATAAAAGGGTCCACCCACCTGTTAGGATTCTGACAGCTTGAGTTAACCAGGCTTATGAATGACGCATGCCCACCACACAGAAAGAAAAGGCAGTCACCTTCCCATATGACAAGGCTCTTCTGATATTCTTTCTCCAAAATCTTCCCCAGAGAGCTTAGTGCCTTAACGCTACGCTACTGCAGATAGCCTTTTGGGTGAAGGAATTGTCGCCAGGAGGCCCCAATTAAAATGGCCTGGAGTACATTTAGGTTTACAGATGTGTATTTTTTATCCAGCCCTCTGTTACCTGGTTCAAAATCTCTGCAAACTGTGGAAGTTTACTCAGCTCCACAAGATTCAGCCAGGTCATATCAAGGATCCAGCGAAATGGCTTGGGAGGGCAGGCTTTCAGATCCAGAGCTGCTCCACCTGGGGGAGGGCATCCGTGGGAATCGGGTCAGCCTGTGCTTCATTTTTAGACATTTATTTTCCAAATAATAGACACGAGGCAACCATATTACAGAGAAGATGGGAAAATTGGAAAATGATCAAGACAGAAAATGTGGCTATCATTTTGAGGTACATTTCCTCCACATCTTAGTGTTTTCTTTACTGATTTATACCATCTTATAAAGCACAGAGGCGAGACCTTCTTTCTTGCCGCACAGAATTTTTCCCAGGTGGTTGCAGTTATTGGGGGGTTTTATCATTTTTTAACAATCAATTTAATGACATTTACAATTTTCATATCAGTGAATAGCTTGCTCTTTTCATGTGTGAAAAAGTCACTTCTTAGTCCTCACTGCTCCAGAAGTGTGATACTCAATACTATTTTTTTTAACCAGGTCAAAAAAAAAATGGATAGATGGAGGGCGGGAGGGATATAAGACTTTCGTGGGTTTTTAAGGAAGTAACTCATGTTCAGATCATTTATTTATTCATTTATGTGACGAATATTTACTGAACATCCTTTGTGTATCAGCATATGCCAGGTACTGGGGATAAAGCAGAGAAAACCACACAAGGCCCCTGCTCTTTAGTAGTCTGGTGGAGAGAATGAATTACACCATTGGATCACATTTTGAAGCCAATCACAAATCAAAAGAGCAACCTCAGTGTGATGATCTTCCACCAAGACATGTAATTATATTTACAGTTTCAAAAAAAAAGTCCTCGATTGCATGTCTCTGGTAACGTTTTATCATAATAATGCCAGCTATGTTGTTTAATTCGTATGTATGCAAAACAGTGATTCTGAACTTTTAAATCCTATTATTCTCCTGAAGAACTCATCATATGCCTCCACTTCCCGTATGGACCTTTGGGCAAAAGAGGGAGTGGAGGAGACTACTGGGGTGTCTGCTCTCTGTCTAGCACCTTCCTGAGAAGGTGAATGAGCTGAAGTATTCAGCTCCTATAAATCCCTTTGCCCCACTCTGGGTCAGCAGCTCTGAGTGCCAAACACCCTTAGAACAGGTAAACCTTCTTCCTTTGCCACCTGGGGAAAGAGAACACTGTCCTCTAGCACCATTTCTGCTAGTACCGAGTTTACTGTAGGAGAAGCAAGCGTCAGGGAGCATCACCTGAAGACTCAAGGGACTCTCCTTCTCTAACTTAGAGACAAACGCATTTTCTCCTGGTTTTTGTTTTTTTTTTATGTTTTCATGTGACTGTAAGCTTCAAAGACACCAGGAGAAGACATTTAAGCCACAATGAGTCTTTTCAAACATCTTGGTTTACCTCCACTAACCCAGAACAATCACAGCCCATCCTGCACCCAAGATCTCCTGGCTCTCTCTGCCACTTGCTAGCTGCATAAACACAGAGACAAAGAACTCAATTTCTCTCCATCCCCTCCTCTGTCAAACGGGTGCAATGATAGAATCTACCATATTGGTTGCTGTGAAGATGAAGTAAATTAATGTATGTAGAAAGCTTAGAACAGTCTTGGCTCATAATAAGAACAAAGTAATCATTAGCTGTTATGTTGACATTAGTTCTCTGTTGTGGAAGGCTCAGGTCCAATCCAACCTGGAAGGCAAGCGCAGAGACCCCCTAAGGTGTCTTTGTGTCCGTGGTTTATGACAAAAGAAAGAAGTGATTCTAAAATAACCAGGCAGGGAAAATAGTTATATATCAATTACTCTGTAACACAGGATTGTCCCTGATATCTATTTCATTTTTCAAAGTGCTCTGACATTCTCAGTTGAAGAAGAAAGTCAAAGGCACCTTTCAAATACTGCAGAAAACAAGTAGGAATTGACACAAAGGGACAGTCATTCCTGGGGAATCAAATATTTCTGTTATGATAAATAAGTCTTCCTTCCCTCTTAAGTACGGAGTTAAAAATGATTTAAAAAATATCTAAGATCTAAGGGCTCTATTTGTTAACTTTGTAAAGAACATTGAAAACAAAATCATATATCACTTTTATGAAAATAATTTGGTTAAAATGTAAGACAGCTCAAAAGTGATACAAACTTTACAATAAACCAATTTTGTCTTTGTTTTTTAAAAAGAAAAAAAATCTCTTTTACTGCTGAGCTGATTGTACTTCTGTCAACCAACCTATCATACAATCCAAATTAATCTTTTTAAAGCACTGCTCTGCTCATGCTACTTCCCTGCTCATAAAACATTCGATGGCTCCCTATTGCCAACTAAATTAAATCCAAACTCTTCTCACTGGCTCTCCCGGCCCTGGGCAATCTGGCTCTCCCTGACTCTCCAGTTTTATGAAATGGGGTCATAGATGTGTTCTCACCATAACCCAGATGTGCATCCTTCTTAAATTTTTCAGTGACCACTCTAATCCTTCTCACAAATTCCCTCCTCACTGTGTTTCACAGTCTCCTCTGATTTACACCCTTTCTGTCAAAGATCCAGTGTCCTTCATAGCTCTGGTTTGGCTGAGTGGGTGAGGGGAGAGATGGGTGGGTTGGGATGGTGTCTTGATGGGGGAGGGTGCCTCAGATCCACATGCTGCCCTCCAGTCTCTGTCACAGGCTGAGGTCCCTGCAGTGCATCCTCTGGGCTATGACAAATCCTGTCTGACCTATGGGGACATTGGGCTGCTATCCACAGAGACTGGTCCTTTGTGTCCAGTTACAAAGTTCCCCTGCCCTGCAGCTTCTTGGCTTGAACCCCAGGCCTTTGCCTCACACCAGCCCTCTCAACAGTCTGTGCCCATGCCCCTGCTTGCCAAAGCTCAGGTGCCTCCATCTAGCCACTCCCCTCCACCAAGCTACCATGCAGCTGTGAAGTGGGATGTGGCTCCAGGCAGAATGCAGGGGCATCTCCTGCCTGGATGTTTCTCGAGCATCCTTCTGTACCTACCCAAGGTTCTGCCTCAGGAGACTGGGAAGAGGCGAGGATCTTTGCACCTGACTTCCTTCTATCCCTGATTCCTTTATCCTTCCCACAACCCATTATGACCCAACACTCCAGGTTTCCTTCTTCCATCTAAATCCTATCTGTCTCTTTCTCAGGGGCCATGTTGGCAGATGGGATTCGGGAAGGAAAGCCAGCTCATCAACAAGGAAAGATCCAAAATACACCTCCCATCTCACTTGTATTCCACAGTTAGAAGGCCTTCCTACGTTTGGTGCCCATTTTGCTCCCGCTGCTGCCTGGATTCCTACACACTTCAATGTCCCTCCTCCCCATGGCCTAGTGTCCCAGACATTGAGGATGTGGCCCCAAGTCCAAGTGAGAGAGCTTCAAGGTGACTGAAATGAGTCAGAGGAAGTTTCTAGGTTTGGTGGATTCAGGTTCACTTTATTTGAATGTCACAGAAACCTCAAACCTGTATGCCTGGACCCTCTGTCCCACCTGTCCCACCTCTTCTGGGTGGTACTTAGCACTTCCCCTCAGGGACCCTCAGCCTCTTGCACATGGAGGTGTTGGATGATGGTGTCTGAGCTCACACAGCTGGTCAGTGACACAGCCCCGCTCACTTCTCTGCTTCTTGGTCCAGCCCCCCACTTCACTGTACCACGCTGCCTTAAGCCTACACTTTAAGACATCAACTTCTCCAGGTGCATTAGACCTGAGAAAAATACGAACCCAATGACGTATTTCAGCTTCCTTTGAATTACAGGAAATAAAAAGTCAAAGAAGAAATTTCCGAGATCATGCAAAATTGTTTGCAAGGTTTCTACAACCATCATCTAATCTGACTCTGAGGAAGAAATTAACTAAAGTAGGGAAAGAACATGATGGAGTAATAGGAAGTGATCGCTTACTGCCTGTTTATTACAAGTAGGATGTGGGGGATAGAAGTGCATCGGGCCCTACCACCTTGTAGTATGAACTTAGAAATAGTCTACATTGTTTTTTCCTATACGACCTCTTCTATTCCCATGGCTTTGGATTTTATTTCTATGCCCTATTTTAGTAGGTGTCTGACTTCTTCTAAATCGTCTGGCCTATCCTTTCTAACTGTCTGCTGGATATTGTAAATTCAACATGTATGTGCAGTCACCAGACCTGTTCCAAACCACTCAGCTTCCCCTTCCTCCAAGCACATGGGGGGAGTGCACGTCCCCGCTTTCTTTGAAGTTAGTTGCAGCTGTTTGTCTTGCTTTGGCTAATGAAAGATGATCCTTTAAGTGACATGTGTCACTTGGGGAGTAACTTCTCAAAGCCAGCGCACAATTTGACTTATCCCGCTCCTCTGCCATAGTAATTATAGAAGCAATTCCTGGGTGATCATGATAGGCATGTTGGAAAGAAAATAAGTGAGAATATATCTTGGTTGTGTCAAGCCATGGAAAGGTCTGGGATTGTTTTTATGGCCACAAAACCTGGCCTATTATGACGGAAACTAGGTCCCCAAATCACATTCATTATTCTCCCACACTGACACCTCTCAAACTAACTCCTCTTTCAACCACCAGAGCAGAATCTTTACACAGACCAGAAATCTTAGACTTATTCCTGACCCCTCTCTTGGCTCTTACCTCTGGTCCACTGCTATTTTACTTCCACGATCTCTCATGTGTGCTTCTCTCTTTATATTCCCATTGTCTTAGGGCGCCTGGGTGGCTTAGTTGGTTAGGCGTCCGACTTTGGCTCAGGTCATGATCTCATGATTCGTAAGTTCAAGCCTCACATCGGGCTCTGTGCTGACAGCTCAGAGCCTGGAGCCTGCTTTGGACCCTGTGTCCCCCTCTCTCTCTGCCCCTCCCCCTCTCGTGCTCTGTCTCTAAATAAACAAACAAACAAACATTACATTCCCATTGTCTTTACCCTGGCCTGAGCATGTAGTACCTGTGTCTGAACTCCCTTGAACCTCTTTTCTCTAACCCTATACATGTCTGCAGGAGTTATCTTCCTAAAAGACGGTAAGAGGTTCCTGAGGGACCACATCACCACCTTACACAATTCCTTGTCCCTCACTAGATGAAGAAAATCCGTCCTCTAGGAATCAAGGCTCACCATTCACATGCCCCATTCATTCATTCCTTTTCTTGTGCTGTTGTGTTTCAGCATGGAATGGGGCTTTCACTTCTACCTATCCTTTTTAAATGACACTTTCTTCTTTTTGGGGGGAGAGGGGCAGGCAGAAAATAATTTATTAAACTTCATACAAAGAGAAAAAAAAAAGAAATAGACTGGAATGTTTTTTTCCCATGGATCAAATAATCTGAAAAACTCATGGCTTACCCTGCAAAAGTATATTTTCCAAGGAGCTCTTATTGGCCTCACCAAACATATGTCTTTCCTTCCTTTTAGACCGAACACTTTGTTTTTAGCTGTCTTCTTTTTTTTGAGAGTTTATTTTAATTTATTTTGAGAGAGAGAGAGAGAGACAGAGAGAGAGAGCAAGCAAGCAGTGGAGGGGCAGAGAGGGAGGGAGACAGAATCCCAAACAGGCTCTGCGCTATCAGCTCAAAGCCTGACATGGGGCTCAAATACACGAACTGTGAGATCATGACCTGAGCTGAAGTCAAGAGTCAGATGCTTAACCAACTGAGCCACCCAGGTGCCCTTTTACTCTCTTCTAACATTTAGGTTATTCTGCCCTTGTTTGGCAAAAAATTTTTAAATGATTTATATTCCCATTATGAGACTGTTATTTCTTTTGAAGCAATGTCTGGGATATCCTTCTATCCCATCTAGCATGGTGGATTTGCATAGCATATGCTCAATAAGTACTTGCTTAACTGAATTGAATGAAAATACCAGTCTTTTTTATCTTCTTAGTGATACTTTTAACATGCAGATAAGCAATGAATAGGATTAACTTCCAGTATGAAGTACAAGTGTGCCTTTTTCACATTCTTAAGAATCACTATATCCCTTGCTCAAGAAATTGCTCTCTTGCAATAGAAAGCTCAATACCTGCCTTATGTTTTTTTTTTTTCCCCTTTGGCATTCAGGTTTCCTAATCATGGGCAGCAATGCTCAAACTTAAGGTAATTATATAACTAAAAAAAAAAATCACAGAGTTCACACAGTCCTGAAATAAATCATCCTGAGTAACCAGAGAAGAATGAATGGAAATCAGAAAAGAAAAAATAGACAACAATAAAGAAGTTCACGGGGCACCTCTGGGTGGCTCAGCTGGTTGGGCGTCTGACTTCAGCTCAGGTCATGATCTTATGGTCCGTGGGTTCGAGCCCTGCGTCAGGCTCTGTGCTGACAGCTCAGAGCCTGGAGCCTGCCTAGGATCCTGTGTCTCCCTCTCTCTATGCCCCTCCCCAACTTGCACTTTGTCTCTCTTCCTCAAAAATAAAATAAAACATAAAAAAATTAATAAAGAACTTAACTTTCACGGGAACATAATATGCCCACTGTGTTATAAAAATGGGTCTATAGCACATCGAAGAGCATATCAGAAGCATTCTCCTCTATATGCCACATCCATATTCCAAACCCTTCACCTTTAATGAGAGCCTGAAACTCTCTGTGCTTCACTGTTCCTCTCTGAAGATCGATCTTCAAGGTCATGAGGAGCACAAAGAGGAATTTGTGGTTTTCGTACAAGCCTCTGACAGAGTATGTAAACACTTCGTATGTCAGATACTCAATAATATTCGTAATCCTCTTCTGAGGTAGTGGAGACTTCTCAGATCTGTGAAACATTTTAAAAGTCAAAGAAGTAAAAAGCCATTCCTAAGACCGTAGGAACACGAACAGAAATTTTAAGTGACTCCGCATGGGGGAAGGGAGGGAAATGTAAGTTACTCCCCACCTGGCCATGGACTGGTCAAATAACTTCAAGAACTGGGCCAGCGAGGTCTGGTACATGATGTTGACCATGCTCATCTCTGTGATGAGAAAGTAGAGGATGCTCCCTCGAGTGGCTGCCGGCCGGAACTCCTCCTGAGCCGTGTTAATTTTGATCTCCGTTTCTGCGGCCACGTGCAGCTTTTCGCTTACTTCGGCTGCTGTCTGCTTGGTGGTTCGGAGGACACCGATGAGTGATTCGTCATCTACCAAGGAACCTAAAAGCCAAACAGGGAAACTGTATAAGGCAAGAAAGGGAAGCCGCAGAGGAGACACATCACTTCCGAAATCGCCCTGTTCAATGTTAAGTCTACTTCTTCAAAGCCCCCAGGGTAGAAGAGCAGATGTTGACACACCGAAAGCCTTCTAGCCCAACTGTTCTCGGATGCGTGAATCCTTCTAAACATTCCTGCGGACGGATTATCCCCCATGCTTCCTGAAAATGTGCAAAAGGTGATTCTCAGGGCAGCCCCCATGATTGGTCTGCAAATGTCTGAAGACCCAAATCTGGCTCCATGTGCCCCCGGGTGGTTTCAGCTGTGCCTTATGTTACACGGCTTTTCCTTCCATTATCACCTCCATGGTCCCCCTCAAAGTGTCACACACTCATCCATCCAGCTTGAGTCACGGTGTGAGCCCATCCAATGTTCTGCACCAGCTTTTAGTGGAATGGTACCCTCTTTATCCAGTTTTAGTAGAGCAGTCCTTGCCACTGAGAACTCTGGTCCCTCTCCAACAAGAGGAAACTGGGGGATAGTGGAAGTGTCCCGCCAGGAATAAAAATCCTCATTTTTAGTTTCACCTTTCACACATCACATCTGTGTGACAATAAATTCAGTCTTAAGATACGGAAAGACACTTGGGACATGCTGAGCTAAAAAGTCAAGATATCTGCAAATAGCAGTGCTCTGGCCTGACTATAGAACTCTGGATGGCAGGAGAATGCTTCAGAAAGGTGTGAGTTACTCTGATGGGCATTCTAGTTTGACCATGAAAGTCCAAATTGCAATTAACCTCACAGGGATGATACCTTGATCCAGCACACTCTTGGCTGGAGCCGGGGAAGAGCCCTCCACTCTCCTCGCTAATATTAGAACACCCAGTGTTATCCACTGGGTGGCTGGGAGAAGTCACTGGACCAGAGGACAGGCAACTTCATGTAGACAAGCAGTGCAATCAAGGCAGATGAAAGGACTTTTCCATGAGGTCCCCGTAAACGTGGTGCTGGAGACTGTTGCGGGAATGACACATCACGTACTTCTGGAGGTTAAGACTTTCTTTTATCTCCAAAGATTAAAGTGCTGCTGAGAAGCACTCATTATGAGGTTGTAATCAATGGCAGAATTTAGGCTGCTGTAAGTTACCTACTGCAGAACAATATGGTGTTTGCAGACTTTATTGTCGTGGGATAGGATATTTTTATTTATTGAGAGAGACTATATCCCCAAATCGGACTGGCCCAGGAGAACCCATCCCTGACTTCTAAGGAGATGGTCAAGGCAACTTGAGAGTGAGCTTGGGCCTTGGGTGCCCAAGTGCCTCTGACACAGATTAAACATCTCATAGCCCACTGTGGTAACTGCATTTCAATGCCAAATGAAAGAGTAGATCTTAAAAAAAAAAATTAGATTGAGCACATTAATTTCCTTTGGGCAAGCAAATTAGCCTATTATGAGTTACCTAGCTCTACTGGGAGCCCATATTTTTATCAGGAGAGAGCAATTATATCCAGAAAACTGTGTTCTTCTCAAATGCTTAGATTCTTTGCTAATTCAAAAATCAGATTCTCTGCAGCCCCTCTTCAAATGTCTAGATGGAAATTGCCTCCCTTGTGTTTGCCTTGGTAACTCAACTGTTTCCTAACATCTACAATCATGAGAGTCCTGAAAAGAGGGCCCTAGAAATCCTTGTTCAGAACCTTTTGTTTGGTGACTTGTTAATATCCCAGTACCTTTTGTGGTGCTTAATTTGTAGAGAAGGTTGTCTTCCAGTTCCTTCATCTTCCGCTTGTTGAAAGTTACATCCTCCAAAAGTTTAACCCTCTCAGACTCTAATTCCTGTTATCAAGAGACAAGAAACAATAGAACTGTAATCACCGGTCATGATGGCAGATCCCATTTACTATTGCTTCTTGTCAATTTTTAAAAGTTTAAACCAGAGTGCCTCTGGAATGACAGAAGAAATTACCATCACTAGTCACATTTATCTATCTGTACTTTTGTATCTCTGGACTTTAAAAAATTATGCCCACTAGGGGTGTCTGGGTGGCTCAGTCAGTTAAGCATCCGACTTCAGCTCAGGTCATGATCTCACGGTTTGTGGGTTTGAGCCCTGCATCAAGCTCTGTGCTGACAGCTCAGAGCCTGGAGTCTGCTTCGGATTCTGTGTCTCCCTCTCTCTCTGACCCTCCCCCACTTGTGCTGTGTCTCTATCTCTCAAATATAAATACATTTTTAAAAAATTTTTAAAAATTATACCCACCAGCATTAAGCTTCCAGAGCATGCATGAGATAACCCTGCTAAAATAATTTTGTCTGATTATCCCCGCTCTCTTCCTGGCTCTAAGTTTATTTAAATTAGAGTGTCCCGTTTTCTTGGCCCTGTTCCCACACGGCCTCTGTGTGAAATGCTAACTTCATTTGGCAAGCAGAAGTAGTAGAAACAGAGACATACTATCAAGGAACCAAGAGGCCACCCAAGCCAAATGTGAGCTCTTGGTTTGGGATCTGCCTATGGGAATACCAGGCAATTGGTTTGGTTTGACGACAGCCAGTTGCCAATACAAATCCATTTTCCATTGTTTGACATCTCCTTCTACCAGAAGGGCTAAACTGGATGTTGGGAAGGCATATTTTTCCTACAAAAATAATGTATTTTTCAAGTTATATTTTGAAAAATCTTCAAATTTGCAGAAAAGTTGCAACACTGATACAATAAATTCTCACATATGCTTTGCTTAGATTCACCAGATAACATTTTGCTTCATCTCTCTCTCTCTCTCTCTCTCTCTATATATATATATATATATATATACATATATATGTATATATATATATGTAATACTTATCATCATTATTGTTATCATTATTGGTGAACCATTTGCTGATGTCATGAATCTTTACCCCTAAAAACTTCCGCAAATCTCCTAAGAACCAGGATATCCTCTTGCACAAACATAATGCAAGTTTCAAACTCAGGAAATTTAACATGGATTTAATACTCTTGCTAAATGTAAAGTGAATTGAAATTGACTCTGTAGCACTTTTATAGCATTTTTTTCCTGACCTTAA
This sequence comes from Cryptoprocta ferox, assembly GCA_028646485.1. Taxonomy (NCBI): domain Eukaryota; kingdom Metazoa; phylum Chordata; class Mammalia; order Carnivora; family Eupleridae; genus Cryptoprocta; species Cryptoprocta ferox. Next base: position 107,879,761 of record CM053577.1, read on the forward strand.
ACAGAATCACGCATTGTGCTTAGAATTATGTTAAAAGAAAGTACTTCTAAACTACTTATTTGACAAAATTTCCTGAAAAACCACTTCAGAAATTCTACCACTTTCAGGAAGTCTTAAACCAGTTTGTCCATCTGAAGCCACCGCACCGTGTTCGTCTTTACATCGACCACGGCTTGCATCACAATCTGTGTGTAGATTAGGTCCCTGTGCTGAGATCCTGTGTGTCTAGAGGGCAGGAATTTATCGTTTTCACCTCTGTATTCCTTAGAGCTCTTACCCTGAGGTTTTGCAGAGAAGGGACTCGGCCTGATAAATATTTGTGAAACTGAAGTGTGCAAAATTTTGTTCACAATTTTGTTTTGTTTTGTATCTGGAGAAACTGAGGACTCAGAAATATTAGCTCCAAATAACATCCCATTATCATTCTCACAGTTAGTTACTGGCAAAGACAGGTCTAATACCCTTGTCCTCCAACTCCAAGACAGGTTGTATTATTGTCATTTTACTGTCTTGGGGTGGGGGGCAATGAAGGTCATGGCTGCATTTACAGGGGAATGCCGAATGCACTGTTTCCATTAAAACGGTCACCTCGGGTGGCAGTATAGGAATCTGTGGACAAAATGAATTCACGCTGGCCTTTCAGTATGATCTGGAAAAGCAAGCACCACGGGGGAGTGGACACTTGTGGCTTTGACAGCATGACCTGAAAAGCTTATCTAGGAGGTCTGGCAGGTGGGAAAGTCCTCGTGCTGTTATGGGGTAAGACCCTATTCTCTCTGGTCTCTGTCCCTCCATAAAATGAGGGTGTAAGAGCAGGATAGTTTAGAGGGTTAAACATCACGGTCAGGATGTCTTCCTGCAGAGTAAGTGTGTGTGTGTGTGTGTGTGTGTGTGTGTGTATGTGTGTGTGTGTCTGGCAAGGTCGGAGTAAGCACCTTGGTGTATCCCTCGAACGGGAAGCTGAGGCCTACAAGAGCAGTGTGGGGCCCTCTGGGGACAGAGTGTAGCCTACTTTAAATGGGGGATCGGCCTGCCTTACGGAAGGTCCTGCAGCCCACAGGGACGCCTGTACCAGTGAGGAGTTATCTCAGAACAGACCAACAGCACCAGTTAGACCACAAAGGAAGGCACCCTGTGGCCCTTACAGGTGATGAGGTAATGAGGCCCATGCTCTCTCTGCCTGGCTGTGGAAGTGTCATGACTCCCTGACTGCATTGCAGAAGCCCCGGGCTATTCGTTGAAGCCAAGACCTAACAGCTATTGAGAATAGAAGGTGGGACTGTGCCCCCTTCCCTCCACCAGACTGGGCGGGCCTTTAAGGACCAGCCCCAAGTTAACTATCTCTGTTAACCCAGGTAGGGTTTCACTTCTCCTTTTACTGAGGCTCTCTTATTTCTTTCTTTTTTTTTTTTAATGTTTATTTATTTTTGAGTGAGAGAGAGCAAGAGAGAGAGAGAGACAGAGTGTGGGCAGGGAGGAGCAGAGAGAGAGACACACACACACAGAATCTGAAGCAGGCTCCAGGCTCTGAGGGGTCAGCACAGAGCCTGACATGATGCTTGAACTCACGAACCATGAGATCATGACCTGAGCTAAAGTCAGACACTTAGCCGACTGAGCCACCCAGGCGCCCCTGAGTCTCTCTATTTCTCTGGTGTGAGTATTATTTCCCTTTCCCTCTTCCAATGTCTTTTCTGTGTCCGTGGCACCTATTCCTATCTCTTGTCTTTCCCTTTTCCTTGTCAAGTCTTCTGCTGTCAATCTCACCCTCCCATTTTAAGCCTCTCAGTCTTGCTATTGCTAACCTTGTCCTTTCCTTGAACCCTCAATACTCAAGTTAATTCTATGTAAGCAAATATAATCTTTCTTGGATTTTATGCAAATATATTTTCTATATGCAAATAAGTATAATTACATTTTATGCAAGCATATTTTATGCATAACATTAAATGTTTCCTGAGATTTATCTTAAAAATTAGTTTAATCTTGTATCAGTCTCTTAAAGTCTTCCAGTTTTAAGTTGTTCTTTGTTTTATTAGAACCCTCAATCATATTCATTTCTCTACTTTCATGCAAATTTTATTCAATTAAAATGAAAGTTAGGCTCTCTGTATCATTAGAGTACCGGACTGTAGTCATCGAAACTTCTACAGTGGTAATACACTCAGAGCAATTTCTTTTGCTTCAGGATCACTATTTTATTGCATTTTTCAGGTATGCCAAAGATCACCCATCTAGGGGACTATAGATATGAAGCCAACATATCCCAAGGTTGAGAGACAGAAGTAGAAAGAGCAGTGTGAGGGTGTGTGTGTGTGTGTGTGCGGACACGTTTGGGGTTGGAAGACATGGGAGTTCGGTGCATGACTTCTTGGAAAGACTTGAGACAGTTAAATATTTATGTTAACAAAGGTAAATATGGTTGGCTTAATTTTTTCTTTCCCATATACTTAACAATTTCAGAATACATTATAAGCATTTATTATAATTTATTAGAAGTAGTCCTCTATCTTGAGAAATGATTACCTGTTTCTCAGTTAAAATCACTCTCCTTAGTAATTGATTTTCAAGGCCTTTCATGGTGACAGTAAAATCAATGACTGATGTTTTAGCATTGATCTCAGGGGTAAAGGCAGGGTTTGGTAACTTGGTAGTAATGTAAAGTTTAAATGTATCCATGATATCACATTCCTTATCTCCGACTTTCACCTATATCAATTCAAATACAAAATAAAAAAAAAAACAGCTTAAAGGATAGGACAAGGAATTTGGGTTTAAATTAGGAAAGAATTTATCAGATGTCAGTGCTGGGAAATTTGAAGGAATTGCAAAGGAAAAAGTTGTAAAACTTTAATCGCTGTCTTAAATAATTTAGATTTGCGGTCCTGCCGGAAGATATTGTTAGCCGTGACACCAAGTGAAGTAAATGAAAAATTTATCCCAAACAAATGTCGCATAAGCCTGTTTTCTCTCACTTGAGGAAATTGTTTCCTACTGAGGAAATTTGTGCTGTTTAGAGGAAGTGTTATCCCTGTTTGCATCTCACAGTCCTCTCTGAAGCATATCTGACAACCTAAAGGATTAAAGAAATTTTCAAAGGAAAAAATGCCAACATTTTATCCAGAAAGATAACATTTATCTTAAACACTATAATTTGCAGTATATTTAAGAACGCCTGAAAAAAAAAAAAAAAGAACGCCTGGTTTTTCTATCTAAAAGTTAGGTAGAAATGATACCATTTGTAAAGGACTTAAATTTTGAATTAATCTTGATTCTACATGTGGTTGGAAATCACATCGATAAGGCACTCCCACAATCTCAAGCACCACGCCTTCACACTGAAGATAAGGATCTGTTCTTTTGAAAGACCTTCAGGAAGACCTTCAGGAATAAAAATCCTACACTCTCCTTTGGCATGTTAAATAGGGCATATCAAAGAATTCACATTATGAGAAATATTTTTCTAAATAAATCTTTAATGAGAAAATTTGCATTCTTTACTTATTCACTGATATTCATGAAATTAAGTTGTCCAAAGTGAAAAATCTCAATTACAAATGCTGTCATTCATCAAGAAATAAAACCAAAGAAGCCTAAAGGTAGAGAATGCCACCAATTTAAAAAGAAACACTTCTGAAAATGATCCATGTTGTCACCAACGATGGGAAACAGGAATCCATAGTTTCTAGCAAAGTCTTTGAGTTTAGAGTGAATGTTAATAAAGTGAGAAATGAACAAATCAATGTCCATAGACTTTACTAAAATGCCATTTTCTCCAGTGAGAACATGCAGGTTTTATTGTATAGATGAGTATATGGCCTATAAATCCAATTTTCTCAGAGCTGCTAACATATATATACAAATATTGTATGTAACACTAACATATCATTATAACCAGACAATGTATTTCCTTAATATGTTATTTAGTGTCCGCTAAATACTCTAACCAAGATATTGCTCTTCCCTGTATTTTTCTTATACTGTTAAAAAATAAGGGAAACACTAAATATGATTTTGGAAATAATTTTTCCCAGTGTATCAAATACTACCACCTCAAGGAAAGTGCCTTCGCTGCTATACTCAAAAAGATAAGTAGATGTCACCATTGTTCTTTTCTTTTCTTCTTCTTCTTCTTTTTTTTCCCTGAAGCTCACCTTGAACGTGGTGCCTGACTTAATGAAATTCTTTTCTAATACATTATCCAAGGCTGGATCCAGCTCCTCACGAATATCCTCAATGAGAAGGGGTCGGCCCAAGGAAAGGCTGTCCTCCAAGTGTGTGCGGAAATATTTATGATTCAGAGATGTTACCTAGAAATAAAGAGTTCATTACTACATAAATGTTACAAAGAATGTGCTTATTCCTAATGGAAACCAAGAGATTTGCTGGATAAGTGACTAAGAATTTTAAGGGGTATATAGGAAGCCTTACTTAGGAAAATGAAAGTAAGAACATTTAATTTTCAAAACTTGGTGGGCCACGACTTTGTGGAAGCCCTGGATGTGCAACTGAATCTCTCTGATCAAAACAGAAGAGAATCAGGTGGCATTCCTTAAAGGGAACGTCAAAGCTCTGCTCCTACAGATGGAAGAGAAGTAATCAAGGATCAAACCTGTTAACGCTTACATAGTTCCAATCACTCAGAGAAAGTAAAGTAACTTGCACATTTGTGCTATTCATTTAGCTCCTCAGGACCACTCATAAGATGATCAAGTGACTAAAAAAATAAGGTTAAGATTGGGGCACGTGAGTGGCTTACTCGGTTGGGTGTCTGATTTTGGCTCAGGTCATGATCTAGCAGTTCATGAGTTTGAGTCCTGCGTAGGGCTCTGTGCTGACAGCTCAGAACCTGGAGCCTGCTTCAGATTCTGTGTCTCCCTCTCTATCTGCCCCTCCCCTGCTCGCTCATTTTTTTCCTCTCTCTCTCAAAAATAAATAAAAATTTTTATTAAAAAAATAAGCATAAGGACATCAAAGTTATATATTGAGTCAAACCAAGGGTCCATCCACATGTTCTGTCTCTGACAGTGGCTCAATGGAAAAATATGACAGATACTTTCCATAAAATCAACTTAAAAGGCTGTGTGTTCACTTTTTATGTTGCATTTGTAAAAAATTAGAATTTTGAATGCCTGGTGGGGCCCTATTTTTAATTCAGTGTTTGTTGATTAGTTAAAATTGACACACTGGGCTGGTTGATCTTCCCATTAGCTAAGTGGGCTTTGAACTCCTCTCCTTTGATCCCTCCCCAGCCAAAAAGTGAGGATTTGGAAGGTTCAGTCCTTAACTCTCCATCTCTTTATTCTCTACCCCTTGGATTCAGCTATTGCCTCTATGCTACTGTGAGTGCTGATCCTAAGACACAAAGAAGATCTGGAGGTGATGAAGAGAGTGGAGTTAAAAAATATTATCTCTCAGGGCGCCTGGGTGGCTCAGTCGGTTAAGCGTCCAACTTCGGCTCAGGTCATGATCTCGCAGTTCATGGGCTTGAGCCTTGCGTCGGGTTCTGTACTGACAGCTCAGATCCTGGAACCTGCTTCCGATTCTGTGTCTCCTTCTCTCTCTGCCCCTCCCTTGCTCAGGCTCTCTCTCACTCTCAAAAATCAATAAACAAAAAAATTTTTTAATATTATCTCTCACTTGCTATGAAAAAAAGAGATGTGGAATTGAAAAATTAAATAAGTCTACCTGTCCTGTTTTGGATAAAAAGGAAATAACTAAAAGAAAACAAATCCTGCACATGAAGGAATTTGTTTCCCTGGATGGATAGCTTTATTTACACAAATGATGAGCTGTGAAAGACCTCATTATGAGTTGATAAGGTAAAAATGAATCTAAACAAAGAGCTTTAAGGTGAAGATGAAACAAGGTCCCAATGAGACGAAATATAATTGTCCTGCTCTATTTCCTAAGAAGTAAACTCTATTTTTGTGATTTCCCTCCTAAGTGTGATGATTCATATTACATGTCAATTTGATTGAGGTAAGGGATATCCACGTAGCTGACAAACATTATTTCAGGCTGTGTCTGTGAGGGTATTTCCGGAGGAGATTGGCCTTGGAATAGGTAGACTGAGTAAAGAAGATCACCCTCACCTACTTAGGCGGGCATCATCCACTCCACTGGGGGCCTGGATAGAGTCCAAAGATGGAGGAAGAGCAAATTTGCTCTCTGCTTGAGCTAAGACATCCATCTTATCCTGTCTTTGGACATCAGCAACTGGCTCTTGGGACATCAGAGTTGGATTGGGACTCCTATTTCTGACTCCCCTGAATCCCAGACTTTCAGAGTTTGGACTATATGACCAGCTTTCCTGGACCTTGAGGTTGTAGACAGCAGATTGTGGAACTTCTTGGCCTCCCTAATCCCATGAGCCAATATCTCATAATAAATCTTTTTCTATGTATCTGTATTTACAGGTAGATATCCTATGCATTCAGTTTCTCTGGAGAATCCTAATACTCCAGGTAAAGAAATTGGGGCAAATTCGTGAGTTTGAGCCCCACATCAAGCTCTGTGCTGACAGCTCAGAGCATTGAGCTTTCTTCCGATCTGTATCTCCCTCTCTCTCTGCCCCTCCCCTGCTCGCACTCTGTCTCTCTCTCCCTCAAAATAAATAAACATTTAAAAAAATTTAAAAAATGATAATTTTCAAATTATCAATTTAAGACAACTTTTAGCCAATTTCAATGTCTTTTATAAATTTGAAACAATGCCTTGGAGTCATAATTTCAAGTTTAATTAACTTGATTTTCTTGTGCAGTAACACTAAGTGGTAGCTACCACCAGAGCCTGGGTCACCTGTAAAGATACTCTGGTATTGGGTCTTTACAAGGTGGTCAGTGAATTCTTTATAGGGAAACTTGATGAATACCTTCTCTTTCCATAAGTCAGAGCTGAAGGTTCTGGGGATGGTGTTGGAGGTGGTCTTGGCAAAGCTGCCACGGTAGAATGTAGTCCTGGGCATACAATACCTGTTTTATTTCTCATTTATAAAGTGTTTCATTTTTCATTTTGTTTTCCTTCCCAAATAAAGAAATACTATTTTTGTTTTATTCTGTCTTCATTTATGTGTGTTTGCTCATGTGTTTATCCACATATTTTAAAAATAATGTCTCCTGAGTAAGGAGAATATAGTTCAATCTTACATTCCAGCAGTTGATGTTTTTAAAAATGTTAAGTATCTGTGGCATATTTCTATTACTTCCTCAAGAAGATTCCCGAGACTGGGTGACACCAGAAAGGACATTATCAAAGGCTATCAAGGAGCTTAATGCCAAAATGGAGAGACAAAAGAGACAAAACTATGATCAGGAACATCAGGAATAGGATGGACAGTCAGGAGAGGCAAGAGGAATGGAACAGGGGACACGTTATAGCTGCGCGGATCCAGGAAATGAAGTTGAGGGACAGGAATGCTCCTGTTTACTCCACCCATGCATTCCTTCTGTGAAGACACCTCCTCTGAAGCTGCATTCCCATTGACTTCATTTCCCTTAACACTCCTCCTCCGTTTACACTCTCTGACCCTGTCTGGGATTTTTCTGGGGTTTCTAAGTAAACAGACTGATGCCTTGTGTTCTGGAGTATCTGTGAGATGGGAGTATCTTAGAGGTGTTCCTGAGCATCAGGCAGCATCCACATGTCAATGAAGCCCTCAGCTCAGAAGGAAATCTTTCAATATTTTACCATTAAATGGTGTTTGTTGTAGGCTTTTGGTAGATGCTTTTTATGTGATTAAGGAAGAGTCCTCCTATTCTTAGTTTCTTGGAAGTTTTATCACAAATGGGTGTTGAATTTTACCAAGTGCTTTTTCTACATTCATCAAGATGATCACATGATTTTTCTGTTGTTCTTTTCCTTGTAATGATGTCACATTTTGATTAATCCATTTAAGTTCAATAAATATCAGAATCCCTACTCTATAGAAAAAGCCTTGCAGAAAATATAAAGATGGCATAAAACCATAAACCTTGCTGGCAAGAAGTTTAGGATACAGTAAAGATAAAAGACAAATGGGCAATGAACAGGTATTGAAGACAGACTCTAAGTTCATGTTGGAAATCCAAACAAGACATTGTGAGCATTTAGGACAGGCTATATTAAACTGGGGACACGGGAAGTCTTGATGAAGGCCGTGTTGGATGTGGACTTTGAAGAACATTCAAGATATTTATCCGGGATACAAATGAAGTGGAAGTAGGGTGAAGAAAGACACCCTGGTTAGTAGAATAGTTTAAGCAAAAATATGGAGCCAGAATACTTAGAACCCTGGGAACACTGTTTGGGAAACAATGAATAGTCCATATTGGTAGTTGAATCAAAATATTAACAGTAAATCTGAGATGCTGGAATCCTGCCCCTGTCTATCTCTATCTTAAAATTAGCACCTTATTAGACCCCAAGTCCAAAACTGGACTCCAGGATGGTGTGGAGGACCAAGTGCCAGAGCTAGGTTGGTACAAATAGCATTTGTTACACTGAGGAGTCAGGAGTTCTATTTTTACTGCTTTCCTGTAAGCCTAAGCCCAAAGCCCCAAATAAAAGCCATATCCAACACAGAGAAGGCAATAGAGCCAGGAAAGGGACAGAGAGGAAAGAACATCATGAGAGAAACCAAAAGAAAAAATAATCCAAGCTCTTGCCCCAAACCACTGTTACAAGACTCAAGTGGAAGTGGAAGTAGGGTGAATTATCACAGAAATGACAACTTAATGACTGGCAGATTCAGCTGAAATTTGGGGAAAATTTCATGATTTTAAGACTGCTTTACCATATACCAAGCGGTACCTACCTGCAAATCATTTTCTCTTTCCTTTGATTTAATCCAAGTTTTCCCTTGAGTTTGTGGGTCTATGAGGAGTGGGTATCTGGTGGCCTTTGTCACAATGATGCCATTCTGAATTGAGAGGTCATCTCCTGGTAATCCCTGCAGCCCCCACTCCCCAATCTAAATAACAAGAAATAGATGTGGCCAATCAGAGGCGAACAAGAATGCTTGTAATTAAGAATGCTACAAAATTAAAGGAACTTAATATTAGAATATAGTTTTTCCATTGAGACTATGCAATGGGTACCTAGAAAAAAACCTTATAAATATGAACCAAATAATATTCACCTAAAAAATAAATTTATAACCTAATAAATCCTTCTCTAATAACCCAAGACTAGGGTTTAGTCCTTTATGTTATATTTTCAAACTTATATGAAAATATTATAAAATCTGTGGATTTTTGAAGCATTGTTGCTGAACATTCAGAGAAGAGAGGGGCTTGAAACATGTAAGATGTGGGTGGACAGTGGGATTCAGACTAAGTGGAGTTAATGGAGATGATGAAATACTGAGATGTCAGGAAGGATAAGTACCAGGGGTTAAACATCTGAAATTTCTGCCCTTTGGCTCTGTTTACATAGGGGGCAGGATTTGGATAGCTGAAGGCAGAGAAATTATGACAGATAAGATATTATATTGGCAGGTGCTCATCTGCCAATTAATATCTGCTGACATTTAAATCTGTATATTTCTGGGTCGCCTGGGTGGCTCAGTTAATTAAGCATGGGACTCTTGATTTTGGCTCAGGTCATGATCTCACGATTCGTGAGATGGAGTTCTGTGTCGGGTGCTGAGCTGACAGTGCAGAGCCTGCTTGGGATTCTCTCTCCCTCTCTCTCTGCCCCTCCCTGCTTGCTCTCTCTCTCAAAATAAATAAATAAACATTAAAAAAAATATATATATATATATATATTTTTTTTTCCCTGGGGTGCCTGGCTGGCTCAGTCAGAAGAGTGTGTGACTCTTGATCTTGGGGTAATGAGTTTGAGCCCCACGTTGGGAGTAGAGATTACTTTTAAATAAATAAATAAATAAATATTTAAAAATATTTCTTTTCCGAATTACGAGGGAACTGTCAGCTGCCTCCATGTGGTCAATAAGACCACCTGAGATCCCAAGAACCAACCAGCTTCCACCTTCATTAAATTATCTGACCAGCCCCCAAAGGTCATAATTAACATCCTGGCCTGCTTTGCCTCATCAGTGTCCTTTGCATCTTTAATACATGATCTAGTCCCTGTAACAACCAGTTGAACACTATTTGAATTGGAAAAGATTAATTTTTTAACTCTTAAATGCAGATAACATGAAACTAATAGCATGGCTTCCCTCAGGAAACAGCCACTGGGGAACGTATTTACAGATCAGAAAGCAGCTCATGAATACAAATTGCCTGGAAAGCATTTAATGCCACAGGACTCTGCAAGATATACTTAAAATTGACAGTGGTGTCAAATCCCCAGCAAGAAAGGCTCGTGTAGCAGGGTGTGCCATCACTCAGTGATACCGGAACAGGCTGTTGTGCTATGCTGTCCAACACTATGAAAAGATGGTTAATCATCAAAAGAAGCTTAATACCAGAACTTATGGCCTAGCTAATGCCTATAATCACCTGAAATGTTTGAAAGAGAGTGGGACTTAAGAGGAGTGGTGCAAATAATGGAAAGTTATAAGAAAAGCTCAGTATTAGCAAGCCTATAGTTCATGAATGATTTTTTTTGAAATATTTTATTTTTTATGTAATCTACCTCCAATGTGGGGGTCGAACTCAAGACTCCGAGATCAAGAGGTGCATGCTCCACCAACTGAGACAGCCGGGCGCTCCCATGAATGATCTTTTAGTTCACAGAAGTGCAATTGAAAATAATTTGAAAGCAAGATTTCTTAAACACAAAGGAACTTTTATACCAAAAACAGGTTGTTGGTTTCTTTTTAGTAATTCTTAAGCATTTTCAAAAGAATCTTTTCAATTAAATTTAAAAAAGGAAAAAAATAGGTATGCCTTGATTTCTTAGTAAGTAAGACTGAAATTCAAATAATATTATAAGGAAAGTGACACTTACAGTTGGCGGATCCACCAACATTGAAATAAGATTCAGTTGTTCGGTGAAAGGAATCTTCCGAGCTCTCAGCTCTACCTCCCACTGATCTTTAAGCAAATGGTTCCTAAATATCTGATTGAAAGGACCAAGGTAGGAAAGGAATCCAGTGCACAGAAGAATGTCACCTACGAGTCTGTTAGGAAATGAGACAAAGTGAGTCACCTGACACATGTGAGCTCTCCCATTGAGTATGAAAGGCCACGTACAAGGCCATGTGACTAGGCAAAATCCTTTTCTGCTCCCTGCTTAATGGTTCATAACCAGACATGGAGAGACCGTGCAAACCCAAATGGGGGTAGGAGGGGCCACATTTGGTGTAAACCAAGGAACAAGAGAGAAAGTGCTTTCTTGAAGACTGCAGATCTGGAGCCCTGATGCCTAGGAAGTTAAGTATCCTTTTCCTGTGACTTGGTTCTGTTCAGGTTCAGTCTTGATAAAACTATTTTCTTCTCCCCGTCCTGTTCCCCCTCTGTTCCTCTCACTTGCTGCCATTCTCTACTCCTCTCTCATTCCCCCCTCTTCCACTTTTCTGAGGACACTAGCCAACACCACAGACACAACAGACACTAGCACAAGATCCGCTTGTATTTAGAGGATTCAAAATCACTGAGGTGAAGAGTATAGAGCTGGAGAACATATCTAGATGGTTCTGGAAAATCCACACAGCGTTAGAAGCACTCTTGTACTGAAAACCCACACTGCTGAGCCAAAACTGAGATTAAACGTGTTTCACAAACGTTTCATCCCTCTTTGTTTTACTAAGAGTGCATGACTTAAGCTGTGAGATTCAGAAATGGTTATAGGGAAATGAGGGAGCAAAGCACTTCACTGGGGAGATGTATTTTATTTTCTCTAAGGCCACAGAGAGGTGGTGTTTGGAGTGATGATTAAGAAGGAAAGCAATTATAACAAAGGCGGAAATTTATACCTGTTAATCTGGGCTTTGAACTCTTTGCTTTGCTGGGTCCATCGGACCTTTTCTCCACTCAGCCCATCGATGAGAGTGGAAGCAGCCTGCATCTTTTTCCGGCACATATCTGCATCATTTAGCAAATCCTGCATTCATAAAGGGAGAGTGTCTCAAAGAACTTCTTTAAGTGCTTAGCCAAACATTCATTGTATTCGCACATAAACATATATGGGGGAATTTCTTAATTTGCAAAATAAATATGATCTGAAAAAGCAATGTGAGTGAAGCTTTACATATTAAATTCTGGTAATTATTTCATGATATAGTTATTTTATCTTGCAAAATTTCAAGGAGAGCGTAAGAGACACTCCAAATCACATGAATTAATATAGTATTTCTATTCAATGATTTCAAAACACAATCAAATCAATACAATATACCATTTTATCAACTCAGAAGAGCCAATTATTACGTTTCCAGAAAACTCGGCTGGTGTTAAACACATCATATGATTTCACTCATATGTGGAATTTGAGAAACTCAACAAATGAACGTAGGGAAGGGAAGGAAAAAATAAGGTAAAAACAGAGAGGGAGGCAAACCATAAGAGACTCTTAAATACAGAGAACAAACTGAGGGTTGCTGGAGGGGAGATGGGTGGGGGGGATGGGCTAAATGGGTGATAGGTATTAAGGAGGGCACTTGTTGGGATGAGCACTGGGTGTTATATGTAAGAGATGAATCACTGGGTTCTACTAAGCCAAAATTACACTGCATGTTAACTAACTTGAATTTAAATTTGAAAAAAGAAAAAAATTAAATTATATAAACTTACAATTAAACTATATTAAAAGCAAAGATAATAAGTAATAAAAACCCATCACCTCCTTTTTATTACTACATCTTTGCCTCATCTATGCACTTGAGGTCAAGTTCACTCTACCTGCATGGTGGTATATCATAGTGTGCAGTATGTAACAGTACTATATATATGTAACAGTATAGTATATAATAGTGTGCTGCTGGACACCTGTTTCCAAATCTGCCTTCAGTGTCAACACATTGGTAGCTTAAAATTGGCAGTAGTGGGAGTATCTACACCACAAACAGCACCCATCAGGGTTTTCCTTTTCCCCGGGGCCCCAGTCCTGCAGAGCCGATTGCTACTAGACCACCACTACTTACAGTCTGTCCCAGGAGGTCATTTTAGGGTCCCCTTCTGACAGATAAAGCTCCATCAGTTGCCTCCAACTGCCTGATGAATAAGTGTCTGCACTGGATCTCAAACCCAATTTTCTAACCTCCAAATCAGTCCCCTTTGGGTATGACATCGCAGCTTACTCTTACCGAAAATGATTTAAAACACACACAAAAAAGACTTTGGAGTGTCAACAGTCCAAAACAGGTAGCTGGAGCCAGTACAGGGCAGTCAGGTAAATACATTGTTTTTTTGGTCATAAACATGTGCTTAATTTCTAAATACAACACATACTTGTGTAAAATTTTAATACGTTGTTTCCATAATTTTGTATACTTCATCTCACCATTTTCTCATTCATTGCTGCATCAAATTTCGCTTGTACTTTATCCAGCTCGGCTTGTTTCTCATCGAGCAGTGCCTGTGCCTTCCCCAGCTCAGCATTGGCGACTGCTAGGCGGCCCTCCTGTTTGGCCAGGTTAGCCTTACAAGGAAGAAGAGGCAATTGTATGGAGTTGTATTAGGTCTGCACAGTATTTGTCTTTTTGTTTTTGTTTCTTTACAATTTTTTTTATTTAATTTTTTTTTGAGAGAGAAAGAGAGTGCACATGAGCAGGGGAGGGGCAGAGAGAGAGGGGGACAGAGGATCTGAAGCATGCTCTGTGCTGACAGCAAAGAACCAGATGCAGGGCTCAAACTCACAAACCATGAGATCATGACCTAAGCCAACCACTCAACCCACTGAGCCACCCAGGTGCCTCTATTTGTGGTTTTAATTGGTAAATAATAACATGAATTACACCATTTTTGCCCAAGATGGTATTTAGAGGTCATCTGTTTCTGTGTGTTCAGCTGGGGAATCAAAGAGTCTTAGAGATATTTCACAAAAGAGTTCTATTTTTTCTTCTAATTATTCATGTTTGATACAGAAAACATGAAAAATGCAGCAATGTATAGAAAGGAGAATAGAAATTACCCGTGATTTTACCCAGAGATAGTCTGTGAGTATTGTATTAAGAAGGTGATAACTGGCATTTTCTAGTTTTTTCCTTTTCACTTAAATATGATGTAATCGTTTCCCCTTAAACATGTCCTTAAACACTTTTTCATGGACATTAGCAATATGGCTGCATAATACCCCACTATTTGGATGTATCATAATTTACTTAACCTTTGCCCTATTTTTGACATCCCCTCCCACCATTTCTAATTATTATAAAATAATGCTATTGGGCATGCAAGCATATTGGGTTATTCCTTTCATAAAGACTTTTTGAAGTGGAATTACTATAAATGATAGAGTTTCATCTTTTTCTATGTCCTACAGTACAGGCTTAGAATTATCTCTTTCTTAGAACTTTAAAAGAATCAGTAAAGTAAGGTAGCCCTAAAACCTTCAGAGGTAAACGTTTTCTGATAACATTCTCATTTTCTTTCCCAATATTTAATTTATTTAAATTTAGCCCTTTTCACCGGAAACATTAATTTAATTAATATTAATATTATTAAATTGAAATTTTCTCATATATTTACATAGAACTATTTAAAATTTGCTAATTATTTAAATCTACACACCTGTGATTGTATGTATTTTCTTCTGGATTATATTTTCCAAGAACATGTCTCTTATATTTTGGTTTTGCAAAGCACCATTTATTTAATTCTGCTACTTTTCTCTAAAAAATTTTTAATGTTTATTTATTTTTGAAGGAGAGAGAGAGAAAGAGAGAGCATGAGCTGCAGAGAGGCAGAGAGAGAGAGGGAGACACAGAATTTGAAGCAGGCTCCAGGTTCTGAGCTGTCAGCACAGACCCTAATGCGGGGCTCAAACTCATGAGTCATGAGATCATGACCTGAGCTGAAGTCAGATGCTTAACCAACTGAGTCACCGAGGTGCCCCTACTTTCCTCCAATTTCTAATGTTATTTTTATTAGTTATATTCCACTTTCCTCAACTTTTGTGTGTATGTGTATTTATAAGTGAGTATGTCCTGGAGTGTTCAGTTTCTTTAATTAATTTAAGAGCTCAGAAAGTGCCATTGGGCCACATAACAAAAGCTTTAGTAACTAGGTTTTTGTCATCATTTTCTAAAAAGAAGTGACTGGCTTTTTTTTTTACTGGAATTATCTAATCTTATTGCTTATAATCAGAGAATGAGGCCTTGACAATTTCTGCTTTTGGGAACTGAATCAAGATCTTCTTTTAGCGTTGAGTATGATCAATTTTTGTAAATGTTTCTTGGTCACTAGAAATATTTCATATTCTTTGTTCATATTCAAGAAATTCAATGTAGCTATTCAACCTTAAAAATGATAAAGTGTAAAATCTCTATATAATTACTGGTTTATGCCTGCTAAAGACTGGCTACATAATTTGCAGGGCCCAGTACAAAATTAAAATGTGGGGCCTCTTGTTAAATAACTATTAAGAACTTCAAGAGGGTGACAGCAACCATTAAGCCAAGTATGGACCCTTTTAAACATGGAGTCTGGTGTGCACAGATCATACACCCATAAAACCAGCCTTCTGCACAATCTCAAATCACAATATTATCTGTGTTAATTTCCACTTAAAATATTAATGCATTTTGCTTTTTGTAATTTGATAATATTTTATTACAAAAAGCATAATTACAATAAGTCTCACTGTGGATTGCAATTTTTAGTAAAAATTAACTCTGTTCTTATAAGTGCATTTTTTCTTAAATTCTATATCCCTTGGTATCTTTTTGTTGGCATAGATTTCCTATATTTTCTTTTCATTTCCCTTTACTAAAAATTTCTTATTTTTAAAAAATGTTTATTTTTGAGAGAAAGAAAGTGTGAGCAGGGGAGGAGCAGAGAGAGAAGGTGACAGAGGATCCAAAGTAGGCTCTAAGCTGACCCCAGTAAGCCTGATGGAAGGCTTGAACTCACAAACCATGAGATCATGACTTGAGCCACCCAGTTATTTTTAACTTACTTTCCATTTTTCTCAAAGTTACCCATGCGCAGAGTTTTAAAAGGCAGCCATTTTCACAGGTGCCTGGGTGGCTCAGTTGGTTAAGCATCCAACTCTTGATTTTGGCTCAGGTGATGATCTCACAGTTTCGTGAATTTGAGCCTTGCATCTGGCTCTGTGTTGGCAGTGTGGAGCCTGCTTGGAATTCTCTCTCTCTCCCTCTCTATCTGCCCCTCTCCTGCTCTCGCTCTCTCCATCTCTCTCAAAATAAATAAACTAAACAAAAGAAAAGACAGCCATTTTTATAGGCTTACTATGAAAACCTGCAACCCCCTGCCCACCTACTCATCATTTCCCATTCCACAGGGCAACCACTTTCAATTCTTTTTGCTTTGTGGTGGGGGTGGGGCAGGAGGTTAGTGTGTATCTGGGTGGTGTATTTTATGAATCCTTTGCGCTGCTGAGAATGTCATTCTGTTCCCTGCCACCTGAAGAACAGCTTGGCCCTAAGTAAATGGTGTGCGTGCGTGCATGTGTGTGTGTGTGTGTGTGTGTGTGTGTTTACCATTCATTACTTATATTGTATCCTTAAGAATGTCTTTTTGTTCCCTTATACATGAAGGGCAGCTTGACCAGTTACTGAATTCTTGGACCACAGCAATTTCCTCAACACTCTGCATATATTTTTCCATTACACTCTAATATTTAGGGTTGTGGGAAGTCTGCAACATCCCAATTTCTCCTCTTTTGTGAGCAACCATTCAAAATTTTGTTTGATCATTTGTTTCTTAGATACATGTAAGTCTTCCCCCCCATCTTTTAAATTTCAAACATTTCTGGATGTTGACCTTAATTTTTATAAACTTTGTTTGGAATCAAGTAATCAAATTCTATCTCCAAACCTAATCACTGTAAACTTTAAAGAAATGGCAAGTTTTCTTTTCTGACAGCTTAATTATTACTTGCACTGAATTCATTTCCTGTTTAAGTTAACAAGCTCGTTTTGATTTCTTGTCTGCGATGCACAGAAACACGTAACAGATGTAAAGAAAATGAGAAACTGCAAGAAGGCGTGGAGAAAAGAGGAATGTTTAGCAACGGGGACGTTGATCTTTATTAGTCAAAATTCTGCTTGTCTTCTCATAGCAGTAATACTGATGGTTGATTTTTATTGAACACTGATTTTCTAGGAAAAGGAGGGAAACTCTTACCTTCAGAGGCAACACCTCTCTATTGACACCATAAAATGTTGCCATAGCAAGGGTCCAGGACAGCAGGCCAGCCACATTCCCACAGACTTTTTTGGCATTTTCCAAAGTATAATCATCCATGTTAAAATATGGCTGCAGTAACTCAACAGTCTCTTCATTTATAGTATCCTTGGGAAACTGCTGAAGGCTCCAAAGGAACCCTGTTGCACTCATCAACTGAAAAATAGTAGTACAACCTGCTTGTTCTGGGAGAAAATAAATGCTTTCTTTCTGAGTTAGTATATAATTCTACATTGAATTTTTTTTCAAAGAAGTAACAACCGACACTCTCTTCAATATACAAATCAAGAATGACAGTAGTCTACCTAAATCTGTAAATTGTACATTGTGTTCCCATTACCATGGTAAAAGAGTAAGGAAGAAAAGATAATGTGAGTTTCCTGTCCAGTGAGTGCATCTGAATGCCATCAACCACGGAGGCTCCCTTTTGGAGACTGGGTTGGGTCAACATCAAGACCGTGCCAATGCTGGCCTTGGGTTCTGGACACTTTTAAAGAAAAGGAGACATTCAGCTTTAAAATCTTTCCTTACTTACACTTTGGGTGGTTTAGTTTAAGATAACTTCTTCATTACACAATTATAAATTATTATCTGCCAGTTTGTCTGGTCTATATTGAATGTCCTGGGCTGGGGACACCTGATCCATCTTATAAGACTTGCAAAGACTTTTACTTACTTTTAATGACTCTCCCCAGGATGGCTTGCAGCAAGGTTTCTCTGGATCCATAGTGACAGGGTCAATTTTCTTTTGAAATAATAGCAGAACACAGTCCATGATTCTCATAATAAGATGTGGGGGCTTTGCAAGTTTCCTGACTGTGGAGATGTCATTTGGTTTGATGGTCTGTATTTGGGATTAGGAAATCAATATATTTTTTGTTGAATAGTATTAATAATCATGCAGGAATCCAATGCTTTTAAATAATGAAAGTAGAAAACTTTAAAATGTTCTCCCCATCCCCTGACATTATCCCTTTAAGGGTTTATACTCCAAGATTTTTGCACAATGTCTGTTTCATTGTTTTCTTGGGATTTCTGTTTGTTTTTATTCTTTTTTTTCTCCTGTTTCCCTCAAACAATTGCTGTAGAATATCACTACCATTCATTACCCACAACCCCAGACCTCTGTGAGCAACAAGTCTCACTGATGGGTAACATTTAGATAACTTGCATCTTCAAAGCACATACTCTCTGTGTGGATATTAAAAGAGAAGCAAGTCTCTGAATATCAGAAACCTAACCTTCAGTCTTTGTTTTAAAGGCTCCCCTATCTATACAAGGGAGAGAAATCCAAAGGAGAAAAGAGAAGTTATTATAACAAATGGCTTATAAAAATACTTTTCAAAGTTTCCACTGTAAGCTGGGTTTAGAATAAGATATTACCTGATATTCAAGGCAAGAAGGATTGGAACATAACATGACCACTAAAATCTCCTAAGGCTCATTTGTTCAGTGATTTCTCTTTTTTGTAGGTTCTTGTAGGATTCATAAAAGGAGTGGGGGTCAAGAATGTGTCCTGATCGTTGCCACAATTTTATTAAATGATTATCATAAATCTACTCATTCAAGAAATACAGGCATTCTCCCATTTAAAAAGAAAGAAAGGAAAAAATAGCCTTGTCCTCATAATCTTTGGATGAAAAGTAAGAAAGTATGATCACTCTAAACTAGGATTATCATTATGACAGAAGCAGAGAGGTGACAGGAAAAACAAAGGAGAGCCAGAAGAGCCGAAAACTTTCTAGAAGGGATGAGCCTGGTCCTGGAGAATGACTCTTATTAGGCAATGTAAGTTAGGAAAAGCATTTCTGGCAGAGAGAGAGAGGCACACATTTAAACAGACCATGATTCCTCCAGAAGCCTACCAATGGCTGGACCATACTGTGTATAGAGAAAGGCTGACAGAAGAGTTCAAGGGATAGACAGGAGCCAAGTTAACAGTAGCAATAGCAGCACTGATATTTACTGACTACCTTCTATGTGCCCAGCAAACTGTATTCATTACCTTTAATGTTTAAATTGATCCTTCAAGGATCACTGAGGAATTATAATCCCCATGGAGACCCAAAAAAAGTTAAGTAAATTTACTCCAGATTATGTATTTAATAAGTGGTGGTCGCAAGAGACAACTGCACGTTGCCTCACAGATGTGGATGGTTAGCTGGGGACCTTATCCTAACAGCCCCTGGAACCCACAAGAAGATTTTTTAAAGGGAAAGTAATATAATCTGAAGGGGATGCTTTGGAGGAACTGAGGAGGCTCTCTATATAATCTGAATCCTTTATGCTATTGTTTAGGCCATTAATCACCATTATTTCTCAGGTCTCATGGAAGATTGATTTATGGAATGAAAACAGTAAGTTACAGGAGCTGAAGACTTAAAAAAAATTAGAACTTAGAAAATTGAATCAGCAGAAACATTTGTCTTCAGACTCAGAGATTATAAAGCACATTAGAATTCAATTCAGTTTTCAGATTCTAGAAGTCCTGCAGTGAATTTCACAGAATGAAACCCGGTGCTGGCTGGGACTTGTGCTGAGAGCGGTAACAGCGCACACTCACGTTCAAGGCTGCTTCTGCTTCTTCCAGGGCCGGTCTAGCCGCCTCCAGCTTGGTCTCAGCTTTTACTTTTTCACTATCAATTTCATCCACAATTTTTTGGGCTTTGTCTTTTACCTCCTGCACTTCGTTTTTGACTTTGGCTGAAGCCTGAGCACTTACTGTGACTTCTGCCAACACCTGTCAAATTGAGGGAACACATGACGGCAAATAGGTATCTTCTGAGCAAAATTTACAGACTCGTAGTAGAATACTTATTTGTGATATAAAACACAAATGAGGGCAAATTGATTCCCTATATATATTTTATATATATTTCCTAATCTATGCTTTAAGATATGTTAAAGTAACTTCTTTAAACAGTTCCTTGAAGACTTCTAAGGCTTATAAATATAAAAATAAGGAGCACCGGGGTGGCTCAATTGGTTGAGTGCCCAGTATGTGGGGACCTTAAAGAGAAGACCAAATATAAGTTGTGGTCAAGCAAAAATTTTATATAAAAATTATATAAACAAATTTATATGCATTTATAAAAAATTATAAAAATTTTTATAAAAATTATATAAAGAGACACAGAGCCAGAGAAGAAAGAATAGTCTTAGACCAAGTAGAGGATATAATAATTTAGGTGTGTCTTGATAGAAGTTAAACAAAAATACGTAATGGTCTTTGTGAACATTATCTCACTAGACATAGCCCACAGGTTGGGGCATCTGGGTGGCTCAGTTGGTTAAGCGTCTGGCGTCGGCTCAGGTCATGATCTCACGGTTTATGGGTTCGAGCCCTGCATCAGGCTTTGGGCTGACAGCTCAGAGCCTGGAGCCTGCTCTCCCTCTCTCTCTGCCCCTCCTTCACTTGTGCTCTGTCTCTCTCTCAAAAATAAATCCACATAAAACATTAAAAAAAGAAAAGAAATAGTCTACAGGTTTTTATATTTATATTTATTATATATTTATTTATTTTATATATTTTATATATATTTATTTATATATATTTAAATATATATTTTATATTTATATTTATTTTTATTTTTAATAACATTTTTAAATGATGCTTTTTAAAAATATGGAATAATATTCTTCACCACTAGTTATAAAGTAAATGACACTCACTTCATCTGCTTTTACAGAAGCCACTGCCAGCTCCTTCTCCTTTACCGCAAGATCCTGAGAGAGCTTAGCAACAGATTCGCTTGCTTCCATAAGCTTATCAAGACCTTTGAGAATACACACACATACACTTTTGCTTAGAATATGAACATCGTTTCATCAACTATTTGTTCAATATTTACTGTTCACAAGGCACTGTACCCGGATTATAACAAACATGAGATAATTATTTATGGACAAACGCTTTAAAAAATACTCATATATTAGAAGCAACAATACTGACCAAACCTCTGAGAGTTTCAGCAGGGGATGAATTAAGGGAAAGTCACAAATGGCATACTGAGTAAGATTACTTTCATCAGAAAACTTATCTGACAACTTAGTGCTGTCCTTGGCTTTGCAAACATCGTCTTTAATGATGTAAATATCTTTCTTTTTTTTTTTCTTTTGGCCTTTGAAGCACATTGCAGCTGGGATGGACAATGAGACAGCTAATATCGTCATAGTTTTGTGGTTTTCTTCGACATGAAAATGAAGAGAGATGCTAAACCTTGTGCAGCTGGCTCTGAGGGTCTCAGGACCACAGAGCAAAAGAGCTGGTTAACTGAATTTCTCACATTGCAACTGGGTTCTAGATGGTGGTGTGTTGGTAAGTGTTTAGTATCTGGGTCTCTTGTTGGGGAGGAGGGAACACTCATTTGTATGTTTTCCAATTCCCATGGTGTAAATATTCCACCATGGCTGATTTTAAGCCACCAAGGGACCATTTTATGTCTACCGTACTGATAGAATAAAAATAATTAACCTTAAGAACATTAATAGCAGTAAAATAGAGTGAAAATAATTAAGGTGTGATAAATTTTGAGGACACTTGCCTTCTTAAAATATAACTTATTTAAAAGTGAGTTTATATGATTTAATTTTTAATAAAGGCTATGTTTAATGACTAGATCATAAAATTCCTAAGATTTAACTATCTCTCCGGAGCCAGCCGACCACTGATGGTAGAGTATCATATGGAATGCTATAAGAAGATGAACCATGAGAAAAACAGAGGATGGTTTCTTTCACAGTGTTTCCATCACTATAACTGCACAGACTTTGGAGTTTAGTTATGCTAAGGGACCACATTTTTTGCAGGAGAAGCTGGGTGGGGGGGAACACTTCTTTTTGGACTGTTTGGACCAAATGTTTTCTGGACATATAATTGTTCCAATTTATCATTTTCCTGCTTCAATTACATGTCCTGGACACAGACATCCATTGCTCAGGGAAACTCTCTATTTTTGTTTTGATGTGTTTTCCTTTTCCTTTGTTAGAAATTTGAGAAGCATTGGCATGGCAAAGTTTATGTAACTCAAGGCAAAGTGTAATGAAACCAAAAACTGAAATTGTGGTCAGTTTCCAAGAACTGGCTTTTCTCTACCTGCAGGTAAGGATTCCGTGACTGTGAGCACTCCCGGCCTGACAGTGTGGATCCAGAGTCGAAAGGGCGAGGAGAAAATGGTTTGAGAGAAAGAAATTGGCTGCTTCTATTTAGATTTTCTTCTGCCCAGAGCTTCTTAACAGGTAGAAGACCCTAACAGGCATCTATATATATAGATTCCTATGAAAAAGTCCATAAAAATCCTTAAAAGATTCCATTCTGCTTACCAATATTCATACGTTCAGCTTGCTCCTTGATAAATTTCACCTTTTCAGTATAAATGTTTTTATAACCATTTATAAAGGAAAGATAAGACTTGGGAGTCACGTGAGTTCTTCGGCGGTATCTGAAAGTAGAACGTGACAATGGTCTTCATCTCTATCATTCTGATGTATTCCTATAAAGCATCCTACAGATGCACTTCCCACTGTGGAATCGGTATAATTCTGAAGGGTGATTCACTAGTAGGAGGGCAGGAATTGTGAATGGCTTCCCTAGAGGAGAGGTGGAAAGGACACTAAATATCTCATGTTTTGACCTTTTAGAGGGTCTTTGACTTGACCCTTACCCCACTCTGGGCTTCTGTTTCTTCATCTGGAAAACTGAGACAAGAATCACTGCCCTACACCTCCCAGCATTTTGTGAACCTTGTAAACACTGAGGTTCTATACAAATATTAGGGGTAAGTGGTTGAAATGAATTTGTGCTACAATCTGTTTTCATTCAACTGATATTTGCTAAACACCTCTTCACTGCTAAAAACTAGCCGGGTGGGCTTACAAAACTGAAAACCAATGTATCCCCAGATTGACCAGATCATCCTTGAAATCAAGGCAGCCACACTTGACTCAAATATTCAGCTCACTATGGCTTTACAACAGTAATTCTATTTAACAGTAGACATAAATAAAAAGAATAATTTTATACAGGAGAAACTCGAGTCATGAAGAGCCCCTCACATACTACAAAATCATTTTACCTTATATTAATTTTTCATTTTTGGAGTTCCAAAGATTTTTAACGTTAAAAAAATTTAAGAACTGGGCATATAAGTGACTAGCATTTAAGCATTTTATAAATATCATATTCAGAATAAGCTTCTTCTACAAGCCAAAGAAGATATGAAAGTTTTGGAAAATACACCAAATTTTGCAAAAATAAAGATGCAGGTTTTTTTTTTTTTGAGCTGTACAAAGGTAAAACTTTCTCTCCAAGATGACAGTAACAGAGAGAGTTTAAGTTAAATGGAAGGAAAATCTTCCTATCCGTAGGAATTAATACTCATGGATACATCAAGTGGATCTGGGAGATTATACAGAACTTGTTAAGGGGGTGGGGATCCTGGGCCTAGTTTTAAGTAAAGAAAAGGGTCAAAGATAAACATACTTTTGTGAGATAGGAACCCCCTGGAAAATCCATCAAAGTGTTAGCCAGACTCTCTATATAGGAAAACTCTTTCTGGCAGGTTTCACGTTCCCAGAAGCCTGAAGATCATGTTGGCCCTCCTTTATTTACATCTGTCAAATGTACACAGTGACCGTCATGCTTTGGGAAGGGAAAAAGTTGTATTTTTGAACTGTTGATGTTCACAGGTTTTACATGTGAACACCATTGCTACTTTTATCAAATGGACTCTCTTACAATCAAGTAAAATTATTTTGTGTGAAAACATTGATAAGATTAAGAGATGCAGGGCACCTGGGTGGTTCAATTGGTTGAACCTCTGACTCTTGATTTTGGCTCAGGTCATGATCTCATGGTTTGTGGGATTGAGCCCCATGCCGAGCTCTGCACTGACGACATGGAGCCTGCTTGGGATTCTCTCTTTCCCTTTCTCTCTGCCCTTCCTCCACTAGCTCTTGCTCTTGCTCTCTCTCTCTCTAAATAAATAAATAAACTTAAAAAAAAGGCTAAGAGATGCGAACACAAAACTTAAATGTCCCCTAACATAAGACAATAGTGAAACTTTAAAACAGCGTACTTCTTTAATCAAAATAAATAATACATTTGAATAATAAACTAATTTTAAACAGTTTATAATGAATTAGTTAAGTCATTTAAAAAAAATAAGCAAATGAAATGGAGTGATTCATTAAGCATCTGTTACTTTAAGGCCTGAAGGGAAAGAGATACTTAAGTACCGACACTAGTTAATTTTTAAGTCTCATTTATTTATCATTATTTCAATGCATAATCACTAGAAAATGGAAGCAAGAACAAAATTTAAGTGTAGCTGGGACTCTGTACTCAATCCGTATGAAGAGCCTTTTAGTGGCTGCTGCACTAAATTTCTCTTTGGAGTGAACTCTGTGGTTTTGCAGCTACCACGCTCAGATAAAGTCACTCACCTTTGGAAATAACTTTCACAGCTCTCGGAAACCATGTCATGGAACAGGCCCATTGTTTCCACAACTTGTCTTTTAGTGTCGCTGGAGCAGACGATACTATAGCCTGAAAGGAAATAGGAGGCCACAGCAACCAAAGCCTCCTTCGGCCAGCGACTAAACCAGTCCATGGTGCAACCTGATATCAAGCCAGGAAATTTCAAAGAACGGGCACGGAACTTCTCACCAATCTATTGACAGCAAAGTCAGAAAGCATTAGACACACAAAGGGATTATAATAAATTGTCTAGAGAGAGGCTTAGGCATTCTGGGCCAACAGTGTGATAGTTAAAGAAATTCTGGGGGGCACCTTGGTGGCTCAGTGGGTTAAGCCTCTGACTTTGGCTTAGGTCATGATTTTGCAGTCTGTGGGTTCAAGCCCTGCGTTGGGCTCTGTGCTGATAGCTCAGAGCCTAGACCCTGCTTCAGATTCTGTATGTGTGTCTCTCTCTCCCTGCCTCTCCCCAACTTATGCTCTGTCTTTCTGTCTCTCTCAAAAATAAATAAATGTTAAAAAAAATTTTAAATCTTGGGCTGCATTCATAAATAAAGTAAATGTCCAGATGAAGGGAGGTAATATTTCCACATTCTTCCCTGTCCTAAGACTACATCTGCATTATTGGGTTTGATCCTAAGAGCTGCCCTTAAGAGAAAAGTGACAAACTAGAACTCTTGCAGAGGGAGATGACCAGGACAGTGAAAGTCCTTGACACTAGGAAAAGTGAGAATAGCAGAAGGGGTTGGAGGTATTTGGTCTACAAAGGAAACAACTTAGGGAATCTACAAAGACTTTCTCTAAATATCTGAGGAGCTGAAAGGCAGCAGGGTGTGTGTGTGTGTGGTGGGGGGGGGTGGAGGGATGGGGTTCATTTTACAGGCCAGAAACAGAATCACATGGGGAAAAAACAGAAAAACAAAATCCAATTCACTCTAAAGAAGACGTCTCTGGCAATTAGACTATCTAAAAATTAAGCAGGTTGGCTTGTAAGTTAGTGAAACCCACGGAGCAGAGCTGCCCAATAGAACTTTCTGTGACTCTGGAAATGCTCCACATATGCACTTTCCAGTATGGTGGCCACATGCCACCTGTAGCTACTGGGCACTTGAAAGGGACTGAGGAACTGAATTTTTATTTTACTTCATTTTAACTAATCAAAATGTAAATGGCCATACATGTCTAATGGCTACTATACTGGACAGTACAGTGAGCTAGAGATAGTCAAACCTACCTCAGGAACATTCTAGATGGTATGCCTGTACTGGTGGAAGAGCTGGACAAGATTACGTCACCAAATCCTTTACAATTCAAATACTCTATATCTCTAGGCAATTAATGAAAGCTGTAGCCTATGAAATAATTTCTAATAAAATGAATATTTTAAATTATTACACTTTGGTAGGAGATTGCCTGTGGTGGAGAGTGGTGGTAGTAAAGTGTTAATTTCAATTCAGTGTAACGAATGTTAGTTTCTGGGCAAATCATCTCATCGCAGAAGGTGAATATTAAGTACATTTCAGTTAAGTAACTCCTCCCACATAAATACAGAAAAAGCAACAACTCACTGGGGAAAAGCAGAGAACAACATGTAGGTTCTTCTTTGATCTTGAAATGAAGTACTCATACAGATTATCAAAGGTAGGAGGGTGGCGAGGCATCTCCTTTTTCATCACCGATACCAGACCCTGGGTGATTTCATCAATCTCATCTCGTGCAAACAGATTGGAGATCTTTGAGAAACAGACAAGAAGGTGTTCTATTTTTTACAAGTTCCCCACACCAATTCACTGCCAGAGTCTGGCCTTCCCCCGACCCTCGACATGTTATCATTTCTTATATTTTCTGTCTGCGTCTCCACAGTCAAAATCCTTCATTTGCCAGAGATGACCAAGAATATCACTTTTTATTGAGCACTTTAATCAGGGGAAAATTTAGTTTCCTTTGACTCAAATAGCTATCACCAAACATGTATCTATCACTCCAATCATCTCTTTAAAATGTCCAGTGATACTCTCTATTCTCTGATTCATAGTCTCAATTCTGGGTCTGAGGTCTTTTTTTTTTTTTTTTTTTTACTATGTTTTTGTATTTTTTTTAGTAAGGTATAATTGATACACAATATTATATTAGCTTCAGGTTATTCAACATTTGTATACATTGGGTAATAATCACTACAATAAGTCTGCTTACCAGCTGTCACCATACAAAGTTACTCAATATTATTGACTATATTCCCGATGCTATATATTACATCCCCATGACTTCCTTATTTTATAACTGGAAGTTTGTACTTCTAGATCCCTTCTACCTGTCTCCCCCACCCCTACCCCAGCAAGTCCCCCTCCTGTCAACCACCAATCTGTTCTCTGTATCTATGAGTCTGGGTTTTGTTTTTTACATATCACATATAAGTAAAACCCTGCAACATTTGTCTTCCTCTAACTTGTTTCACTTAGCATACTACTCTCAAGGTCCACCCATGTGCTCACAAATGGCAAGGTTATATTCTTTGTTGTGTCTCAGGAGTATCCTCTTGTGTGTGTGTGTGTGTGCACATGTTTATACATACATACCACATCTTCTTTATGCATTCATCCACTAATGGATACTTGGGTTGTTTCCATATTTTGGCTATTATAAATAACGCTGCAATGAGCATAAGGGTGTATATATCTATTTGAATTAGTGTTTTAATTTTCTCCAGATAGATAGTGGAATCGCTGGATCACGAGGCAGTTCTATTTTTAATTTTTTGAGGATCTTCCCTACTGTTTTCCAAGTGGCTGCACCAATTTACATTCCCACCAACAGTGCAGAAGGCTCTTTTTTCTTCACATCCTTGCCCAAACTTGTTATTTCTCATCTTTCTGATAATAGTCATTCTGACAGGTATGCGGTGCTATCTTACAGTGGTTTTTATTTACATTTCTCTAACAATGATGTTGAACATTTTTTCATGTGCTCATTAACCATCTGTATGTCCTCTTTGGAAAAATGTATATTCAGATCCTCTGGCTGGAGGATCGTTTGGGTTTTTGTTGTTGTTGTTGTTGTTGTTGTTGTTGTTGTTGAGTTGTATGGGTTCCTTATATATTTTAAATATAAACCCCTTATCATATATACAACTTGTAAATATCTTCTCCCACTCAGTAGGTTGCCTTTTAATTTTGTTGATGGTTTTTTTTCACTGTGCAGAATAGTTTGGAGAAGTCCCACTTGTTTATTTTTCCGTTAGTTTCCCTTAATTTTGGAGTCAAATCCATAAAACCATTGCTAAGACCAACATCAGGGAGATCAACACCTATGTTTTCTTCTAGGGGTTTTATGGTTTTAGGTCTTATAATTCAAGTCTTTAATCCATCTTGAGTTAACTTTTGTACATGGTGTAAAGTAGTGGTACGGTTTCCTTCTTTGGGGAAAACCAGACAGCCAGTTTTCCCAACACCATTTATTGAAGAGACTGTCCTTTCCTCATTGTATATTCATGGATCCTTTGTCATAAATTAATTGACCATATATGCATACATTTATTTCTGAGCTACCTATTCTGTTCCGCTGATCTATTTTATGCTAATACTATACTGTTTTTGATTACTATAGCTTTGCAGTGTAGTTTAAAATCAGAGGTCATGATATACTCACCTTTTTTAAAATTTTCTTAAGATTGTTTGCCTATTCAGGGTCTTTTGTGGTTCCATATAAATTTTAGAATTATTTGTTATATATCTGTGAAAAATGACACTGGAATTTTGATAGCTATTATATTGAATTTGTAGATGGCTTTGAATAGTATGGACATTTTAACAATATTAATTCTTCCTTTCCATGAGAAGAAAATATCTTTCCATGTATTTGTGTCTTCTTCATTTCTTTCATCAATGTCATATAGTTTTCAGTGTACAGGTCTTTCACCTCTTTGATCAAATTTATTCCTAAGTATTTTATTCTTTTTGATGCAGTTGTAAATGGCATGTTTTCTTAATTTTTCTTTCTGCTAGCTCTTTATTAGTATGTAGAAATGCAACTAATTTCTGTATTTTATTCTTGTATCCTGAAACCTTACTGAATCTGTGTATTAATTCTAACAGTTTTTTGGTGGAGTCTTTAGGATTTCCTTTTTTGGCTGTGGTAACAGGTTAGTCTGTCCTTATCAAATGAGTTTGGAAGTGTTCCCACCTCTTCCATTTTTTAGAAGGATTTTAGACTAGTAATTTGAAGTAATTAGTAATTAGAAGTAATTTTAGAAGGGTTTTAGACTAGTAATTAGTCTATTTGGATTTCTTATTTCTTCATGATTTTGTCTGGGAAGGTTGTAAGTTTCCAGAACTGTACCCATTTCTTCTAGATTGTCCAATTTGTTGATTTATAATTATAGTAGTCTCTTATGATCCTTTGTATTCTTTAGTATCGTTTGTAACTTTACCTCTTTCATTCCTGATTTTATTTACTGGAGTCCTCTCTGTCTCTCTCTTTCTCTCTCTCTTTTTTCTTGTTTAGTCTAGATAAGGGCTTGTCCATTTTGCTTATCATTTCAAAGAACCAGATCTTAGCTTCACTGATCTTTTCTATTGTCTTTTTAGTTTCTATTTATTTCCACTCTGACTTTATTATTTCCTTACTTGTATTAACTTTGAGCTTTTCCCCTTCATTTTCTAGTTCCTTTAGGGGTAAAGTTAAATTGTCTATTTGAGATTTCTCTTATTTCTTGAGGTAGGCCTGTATTGCTATAAACTTTCCTCTAAAAAGCATTTTTGCTGCAAAACATTTTTGCTGCAGTGCATACATTTTGGTATGTTGTATATCTGTTTTCGTCTCTAGGTATTTTTTTAATTACTCCTTTGATTTCTTCTATGATCCAATAATTATTCAGTAACATGTTGTTCAATCTCTATTTATTGTCTTTGCAGTTTTCTTCTTATAATTGATTTCCAGTGTCATACAATTGTGGTCTGAAAAGATACTTAATAGGATTTCAATCTTCTTGAATTTATTGAGACTTGCTTTGTGACCTAACCTGCTATCTATCCTGGAGAATGTTCCATGTGCACTTAAGAAGAGTGTTTTCTGCTGCTTTTGGTTGGAATGTTCTATATCACATTGTCTAGTGTATTGCTTAGGCTGATGTTTCCTTACTGAGGTTCGATCTGGATGATCTATTCATTGATGTTAAGTGGGGTGTTAAAGTCCCCTATTATTATTTTATTGCTGTCAATTTCTCCTTCTAGGTACGTTAATATTTATTTTATATATTTTGGTGCTTCTATGTTGGGTTCACATACATTTATAGATGTCATATCTTCTTACTGGATTGACTCTTATCATTATGTAGAGCTCTCTTTGTCTTTTGTTACAGTCTTTATTTTAAAGTCTATTCTGTTCCAGGGTGCCTGGGTGGCTCAGTCAGTTAAGCATTTGACTTCAGCTCAGGTCATGATCTCACAGTTCATGAGTTTGAGCCCTGAATCAGACTCTGTGCTGATGGCTCAGAGCTCGGAGCCTGTTTTGGATTCTGTGTCTCCCTCTCCCTTTGCCCCTCCCCCACTGGCATTCTCTCTCTCTCTCTCTCTCTCTCTCCCTCCCTCTCTCTCAAAAGTAAACACTAAATTTTTTTTTAAAAGAAGGGTTTAAAGTCTATTCTGTCTGATCTGAACCATACCAGCTTTCTTTTTATTTCCATTTGAATGGAATATTTTTTTCCATCCCTTCACTATCAGTCTGTGTCCTTACTTCTGAATTGGGTTTCTTCTAGGTAGCATATAGATGGGTCTTTAAAAAAAAAAATCCATTCAGCCTCTCTATGTCTTTGGTTAGATAATTTAGTCCACTTAAATTTGAAGTAGTTTTTTATAGTTATGTACTTATTGCCATTTTGTTAATTGTTTACTGGCTGCTTTTGTGGTTCCCCTCTGTTCCTTCTCTTTCTCTCATCCCTTGTGGTTTGAGTACTTTCTTCAGTGTTAGGTTCAGATTTCTTGCTCCATTTCTTTTGAGTGTTTACTGTAAGTTTCTTTGTTGTTACTGCGAGGTTCACTTTATAATTTTATTATATAATAGTCTATTTTAACTTGATAGAAATTTAAATTTGAACACATTCCAAAATTCTACAGTTTTACTACCTCCTCCCATATTTTATTTCTGATGTCACCTTTTACATCTTTTTATATCCCTTAACTGATTATTATAATTTTAGTTAATTTTATTATCTTTGTTTTTACTACCTTCATAGTAGTTTGATAAGTGACTAACCCAACCCCTCTACTATATATTTACCTTTTCCAGTAAGATTTTGATTTTTGTATGCTTCCTGGCTATTCATTAGTGCCATTTCTTTTCAGCTTAAAGAAGTCCCTCGAACATTTCTTGTAAAGTGTATTTAGTAGAGATGAGTTCCTTTGGCTTTTACTAACCTGAAAATCTGTTTATCTCTTTTTCAATTCTGAATAGTAACCTTGCTGAATAAAGTAATCTTGGTTGGAAGTCTTTTTTTTTTTTCCTTTCAGCACCTTATATTGTGCCCCTCACTTCTGGCCTGCAAGGTTTCTGCTGGGAACTCAGCTGATAACTTTATGTATGTATGTATGCATGTATGTAACACTTTGTTTTTTATCTTTTTCTTTAGCTCTTTATATTGTGTCCTGATGTGAATATCTTTGGGTTCATCTTATTTGGAACTCTTGGCTTCCTGGTCCGGGATGTCTGTTTCCTTCCCCCAGGTTAGGAAAGTTTTCGTCCGTTATTTCTTCAAATAAATTTTCTGTCCCTTTTTCTTTCTCTTCTCAACTGGGGCCCCTATAATGCAAATATTATTCCATTTGATGTCCCATACGTCCTTAAGTTATCTTCATTATTTTTTTTTTCTTTTTGATGCTCTGTCTGGGTGATTTGCATTGCTTTGTCTTCCAGCTCGCTGATGTGTTCTGCTTCTTCCAGTTTGCTGTTGAACCCCTTTTATGTATTTTTTCAGTTCAGTTATTGTATTCTTCAGCTCTGTGATTTCTGTTTGGGACTTTCTTATATCTTCCGTATCTTGAAGTTCTCACTGTGTTCATTCATTCTTCTCATGAGGTCAGTGAACATCTTTATGATCATTACTTTGAACAGTTTATCAGGTAGGTTACTTATCCTCAGATCAATAAGGTATTTTTTTGAGATACTGTCTTTCATTTATAGCATATTTCTCTGCTTCCTCATTTTGCTTGACTCTCTGTGTTTGTTTCTATGAGCCAAAACAGCTACTTCTCCCAGTCTCAAAGAAGTGGCCTTATGTAGGTGATGGACCTTCTCATTCAACTTTGCCCTAGCTGTTGGTTGTCTCACAAAAAGTTTTTATTATCTAAACCACCTGATATATTGTTGATATGTCCTTAGTGAGGTACACCAAGACCAGTCAGTGTTCCAAAGGGGAGGAATCTCATTTAGCACCTAGTTTTGGGTTGATTAGAAGCTAGGCCCTCAGGCAGCATCTTTTAAAGGATGCAAACACAGACATAGTCCTAGAGGGCCACAATCATAATCCCTGCTGGTGTCCAGACCAGGAGGTCTCTCTAGATTGCAAAATTGGGGCTCCAGACAAACATATAAGCTCCTTTCTGGGAGGTCTCATTGAGCTGTAGCAAGGCCAAGGGTTTGTGCAAGGATGGTGTCTTTTTGTTTACATTCCCTGTCAGTGTCTCCTCAGCCTCTAGGTGTGTGGGAAACCTAAAGCCTGTGCCACTGATGGAAGCTCCAGGCTAAGTAAATAGGCCTTTTTCACAGGAAGACTAGGGCTGTATTTCAGTCTGCTGTCTATGCAGCATCCTGGTTGTGGCGGCCTTGCCAAGAACTGTCTTTCCAACCGTTACATTACCGGGGAGCTCAGAAAGGCCAGTCCCCTTGACCACCATCATCAGGAAATCAAGGGGCAACCCCATGTGGATCCCTATGTGGATCCCCCTGTGCTTGCTGGGTTTACTTAGGCAGCCAGGGAGTGTAGAAGAGGGGCACACTTGCCAACTTGAGAAAGACAGCAGGAATATGTTTTGACTGCATGCTCCCATGGGCTTCAGGACTGCAGCGAGTGAGTGCCTCATCTGAGTGTGTGCACCAGCTTTAGACTGGAGTGGGAGAATATTTCAACCATTTGCACTTGCCAGCCCCAGCCAGGGAGTGAGGGAGTGACCACAACTGCCCATGCTTGCCGACCTTACCTAGGAAACAGGTGAATGCTGCATTCATGCTCATCTACCCCAGCCAGGGAGCAGGGGAGTGGCGCAACCACCATGCTATCCAACTTTGACAAGGCAGCAGAATAGTATCGTGACCACTCACTCACCTCTACCTGTCTTACCAAGGTGGCAGGAGGGTGCCTTGTCCAAGCCTGCTCACCTGTGCAGGCAGGATAGGTAGAAAGTGCAAAACTGGCATCTGCTAGCAACTCCATCTCTGGGGAGAGT
Organism: Cryptoprocta ferox; assembly: GCA_028646485.1. NCBI lineage: Eukaryota > Metazoa > Chordata > Mammalia > Carnivora > Eupleridae > Cryptoprocta > Cryptoprocta ferox. Next base: position 107,912,925 of record CM053577.1, read on the forward strand.
TTCAACTGTCTCTTACCTGTCCAGTAGATACTTAAAGATTAGCATATGAATCTCCTTCACATATAATCTAGGCGTTTATAAAACTTCTGGGGTTTTATTTGGCTGAGTCTCAGGGTGAGACTATATGGAAGCCCGTTAAAAGGAGAATCTCAATTTCTTATAGCACTTTGAGTCCCTTGGATGTCAGCCCTGTTGCTTTTCTTTTCTTCTTTGTCTCTTCTTTCTTCTTCTTTCTTCTTCTCTCTTCTTCTTCTTCTCCTCCTCCTCCTCCTCCTCTTCCTCCTCCTCCTTCTTCCCCCATTGGTTTTCTAAGCCACATGTTTTGGGGGCTTGTCTCTCTGGTGTATAGCCAGGGGGTGGGGTGCCTGATGTGAGGCACCTTGCATGTGGCCATGCTGAGGTGAGGTTTTTGGCAAGACTATGTCTCTGCCCCTCCTACCTGTCTTGATGTGGTATTTTTATCTTTTGTTGTGGTTATCCAGTTTTTATATCTTTTCCAGAGGGAAATAACCCATATGTAGTTGTAGATTTGGTGCCTCCATGGGAGGCAGAGAATGCAGGATTTTCCTATGCCACCATCTTGCAGAAGTCCTCTCTCTGAGGTGCTTAAGTAACTTATGCAGCAGCAAGCATCAATAGACACTGTGGTGAAGGGAAGAGTTAACACAGTGGGCCTGATTTTGAGGAGAGTATGCTTGCAAGGCTAGCACTTGGCCAGCATCTGGGAACTTGGTGTTAGAACATCTCCTCCATTACTAATTGATAAGGTGGTTCTGTGTCTGGACTATTAATACAAACATTGTGATAGATGGTGAACATCTGCTCTCCTTCTGAGAGTCTGGAATTCTGGCAGTTGTGTCTAGTCAGGAAGTGATGGCCAGACCAGCCCCCAGTAAAACTGTTGAACTCTGAATCTCAAACAGCTTCCCAGAATGGAAACACAGTGCGTGTGTTACTGTACCTCACTGCTGGAGGGGAAGCACACTCTGTATGGCCTGTTGGGTGAGCAATCAGGAAACCTGCACATGGATTTCTCCAGACTCCACATGGTGTGTCTTTTTCTTTATTGATCTGGCCATGGATCATTGCTGTGTTGCAGTAATGAATCTTAGACAAGAGTACAACTATATGCTGAGTTCCATGAGCCCTTCTAACGAAGCACCAAGCATGTGAGTGATCATGGAAGTGCTGATAAAGGTGGTGTCAGAAGTGGTGACACAAACATCCACTCAGAGCTGGCAGAACTCTTTCATCTCTTTTATACTCCTGACTATTATATACTTTGATCCTTCTGAAATAAATTATGGGGCAAACTGAAGACTGATGAAATAGATGTGCAATCATATTTAAAATGGAACAAAGCATAGAAAAAAAAATCTGGAGGTGGGTAGCATTAATTTCGCAGGAAGTTTTTTTTTTTAATCTACCAAATCTTGTGCATTAATCATTTCTAAAATGAAAAATGTATGTTAAATGGCATCACCTCTGAAGGGTTGCTGCTTTTTCTATTCAAATAAAATTTCCATCTTTTAAATATGAGCTTTTCTCTCTACTTTTGAGACCTACCTCCCCTGAAGATAGCAGGTTGTTAAGATATTCTAGAAATGCCTCATCTTTTATTTCATTGTCAGTAAAGATGAAGGTGATACCTTTTCCTTCAGCACCAGCAACTTTGTACAGACCTTTTAAGTCATCTGTTAGATTATTCACATTATAAGACCTAAAAAGGGTGGTGGAAATTTTTAAATAAAAAATATATATACAGTCATAATTTATTTCAAAACACAATACAACCCATGGGAATTAGAGCATAATCTATACTTGTTCCAAGAGATATTAAGTAATAGTGTCTGCTAAATAAAAGAGATTAGAGTGAAATATCTATATGTTACCATTTGTAACAAATATGTTTTATTTAACTTGAGAAGTGAAAAATGGGAATTCACCAGAAGTGACTCACGAAGAGTGATTGGAAATTCAGAAGTGGGCTTTTATTCTCTGCAAGATGACAGTTTTCTACATCAGATTTTGGCCAAGTGAATATATGTATAATATCTGAAACTAAGCTGAAACTTGGATGAGTTTGGATTGGGAAGAAAGTCAAGATGAATTATAAATAAAATTAGTCATAAATTATATATAGTGGTAATTCGTGCATCTCATTAAGTGGCTAAATACAGGGACAGCCTACAGAAGAAGATGCATTATGCAATGTGATATAAATAATAGAAATGTTATAATTATGTAGTTACAGATTATGTATGACAAGAAGATCTTGGTCTTTGCTTTTCTGTTTACTCTGTTTCCTACTAAGTGTATATGCTACTGGAGGTGATGTGATGTGCAGAACTAAAGCAGACATTTTCTGAAGTGTTGTGTATAAATCCTCATGAGTAAATTGATTACATAGACATCTTCACTTGAAGGAAGTTGTACAGTGCAAGTAATAGGGAGTTCAGGTAAGCCACAGGTCTAATGGAAAGATCATGGGCATTGGAACCAGAAGGACCAGGGTCCAAATCCCCATTCCGCATCATTAGAAATGTTCCTTCACATTTCTCAGCTTCTGTTTCCTCCTCTGCAAAATGAAGATAAAACCTGTTTGTAAAGTCTGCTGTGGACATTAGAGATGGTTCAGCTTAAATGCCCTTGAATGAATAAATAGCTGATTTTAAACTAGCAGAACCAGCTACCCACCCCCTGCTGGGTAGCACTATAGTAAAATGTCTTGTAGACTTCGGCAAAAGGAACTCCATCAAAAAGAGAATATACATCCATTTCAAAATAATTCCCAGGGGGGACATTCATTAAAAGGAGAAACTGGTAAGATCATTTGCTGAGATGTAGGTGCCCCTGTGAGAGCAACACAGCCCATACCTTCCTGCTGAGGTGGTATAGTCTGGTGCTGTTGGAGTAATACCCTTACTGACTGACCAGTATCTGAATTGACCAGGCAATGATGTCACAGAGCAATGTTGGTTTGGGTTTTTATTATTATTATTATTATTATTAATCATCATCATTATTATTATTAAACTGAGGGTTATGTATTGCTTTTGAGATATACAGACACAGTCACAGCTCACCCTTCTCTAGGTTGGGTGCCTCTCTCACTTCTTTCTTTCAGAGCGAAGCTTTTTGTGGGGAGCTTCTAACTTGCTACCTCTGCTCCTTCACTTCTTAACGCAACGTGACTCTGCATCCACCACTCCACTGAAAGTTTCCCCATGCTGTTAGCTGTTACTTTTCATGCCTTAACTTACTCAACATTTTCAGGCTAATTCTCTAGCTCCCTGGTTTCTGGAATCCACTCTGGATTTCCTCCTCTCTCCATTGCCTCTTCTTGTCATTCACCATTGCAAGCAAGCCCCCTTTCTCTGTATTGGGAAATCCTAGAGTTCTTCTCTCAGTCATCTTTTCTCCTCGCTATGTGCCCTCCTCAAATTCCTCATTACCTTAAAAGTGTTCTCTCCACTGAGACTTCTGTGCTGGCATCTCCAGGGCTCACTCCTGAACTCCACACCCATGAGTCTAATTATCTATGGAAACCATGTGTTCTGTAAACATCTCACTCTCTGCAGGTACTGGACTGAATTTTCATTTGACCCCCTTAAAACTGATCATTTGTTCAAGCAACGCATATTTTTATGGCCTTGGTTAAAAGTACCCACTCGATAGTAATGGTAGACAAGACAAAGGCTACAGTGGTCCATCCTTAGGTAGCTGACAGCCTAGTAAAGGAGACAGAGGAGTGAACGGGCATTTCTGTAATGCAGTGTGGTAAGTCCCACCAGAGAAATGAGGTCTGTCATCTTAGACTTTTTTCTTTTCTCTTCTTCACCCCATATCGGAACAGTTGCTAAGTCCTATCAATACACTAGGGACTGTAAAGTCCGACTTTAAATTGCCCCCACTAACTCCTCTCTACTCCTACTTTTTCTGCTGTTTTAAAATGTTTCCAGGATTTGTGTTAGGAAGGGACTGTCATGAAGGATCAAGGTGATACTCACAGATCCAAGAAACAGGAGGGAATATGCCACACCACAAAGGGTTGCACGAGGAAGCACCAGGGTCGGTCAGGAGGCAGAGGGAGTGAGAGGAAACATGGGCAACAGCCTTTACTGTGGCTTCCATGAGAAAGGCCAAGGCAGGCAGGCTAAGCACATGTAGGATTGGTTTGTTTGAATAATTTCCATGGGCTCTGGGGCATAGAGGCTGTCCCTAGTTTACTTGGTCCTTGGCTCTGAGATGATTAGGGCATAGCAATACTGCTTCCCCGTGTCTAAAGCCAGATAGAGGGGGTGGTTCAGAGCATGAGCTCTGGATTGGATGATCGGCCTATGAAAGGCACACACTGGGCTAGCTATTCGCTGTTTCTGAGAACCAGCTCGCCCTGGGAGGGGCAGTCAGCAAGACTCCAGTGCCAGAGCCTCAAGAAGACAGAAAACAAGAAAATTACAGTTAGCACTCTGGGAAACTGGGAGGACTGCATGCTCCATCTAAGAAGGCAACTGCTGCTCAGACCCAGCCACCTGGGAATGTCGGCACAGTGGTGCCAGATCTTCCAACTATTTCACCAGAAGTCAGAAATCCGTTTTCTATGTGAAATCTCCCAATTTTTAAACGTTGACAAGTGATTTAATTTAGGTTAATTAATCCCTAGATATTTGATGTTGTATGTTCTTTTAAGTGCACCTTGTTAATTTTTTATCTCTTTGGCAGCAGAGGAGTGTGCATGTGTAAACTGTGAACCTAAAATGTATAAGGAAATATAAAAGGCCAAATATTCAAGACAATCTTGAAGAAGAATAGTGGGGTTGTTCAAGACATATTAAAACTACACTAATTAAAATAGTAATAATGCAAAGATAGACAAATTAGTGGAACAGACTATAGTCACAGACATGATGGGAAAGAAATGACACTAATGCGTCAGGAAAAACATGACCTTTTCAAGAATAGAGTTGAAATGATTGGATATCTATACTGAAAAATAGATATTTTGGGTGCCTGGGTGGCTCAGTCGGTTAAGTGTCTGACTTCAGCTCAGGTCATGATCTCACATTCATCTTAACTCATCTCACATTCATCTTAACTCCTACCTCAGACTTTAAAGGAAAATAATTCTAGGGGCACCTGAATGACTCAGTCAGTTAAGTGTCCTACTCTTGGTTTCAGCTCAGGTCATGATCTCACATGAGATGGAGCCCTGCGTTGTGCTCTGCACTGATAGTGTGGAGCCTGCTTGGGATTCTCTATTTTCCTCTTTCTCTGCCCCCACTCTCTCGCCTTCTCTCTCTCCCTCTCTCAAAAAAGAAATAAACAACCAAACAAATATAAAAAAAAGAAAATAAATTCTAGATGGGTTATGGTTCTAAATGTAAAAGGAGTATATTTCATTCGTAAATGTGAAGGAAATCACAGAATATCTTCATAGGTAAATAAATAAGTTTTTAACAGAATACAAAGGCCACTAAAATAAAGAGAAACAGTTGATAACTGAAGTTTCACTAAAATTAAGATCCACTGGGAGTGAAAAGGCAAGCCAATGACTAAGAAATAAGCTATTTTTTATATACACTCTTACAGTGAAACTGTATCCAAAACCTATAAAGAACTCCTAAAAAATCAATAAGAGAAAGAATCACACTCTAATTGAAAAAAAAAATAAGCAAAAGACATACACAGACATTTCACAAAAGAGGCTGTCCAGATGGCCCCTACGAGGTGGAAATGTGCTCAACAGTATTAGCCACTGGACATGCAAAGTGAAGCCACGGTGACATACCGCCACACATCCACGCGAATCGTTAAAATGAAAAAGGCTGACAGTCCAAAGGTGGGCCGGGATGCGGAGCAACTGAAACTCTCATGAACCGCTGGTAGAAGTGTAAACTGGCAGAACCACTGTGGAAAACTACTCCTCAGACCTACTAAAGCAGAATATATGCATACTCTATCCATAATCAGCAATTCTCCTTCTGCGGGCATACTCAGACACGTACAAGAATATTCATTACAGCTCGACTTGCCAAAAAATCCCTGGGTAAACAAATTGGGGTAGTATGGGATAAAGTGGGAGATTATACAGCAATGAGAATGAACAAACTATTGCTATAGGTAGAATCATGGATGAATCTCACAAACATAATACAAGCAACAAGAAAAGAGTAGATCCCGTAGCATTTGGTTGATATAAAGTTCAAGAATAGGTAAAACTAGGGGTGCCTGGGTGGCTCAGCCGTAAGTGTCTGACTTTAGCTCATGTTATGATCTCACAATTCATGAATTCAAGACCCGTGTTGGGCTCTGTGCTGACAGCTCAGAGCCTGGAGCCTACTTCGGATTCTGTGTCTCCCTCTCTCTCTGACCCTCCCCCTCTCATGCTCTGTCTCTCTGTCTCTGTCTCTGTCTCAAAAATAGATCAACCCTAAAGAAAGAAATTTTTAAAAAAAAAGAATAGGTAAAACTAATCCGTGGGGTTAGAAGTCAGAATATGGTTAACCTTGGGAGGGTAATGGCTGGAACAGGAAGTGAGGATACTTATGGGGTGCTAATGTTTTATTTCCTCATCTGTAGGCTAATGACACAGGTGCACTTACTTTGTGACACCCATGGTTTATGTGCACTTCTTTAAATACGTTGCACTCAAATAAAAAGTTAACTTTAAAAAATGTACCAAATTGTTATTTTAAGTGAACATTTTACTTCAGAGAAATTAATTATAGAAAAACACATTGCTGTGCTTGATTTCATCTTACCTGGTTAATGTAATCTGAAATATTTGATATCCAGCTATAAAAGAGGCCAGTCTCGAAAGACTTTGTTTACCCGAACCGCCAACACCCACCAGCAATGCATTTCCACATGATGTTCGAATTATTCGTGAGATCTGTTTTGAAATAAAACAGTATTTCTTTAAAAACAGAATTCAGCTGTTTATATTTGCTTGCCCTACGTGAGTCCAAATTTTCGCCATATGCTTGTAGACGACATTAGACTTTATCCTTTAATGGGATATGTCAGAGCTTTTTAAATTAACGTCTCCTATTGATTTATTCAACTCAAATTCTTTCCTTATACATCATGAAACAGAGAACAAATTGGCTTTCCTATCTCCTATTTCAAAGCTATTTTCTGTGTGTGTGTAATTTTATTACTTTGAGACTCAATGCATGATGGAGTTGCTCTTCCCAATCTGCAGAAAGAAGTTTCGAATTGTCTGTTTATTATTCAGTCTAACACAGTGACCCTATATAGACACCTAGCTCCACAATGAATACCACCTCTATTGGATCTCTGCCAATTAAAAAATTCTTAAGTGCTAAAATTCTACTTACAAGGGGGGGCAGAAAGGCATTTGTAGAAAAAGACTGAGAGAGACGGCCTTTAGTCTTGTGTTGCTTGTCTATGGCTGATTTCTTCAATAAGGATAATGCTGGATTTGTTCAAATCTTATGCAGGCCAATTGAAGACACTGCTAAAAAGCTGTCTTTTACATTAATATTGCTGATTAAGATGAAAGTCTAAATGGATCACTAAATTCATTATCACCACTAAAGAGCTTTTTTTTTTAATGCAAGCTTTACTGATGGCAGACAGTAACAACACTTTGAGATGTATTAATTCTATCATTATATTTTTTAACATGTTAATCACTTAGGCAGTTGTGCACCAAAACAGGGTCCCAGGCCTCAAGACCTCACCAGAGAGTACTCAATAATTACTTGTTGAGTGAATGAATGTGAAACAGCCCTAAGACATCTGGAAATTCACCAACTTTGCAAAAGATAAATGTATAATAAATAGAGAGTAAGATGCCTCCTCTTTATCAAAACTCCCTCCTCTGTTCTGACTTCCTGGAGAAACTCCTTTTCAATTTATAAATTATATAAACAAGAAGCTCCTTTCTGTAGCCTTTCAGACTTAAATCAAAGCATGTTCCTTTGGGTGTTGCCTCTAATTGGTTTCTGTTTTTTACACCACTCCTGTGTACCCTCCTCACCCCTTCCCCATCAGTTTGCCAATAATCTGTATGCCGATCATGAAACTGACATTTTGAAAAGCAGCAAGTTTTCCTCCATGGGGAACAGGATTCTCATTATATCAAAATAAAATTTGAGGAAGGACTATTTATGCACAGAGCTCTGTAAGCTTACTTTCTAGAAAGGTAAAACTCAAGGTGTCAAAAGCCCTGAACACAAAACCCATCAATTTGCCCAACATTTGCTGTTGTGTAGGTGGATTCGCTAAGGGGTTTCTGATTAAGTCTTTGTTTTCTGAGACAGTGCATGGACTCAACCTAAGGCCATTCTTCTATATACTACCTGATCATACACATTTCTTCTCTCAAAACATCATGAAATTTATTAAGCTTTTACATGATCTATTTATGTCAGCAAATAGTCAATAGGTAGAACCTTAATAAGATGAGTCATTGCATCTTTAAAAAACACTAAATCAAGAGATGTTCCTCTAATGATTTCATTGAACTGTCTCTGGTAGAACTGGAGTTTTTCAGACAGAAAGTCAAAGGATGGTATCTGTAGGTAGAGAGAGAGAAATATAATATTTAAGAGCCCAAATCTATGAAAGCAGAACTTGTAAAAGCACTCAAAAGTAATTCTAATTTTTTTCTAAATCTAATGGGTTTCCAAAAATTTGTCATGGATTTCATTGACTTTTAGTTAATTCTATTTTCAGAGGCCCAAAACCTTGCTGCATTAACTGGTTTCCAGTATAAAATCATTCTTTGACCTTTCCCTTCAAAAACCTCAGCACCAACTCCTATCCTTAGGGATTATGACTGGAATATAACAACTATTTCTCTGTTTATATTTGCTTTTTAATATTGTTTATGGATTTTTTTAAAATACACAGAAGTTTTACATTGTTGATGTGGTCAAATGGTTTTGAATATTCATGTATTTGTTTTGTAAATTTTTTCTCTCCCATTAACTCTTTGAATGAATGCTTCAGAATTACTTTGTTTGTGACCCTGCTTAAAAAATCCTTTTGGAGTCCTGTTTGAAATTTCACAAAACCTATACATTAATTTAGGGAGAATAATGTGTTGTCATTTAATCAAGTCAAGTTTTATCATATTTATTCCTAGATGTTTTACATATTTGTTGCTCTTAAATGAAGTACTTTAATGTTATATTTTCTATATTGTGATTGTTGGCAAGAGTTGGCTAACTTTTTCTATAAAGGGCAGGATTAGGCTTTGTGGCCTATATGGTTTGTCGTAACGATTCAACACCACTCTCATGGTGCAAAAGTGGTCCTCGGCAATTAATAAGTAGGCAAATGGGCATGACTGTGTTCCAATACAACTTCATGGATGAACGCTGAATTCAAATTCCAAGTAATTTTCACGTGTCACACACTATCATTCTTCTTTTGATTCTTTTCTCACACATTTAAACATGTAAAAACCCTTCTTAGCTCACAAATCTAACAAAAAATACGCAGCCCATCAACTGTAACTTGGCAGTCTCCGGCATAGAGGATAGTTGTTGAGTTTGATATTTATATTATGCTTGGTCATCTTACTGAACTGTTAGTAGTCAAAACAGATTTTAAGTTCTTTTACATTATACTAAGAAATAATCCTATCATCTGCAAACAGTATTTTGTTTTTTTCCTATCTGATAATTACATTTTTTGGTAATTTGTTTCATTGTTAGAACTTTCATAACAATATTAAATAATTGTGATAATAGTAGGCATCCTTGTCTTATACCTGACTTTAATGAATTGCTGCTAAATTTCACTGAAAGAAATATTTTCCTTGGTGTATGATGACATGAATCACAACATATAACTAACAGAGAAGTTAAAACAACTCCATGGTGGGACTCCAGGGTAGGCAGAAATATCTAGTTGGGTGAGTGATCAAAAACCTCTTTTAAAAGCAAAAAATAAATACCAATTCATAAATTTTGGGTACTTCAAACACAGCGTCTTCAGGTTCATCACCAGTTGGTTCAGGTATCTCCCGGAGAAAATCTACAAAGTATGGTTCTGGGAGCATATAAGATGCCACCTCTGGGTTAATATTTTCTTCAATGGCACGAACAAGATGGATATTAAACCACTGCTCATCTTCAGAAGTTATAAATCTGCAAGAAAAATGCGGGAGTAAAAATGCAAAATATAAAGGCATCTTTCCTAATTGAACATGTCCAACCTCCTTCCACCTCCTCTGAGGCCTCATCCTGCACCTCCATAACAAACAGGAAGGACCTAACTCCATTCAGGAGATTTATAACATTGAGTATTACTTATAGAAAATACTGGCAAAGAATCTCTCCTTGAGCAATCTCAGGCTCCTCTGAACCCTCTTTCCAATTAGAACTTGACTTTTGAGTTTCCATGCCTTTCTCTGCATCACCCAATTTTACCAAGAATTCTGCCAAGTGGCTTTACTTTCAGAATCCTCCACTCCCCATCTGATATCTGACCTAATTCCTCCTTCCCCATCTCCTCCCAGTGATCCCTCCCTTACCCTTCATATTTCCTCTTAGGTGTTTTCCATCCACTGACCTCCTCTAAACTGCTCCTTGGCTATAAATTCCCACTTTTTTTCTTATTGTATTTGGAGTTGAGCTCAATTTGTCTCTCCCATTGCAAAACCCCAATGCAGTGGTCCATATGCCAATCACTATAGTCCTGAATAAAGTCTGTATGCTTTATTATTTTAACAAGTGCCAGGAATAATTTTTTTTCTTTAACAATATGGATGAGTGACTTAGGTGGGGTCAAAGTTCCCTAAAACTTGCCATAGGAGTGAAGACTGACAGTCAGTAGTGGGTGAGCATCCTCCTTCTGGTTTTGTGGGCACAGAGTGCACAGAGGTCCTTTTCAGATACACAATATCAGAGGGGGAAGAGCGGAAGGAGGGGGACCAACATTTGACAAGTACCACATATGTATGCGATGTGGTGGTAGACCCTTAAAGCTTGGTAAGAGCAGCATTACCATCCATATTTTATAGCGGAGGAAGCTAAGGTTCAGAACAATGACTGGGCCTATGTCCCAGATTTCACCACATAAAATCTACACGGAGTTCAAACTTTTTAGAAAATACACATAACTAAACTTTGCCTCTGAATGTTACCAAGTCCCTGATAATGTGGTGATTGAAAAGATGCCCTGTGGAAATAATTCTGGAGTAAACTGGCAGAGCATTTTTCAAGGGGACCAGCAGGTGGGAAATGACATCAATACTTCACATGACCCGGAGCAAATGAGGACAATACTCTAATTATTTGAGTAGGTAATGCAGGAATTAGGCTCACAGTGTCAACTTCTTATATAGTATATTTAAATTCAATTGCTGTCATATATACCTGTCGGCAATTACTCTGTTGCACTCGTGTTTGAAAAGTGATAGGAGAATAGATATCGAACTGCACTCCTCAGATTTTATGGTTAACATTCCTTGCCAAATTCTGGAAAGATCTCGAAGATTGAAAATGTAATGAAATTTAGAAGGAGTTGGCAGCATCTTCACCTAGAGGTGGACAAAAACGTAATGCTCTCAGTTTGCTTTTCAGATAAAACTAAAAGCAGAATTGCTTTTAGAACTATTTCATTTCATAAACTTTATTTTAAATCAAATAGGCTGAATAAATAAACCAAGAATAAGTTCATATTTTTGTCATAGCACTGATGGAAAAAACACATTCAAAGACCATAAGACCTTGAATAGGATCATTCAAGAATAACAGTCTAGATGCCAATTCCAGTGCCTGTTCTATCACCACAAGTTGGCTTTGAACAAGTAGCTTTCCCCTGAATTCTTATGAACTATGTGAGTTGCGGGAATGACCATTACTAATCATTGTTAACCATATTAGTGTCTATATGGAAGTATGTCATAACAAAAAACTGAATGTGAGCTGGTTGTCATGCAATTAAGAACAAGGAATATTCCCTTCTAAAGTCATTAAGGACTATTACCACAGGTTGCTTTAAGGTCTTTAGTATATTTGGACTCCCACCAATATACTTGAAAATCATAATCTAGATTTCACTGTGGAGATCTAAACTCAATCAACATGTCTTCATGTATCTATACATCTATAATGTATAGATACATGCAGCAAGTCCGACATGCAGCTATGACGAGGTAGCTTTCCTGGGTTTTGTTTGTTTCTTTTTTTGAACACTAATTTACTTATTATTTCTACCAAGTTCAGAATCCAAATAGGCAAAGCCATAACAATGACACATTCTTGTATGGAAAGATACTTGCTAAAGGATACACTTGAGGTGTACTAGGTGTGGGGAGCACTACTGGCCACGGGTCAAAATTGGAATGGACACCCATTAGCATCATTTTTGAATGTGACAACAATAATTCTGGTGATACAAAGTAAACTCCCCACATGATTAATTAAGGAAGCATATGCTTTCTCTTGGACCTATTCATGGTATATGCCTTTTCTACATTGAAAAATACCCCAGTGAGCTCATAGCATAATTTTTCAGGCTAATTCCCAGGGTACGCTAAGACAGCAAGTAGCCAGGAAGACAGAATGAAGACAAGTGCTATTTTATCAATTATCCTTCAATTTCCCTCTTTGTTCAGTTCCATTCACAGCTAAAATGTTCAGTCTAGTCACCAAAATGTAAAATTACATTATAAATATGCAGAAATAAAGGCCGTGTGAATATTGCTTATTTCTTTGCTGGAAAAGACTACTGCTGTGATGACAGCTATTGGCAACTCAAGCAATCATTAAAGAGAATCAAATAAATTCCTTTTTTCCCCTCTTCTTCTCATGCATTAACCTGCTTCATTCCTTTCCATTTTTGTCAACTTCTTTCTTTTCTCACCTGGGCTTCTGCTTTAAAGCTGCATAGAGTAATATAAAGGTGAAGTGGTATGCAAGAATTAAAAATGCTTTGTGAAGATGGGAGGTTTGAGGAAAAGGTACAAAATAGGGGGTGCTGCTTCTGTGGGGCTGGAGAGGGGAGGGAGATACACTCATTATCCAATGGCTATTTTTGAGCACCTCTGGCTGCCCGTAAGAAGACACCATAGTAACTAAAAAAAATACCATTGTAACTGGCAGCTCAATCTGCTGCCATCTGGGAGCTTCTATTCTAGTGCAGGATCCTGGCAATAAATAAGAAACAAATATATTGGTAAACAAACAAACTGACAAATAATAAGGACCCGAGTCATGGTCAGAAAAAATGAAATAGGGTCAGGAGACAGAAATTGCCTGTGATGGGGCCAGATGATCTGAGAAAGCCCCTCTGAAGGTAAGAACGATGAGGATGAGTATATTATGGCCCAGGGGCCTGAAAAACATGGGGTGTTCAAGGAACAGCGAGAGGGCAGTGCAGCTGGGGAGAAAGGCAACCAGGGGCCAGCTCAGGTGGAGTTTCACAGGCCGGAGCAAGGCACTGGGTTTCACTGTAAGTGTACCTGGGAGTCTACTGGTGGTTTTCAGAGGGATTAAGGATCTTCAGTTTACTTTTTTAAAAAGCATTTTATAACGGTGTAAAGAACAGACTATAAGAGGGCAAGAAGCAAGCAAGTCCGAAGGGCAGGTGCTGGAAGCATCTATCAAGGGTAGTCGCTCTGAGATTGCAGAGAGAGCCCAGCTTTCGGATGTATTTTGAAAGCACAGTTACTGAGACTTGCTGATGGATTGGAGGTAGGGGGATGAGGAGACAAATCAAGGACGGCATCAGATTTTTAGCCTGAGGAGCAGGATAATTGGTGTTGCTTTTAACCAAGAGGCAAAGGTCTGAGAGAAGGTCATATTGAAGGACAATTGAGGGTTTGGACACATGAACTTTGAGATGGTTATTGGATATCTAAATGGTGATGTCTACTAAGCAGTTAGAAATAAGTAGAGAGCCAAGCAGAGAGGCCTGGAATGGAAGCTGATTTTGAAGTCATCAGCACAGAGATGATGGTTAAGGCCTTGAAGCTGGAGAGACCATCTGGGGGAAGAATGGAGATCAGGAAGAGGGCCTATCATTAAGATCAGGTGCACTCCAGCATCTCAAGGAAGGGAAGAAGAGGGGGGACTTTTAAAAAGATAGCCTGTCAGATAGGAAGAAAACCAAGAATATGAGATCCCTGGGAAACCAAGTGAAGAAAGTGTCAAGAGGGATAACTTACATCAAGTGCTGCTAAGAGTCAAGTAAAAGGAAGAAATCAACCTTTAGATTTGATGTGGCAAGACTGAGGTCTTTGGTAACCTTGCTGAGAGCAGTGGAATGAAAGCCTGTGCAAAACAGGTTAAGGAGGTAAAGAAAGATGAAGAAATGGAAGCAGTAAACATTTGTATAACAAAAGAAGCTTTGATGGAAAGACATCCAGAAGGTCAAAGCTTTTCAGAAAAAAAAAAAAATTTATATATATATATACTTTATATTCACCATAGGGGGCTGCGTGGACGGAGCATTTCATAAGAAACACCCAATTCCTCTCCTGATAATTCTTTTTTTTTTTTAATGTTTATTTCTTTTGGAGAGAGAGAGAGAGAGGCGGAGAGAGAAGGAGTCAGAGGATCCGAAGCGGGCTCCGTGCTGATAGCAGCAACCCCGATGTGGGGCTGGAACTCATGAACCACAAGATCATGACCTGAGCTGAAGTCAGATGTTCAACTGACTGAGCCACCCAGATGCCCCTGATAATTTGGTATCTAGAAATCCCCCCACCCAGGACTCTGAGAGACTGGCACCCTCCAGATTTCTCCAGGATATAAGCTTCCTCCCAGATGTGTGTAATTGGCCTAATGAATGTTTTTGGCATATACCTCCACCTTGTTTTTACCTCAGACCTACTCTTAACTGTTTTTTCACAAGTCTGCTTTAAGGCATCTTGGTGACAGCTATATGTTTGCTGAGCTTTACTTAGGGCACTGACGCTGTGTCTTAAAATCTAGTCTATTTTGTTAAATATACTTCCATCCATTTACTAATTCCCATTCCATCTCAAGACTCACACAAGTTAGATTTTAAGTCTTGGTTAGCTAAAAACATCTGGAAATCCATGTGTTCAGTCAGTCAGGAAATATGTGAGTGTCTGACATACAAATCAGAGTAACAAGAAGAAAAGCAGTATCCTCATTTTAGCAAAATTCTACTTTATCTTGGATGTTGTGTGTGGCTTATAGTAATATCTCATACATATGGAAAGCATCATCCAATCAGAATATTTGCTCCCTGGAAGGAAAGGGTGTTGTAAATCTATGTGAGCACCTAATTTGTCTTTTCCAAAAAAATAATAAAAAAAGAAAAAGAAAAAGAAAAGAAAACCCACTACTCCATGATGTGATGATAAGTTCATGGGCCACAAGGTGAGAACAGGTAGAATAATAGTTGACTTTTTGTTATTACGGACAACACCACTTCTGTACCTTAGTCCACTGCCACAGCACTCTGCCTGCTGAAACTAAATTTCCAATCATCTCACATATTTCAGGTTTGAACTTTCTGCAAGGATCAAAGTACCCGCAGCCAATAATTCCTGGAAAATAAAACAAGATTGAAGGTACAAGCTTACTGAAAGATTACAAGGTACATGTTTATCCCAGTGAATAAATCAATACAAGACTGACTAAGCTGGGAGACATTAGGCATTTCTCTTTCCATGTTTAGTTTTCAGTATTAATCATATTGGAGGTTATATAGAACAGTGTAACGAATAAGCAAACACTCACATACGGACGACTGGACTGAGAAAAACAACCTTGCCCCAGTACAGTAGAAGCCCCTGTTTGTCTGCTGCTGCCCATAAGCCCTTCCTTCCTCCAGAGACAGCCACTACTCTGACCTAACAAGATGCTGCGACTTGCTTTTCTTTACAGCTTTGCCCACTTATGGGTTTGACTTTTAACCTTTTCTGTAACTTCAACTTTTGAAATTTAATTTGATGGAATCATATCATATATTCCTTGGTGACTTGCTTCTTTTGCCCAACCCATTTCTGGGCTTAAGCCACATTGAAGCACGTAGCTGTGTTTGTTCATATTCACTGCTGCATAATGGCGCTAGGATGTGTGCCTAGACCACCATGCATGGATCCACTTTTACTATCAATAAACATTTGATTGTTTTAAGGTTTGGCCATCATGAACATTGTTCTATAAACATTCTTGGATGTCTTGTGGCACACATATGCCAAATCAAGTAGTGATGAGTTAAGGGTTTAAATATGGAAGGCAAAACTGTAATGTTTGGAAGAAAACACAGACAATATCTACATGACCTCTGGATAGGAAAGGACTTCTTAAATGAAACTCAGAAAGTACAAATCATAAAGGAAACAAATGATAAACTGGTATATGCCTGGAAATGGAACTGCTGTGGGTGTCCATACTCTGCTTTACCAGTAATGAGGTCCAGTTATTATCCACAGGGCCTGTCACAATTTATATACACACCAGTAAGGGGTGAGTGTCTCAGTTCCTGCACATTCTCCATAATGCCTGATTTTCAAAGAATTTTTCATTTTTGCAAATCAAATGGGTATAAAATCTATCTATCTATCTATCTATCTATCCATCAAGAGCACACACACATTAGCATAGGATGGGCAGAGAAGGAGGGAGGGAGAAACCCCCAAGCAGGTATCACTCTGTCGACATGGAACGCAATACACTGCTTGATCTCACAGATCATGATATCAGGACTTGAGCCAAAATCTAGTATGATGCTTAACCAAATGAGCCACCAAGGCGCCCTCCTTGATGTTTTAAATTCATATTTTTCTGAATACTAATGTCTTTCATCTTTCCATTTGTTTATTGGCCATTTGTTTTCTTCTTCTTAAAGCTCTTGGTTTTTTGTCCATTTTTCTATTAGAATGATTGCTTTTCTCTGATTGATTTATAGAATTTCTTTAAGTATTCAGATTACTAACTTTTTCATATTATTACAAGTTGAAATCTTATCTTCCACTTTCAGGCTTGTCTTTTCACTCTTAAATATTGCTTTTTTGAGGAACAAACGTTCTTAATTTTAATCTAGTCAAACTTGTCATCTCCCTTTATGGCTTATGCTTTGTGAGTCTCATTTAAAATTTTTTTGATGTTTATTTATTATTGAGACAGAGAGAAACAGAACATGAATGGGGGAGGGGTGGAGAGAGAGGGAGACACAGAATCTGAAGCAGGCTCCAGGCTCTGAGCTGTCAGCACAAAGCCTGACGCAGGGCTCAAACCCACAAACTGTGAGATCATAGCCTGAGCCGAAGTCGGACGCTTAACTGACTGAGCCACCCAGGCACCCCAGTGGGAGTCTCATTTTAAAAGCTCTTTCCAGGGGCACCTGGGTGACTCAATGGGTTAAGTGTCTGACTCTTGATTTTAGCTCAGGACATGAGAGCAAGCCCCGCTTCAGGCTCTGTGCTGACAGCATGGAACCTGCTTGGAATTCTCTCTCTCTCTTCCACTCTCCCTGACCCTCCCCTGCTCATGTTTTTTTTCTCTCTCTCTCTGAAAATAAATAAATACGTTTTAAATAAATAAATAAACAAAATAAAAGTTTTTTCCTACCCAGATGTCATTCAGATATTTTCTTCCAAACATTTTATATCTTTACTTTCTGTATTTAGGTCTTTAATCCACCTGTATTGATTTTATGCTTGGTGTGAGGTAGGGGTTCAATTTCAATTATTTTCACATACCAATTACTAAAAATCCCAGTACCATTTACTAAAAGTCTGTCCTGTCCCTTCTAATCTGCAGTACCTGCTATGCCAATTAATGTCCATATATACATGGGTCAGTTTATCAATTTTAATGAAATAGTTTATATGAGCCCAAATTTGTTATCAAAAATCCTATTTCATTAACATATCAAAGTGCTACATTGACTTGATATATTACATTGTTAACCTATAATATATGTGCTGTCATTCATTAGCCCAAATTTCTCTGATTAATCGTGTCAAGAAAACTAAAACAAAAACGTTTGCTTACTTTAAAGCCAAACTTCAACAAGACTATTTCTAAACATTCCTGAGTTTTAGAATAGGCTATAAATATGAGTCTTGTTAATATTTAGTCCCTTTTCTGGTATTTAATTCTTAATTTCAGATACTTAATCCCTACTTCAGATAGAGCCTTTTTATCTCTTAAATAAGGTTTCGCATGGCTTATGTCCATTATATAATATGATTAAAAAAATGTAACACCAAGAATAGTCGTACCAAAAATTTTGTCTATTGAAGCATTTGAAGGCAATGTGCAATTAAACACAGTAAACTGTCGTTTTAAGCGTTGTGGAATATCATTTCGACCACCTCCAGGGTGGATCATTGCTGCTATGAGCTGCACATCGACAATAGTAGTGAAGTCTCCAGGCTTATCCAAGCTATACATTCCTTCCATTTCCATCATTTGTCGCACGATCTCATTGGTTACCTGAAATGTATACAGTGATACTTTAGTAACATATCACTATTGCATTCCTGCATGGCTGCTACAAAATGGTACACATGAAACTAGAAGAAAATAGTTTATCGATGAGGTGCTTGTGAATGTTGATAATCACCTGCAAGGCAGTTTGATGAATGCTACCACTCATGGGGGCACCTGGGTGGCTCAGTCTGTTACGTGTCCAACTCTTGGTTTCAGCTCAGGTCATGATCTCATGGCTTTGAGGGTTCAAGCCCTGCTTCGGGCTCTGTGCTGACAGAGGGGAACCTGCTTGGGATTCTCTCTCTCCCCTTCTCTCTCTGGCCCTCCCCCACTCGTGCTGTCTCTGTCTCTCTCAAAATAAATAAACTTTAAAAAAATATTTAAATACCACTCATGAACAAAACCATAAGCTAAACATCAGGAGCAAGTTCAGTGTACTCTTCAACACCTTGATAAAATGGATCTCCAAAGAAATTTAAATAGGCAAGTTACAAAATATTTGGTACAATTATAATAGCAGTCAGAGTTACAAATAGCAACATTCAACATTTCAAAATACTTTAAATCAGAATGTGAGATAGTTTTATTCCTGACCCTTCAATATTGCTGAATGTTTTGGGTTTAGATTTTATGTCCTCATCTTCCTTTCTTTCAGACTCTAACACTGCTAACGCTTCTTCCTTATTGAAAATGTTTTCTCTCTCAGTTTCAGAGGCTCAATTCTTTCCAGGTTTACCTGTGACCCTGGATCACCTTCTAAGTCACTCTTTCTCCATCAATCCCTCTCATGTAACTGGTCTACAGAGTTCCATCATTGGCTTTTTCTCTTCTGACTATATCAGGGGATGTCATGTTAGCCCTATACCCTAAAGAATCTCAACTCTGTAACTAGCTTCAGATTCCCTTCTAAGCTCCATGCCTGTATATGCAAATTCCTATTAGGCATCTCTCAGTGGGTGACACACAAGCACCTCAAATATGACACTCTTTCATTCAACACATATTAATGACTACTATGTCTGACTCTGTTGTAGTGTAGACAAAAATTCCTTTCTTCATGGAGTGTACATTCTAGTGGTAGGAGACAATATATATACACATGTATTCTAGTATGTATATGTGTATGTAAATAAAATGGCATGAGTTTTTGGAGGAAAATAAAGCAGAGAAAGGAAATAGGCAGTGTTCCAGGGTGCAACTGAATATGGAGAGCAGGGGAGGATTCACCTCACATGACATACAACCAAAGAATATATAACCTCATTGCTTAAAGGAGGTGAGAAAGCAAACCATTTAGGTATCTAGAGAAAGAATATTCTGAGAGGAGGAAACAGTAAACATAGAGACTCTGGGTGAACATTATATCAGTGTCTACAGGGACCAATAAATGTGATTGGGGCAGAGTCATGGGGAGGTGAGATCAATCAGTGTAGGGTCTTTGGGTCATGGTAAGGATTTTGACATTTATATTCTACAAGTCTCATGGGAGGATTTTGACCAGAGGAATGTGTCATGATATGATCCATGTTTTAATTGGGTACTAATGTGAGAATAGATTGAGAAGGGCAAAGGTAATGGGGAGACAATGAGGAGACATTTGTAATGATCAGGAAGAGAGATGGTGGCTTACTCCAGGTGTTAGAAATGAAGGTAATGAGTAGTGGTAAAATCTTGGATATCGTTTGAAGATAGAGCCCACATGATTTCCTAAAAGATTGTATGTGGAGTTGCCATTTCTTGAGATGGAGAGGAATGTTGCAGGAACATATTTAGGAAAGAACAGGAATTTGGTTTTAGACATGTTAAGTTTGAGATCCAAGTAGACATCCCTAATTGGTTAAATAAGTCTGAAATTCAAGAGCTCTTCAGCTTATAGATGATAGCTTAATATGCCTCTACTCTCTCATCTTACTGCTGAGAAGTCTGTCTTAGATCCCTACCGAATGGGATAGGAAAAGGGAAAGAAAAAAGAAAAATAAGAGACTTCCCTCAGAAGCTGTGGCCTCAGGATGGCACTTGCACAGATTTGCACCCTGGGTATGCATAGCCTAAATGGACCAGAAAATTTCAAATCTTAGCCTTGCTTTGAGATAATCCTGACTGAATAAGCTCTTAAGAATCAGGCAGAAGAAAACTCAAAACCGTCTGAATGAGAGTATATCCAGCTTAGGCTTCAAAATAAAGTCACAGATAATTTTTCAAGGGTAATGATCTAGCAAGCAGTCAAAGATACTTACAAAAAATAAGACTTGCTCAACACACACAAGAACTATTAAAACAACAAAGAGCAGAAATAGGACCACATAGACTTCAGATGCCGAAATTAACAGACACAGACTTTTAAACAACTATGCTCAATATGTTTCAAAATTTATTTGAAAATTTGAAAATATATGCAAGGAATAGGAAGCTATAAAAATGACAACATATTTGAAAGAGAAAAGAAACAGTAGCTGAAATTAAAAGTCAGTGGATGAATTTGACAGCAGATTAGACAAAGCAGAGAGGAAAATTAGTAAGATAGAAGACAGAAGAGGAGAAATTATCTAGACCCAGCATTTGAGAGAGAAAAGGCTGGGATGTACAAAGGAGAAATACAGACACAAACAAGGCAGAGAAGAAAGTCTGATATACAATAGGACTCTGACAAGAAAGGAAATAAAGTGGGGCAGAAGTGATATTTGAAGAGATCAGCACTGGGACTTTTCTAGAACTGACGAAAGACACCACACCACAGATTGATGAGTTGGTCCAGCGAATCCCAAGCAAATAAGTACAAATAAATATACACCAAGGAACATTGTTTTTTAAAAGAAAAAATTATAGAAAAGTAAAGCAAAGAGAAAGTCTTAAAAGCAGCAAGTGAACAAAAGGCAGATTAAGTTCAGACATGCCATGATTAAGTGGTAGCTGACTTCTCGACAGCAATAAGGGAAACATAAAATGGGAAGAATATATTCAACATGATGAAAAAAACATAACTGCCAAAGTTTCACACCCAGCAACAATGTCTTTCAAGTAAAGAAGATGAAATGACATCTGCAGACAAAGAATTAGTCTTTTAGAAGGAACATACCAGATGCAAGGCCTAAGAAGAAAGAAGGAATAAAGAGCAAAGAAAGTGGTAAATATGCCGGCAATGCAAATGAAGAGTGAATATATAAAAAAGTAAAAATAATGTCTTGTGGGAGTTTAAAAAAAGAGAGGGGCACCTGGGTAGCTCAGGTAGGCATTTAAGTGTCCGACTTCAGCTCAGATTATGACCTCATGGTTCATGAGTTCGAGCCCCGCATTGGGCTCTGTGCTGGCAGCTCAGAGCCTGAAGCCTGCTTCAGATTCTGTGTCTCCCTCTCTCTCTGCCCCTTCCTTGCTCATGCTCTGTCTCTCTCTGTCTCTCAAAAATGAATAACTGTAAAAAAAAGTTTTTTTTTTCAAAAAGAGAGAAAGAGACTTAAAATACAAATCAACAATAAAATGATAGGAGAGAGATAAAGGAAATTAAAGTGTTCCAAGGTCATTTGATATATAAAATAGGAATAAAGTGTTTATCTTCATTTTTCATTATCTGTGTACACAGGATATACTGTCTAGGGTAACCATTAGAATACAGAAATTGAGTACAGTATATAGATAGTAAACAAACACAAGGAAAAAGTCAAGCTTCTCAGGAAATAGGAAGAAAGCTGCAACACATCTGTGCTCAGCAAACATTAAGGAAATTGAGGTATTAGAGGTCCGAGAAAATGAAGAAAGTATGAAACAGTCATCTCACAGAGTAGGAGCCTGAATGGAAGCTGAGGTCCATGATGATGATTTAAGTTTATTTATTTATTTTTGAGAGAGAGAGAAAGAGAGAGCAGGGAAGGGGCAAGGAGAGAGAGGGAGAGAGAGAGAATCCCAAGCAGGCTCTGCACTGTTAGCACAGAGCCCAATGCCCGGCTCAGTCCCACAAACCAGGAGATCATAACCTGAGCTGAAATCAAGAGTTGGATGATTAACTGACTGATCCACCCAGGCACCCCCATAATGATGATTTTATTTATTTATTTTTGTTTTATTTTTTATTTTTTAAATTTATATATTGTTTATTTTACATCCAAATTAGTTAGCATATAGTGCAACAATGATTTCAGGAGTAGATTCCTTAATGGCCCTACACATTTAGCTCATCCCCCCTCCTACAATCCCTTCAGCAACCCTCTGTTCTGTATATTTAAGAGTCTCTTATGTTTGGTCCTCCTCCCTGTTTTTATATTATTTTTGCTTCCCTTCCCTTATGTTTACCTGTTTAGCATCTTAAATTCCTCAAATGAGTGAAGTCATATAACATTGGTCTTTCTCTTACTAATTTCGCTTAGCATAATACCCTCCGGTTCCATCCACATAGTTGCAAATGGCAAGATTTCATTCTTTTTGATTGCCCGGTAATACTCCATTGTATATATATACCACATCTTCTTTATCCATTCACCATGATGATGATTTTAAAATGAAGCCAGAATTGTGTGGTTTTCTCCAGCC
Source organism: Cryptoprocta ferox (assembly GCA_028646485.1). Taxonomy (NCBI): domain Eukaryota; kingdom Metazoa; phylum Chordata; class Mammalia; order Carnivora; family Eupleridae; genus Cryptoprocta; species Cryptoprocta ferox. The sequence continues at coordinate 107,935,844 of CM053577.1, forward strand.
AAGTTTAGCTGCATAGGTGCAGGTGTGTGGAGAGCAGGCAGAGTTCCAACAAGGCTTTAATGGGGTTAAGGCTTTCACAGGTGAGTAGAGGGTGTATGCTACAGTGATTATAATGATGGGTCCTGGAATTTCAGCGAGGATAGGAAGCAAGTGATTAAATGAGAAGAAATGAGGGATGGTTTAATGATGGCAGGAACTGTGGATCCTGGTAGCTCTGCAGAGAATCTAGGAAGTGGAGGGAAGAGGCTACAAAGAATGGACATGGTAATCAGAGAACAAAATGCTTGAAACCAAGATAATGAAGGGATCACAGCTCTTGATAATGACAAGATGTAGGTATGACTGGATGAATGACTGATTCACACAGGGTGGAAGACATGATCATCACAAGAGGAACTAAGAGACCAAGATCACATATGTCGGTATTGGCATCAGTGAGAATTAAAACAAGCAGGCTGCATAGTTTGTAGGGCTCGGGGCAAAATAAAAATACAAGGCTCCAAATTATTAAGAGATTCACACTGGTGGCTACAGAGCATTAAACCACGTGCAGGGCCGTTTGAAGTGTGAGTCACTGTGTCAGCCCAGTTTCCACATGGATTATGCTGGCCCTAGCGAGAGGGAAAGTAACAGTCATCCAGGAATGGAAATATTCAGGGTGTTGTCTGAGGGGCTGAGGTGACAGCAACAAGGGAAGCATGAGGTGGGATTGATCCGTCCATAGGGCAGGGGACAAGAGGCAAGGAGGATATCTCCCCTACCTCCAGGCCCAGGGGCTCAACTTGACGGAGGAAAGCAGCCTCCCGGCTTTCTATTAGCACAAGAAGGTAAAGGAAAAGTTCAGAGAGGTTGAATTTACAAGAATTCTGTGGATGAACTGTGGCTTCCAGGAGCACAGAGAAAGGTTTCAGGGGGCACCTGGGTGGCTCAGTGGTTAAGCATCTGACTTCAGCTCAGGTCAGTCTCCTGGTGCATGGGATGGAGCCCCACATTGGACTCTGCTGTTGCCAGAGAGCCCACTTCGAATCCTCTGTCCCCCTCTTTCTCTGCCCCTCCCCAACAAACGCATGCACATTGTGCACTTGCTCTCAATAATAAACATTTTTTAAAAATGTTTAAAAATGAAAGGTTTCAGGAGAGGGAAAAGTAGGAAGTGAGGTCAGAGAAGGGCCGTGCAGAGCTGTTTGAGGGATAGTCTCAGGGTGAGCACAGACCTGGGAGTCCGGACCTCCTAGAGGTATCTGAGGTGAACCCAGATAAAAGGCCGGATGGGTTGGGTGCTGGTAGGCTCCAGGTAGATGTAATTGATGAGGCAGTGGGCAGTGGTGGGAGGGAGGCATTGATAATCCCACCAGGAACATGCAGAACCCTGACAGCATCAGTGAGGTTGTCTGATGGGGAATGACTCTGGGGTTGACAGATGATCATGAGGGGGACACATGCATGGCAGAGTTAAAAGGGAAAAAAAGGCATTTTCTAACTCAGGTATTCCTTGGAGGGAGTATGTATAATAAGAGGTAACAGAGAAAGAATAAAACGCTGGGGAAAGGAAGAGAGGAGCCAGAAAGGTCACTGAAATCAGGAAGCCAGAGAGACAGGCAGATGTATTCCTGAAAAGCCCACAGGGACCTCAAGAAGGGAGAATGCCAGTTATACCAGAGAAGTCAAACAAGACAGAACTGTTACTAGGGAGGCTTAATAAGATGAAGTCTATTGACAATTTTTATATATAACTAAAAATACTGATTATCATCTATAGGAGATATTTTAGTCATACCTGATCTCCCCATTCATTAATCACCGGCATATTAATATCATCAATAAATATAGTCATTTTTCTGCCTCCTGGTGGCCCATATGTGCTTCCCATTCGCTTATCTACATAGCTTTCAATGGTTCTCTGGAAAGAGGAAATGGTATGTCTTAAGTGTTAACATTTCAACCCATATTCCTAAAAATGCTGAGCATGTCTCTCAAGTACAATTGAGTTACTTAATATGCATGAATATCATTACTAAAATAGATATTGTAGGGGTGCCTGGGTGGCTCAGTTGGTTGAGCGTCGGACTGTTGGTTTCGGCTCTGGTCGTGATCTCATGGTGTGTGAGATGGAGCCCCACATGGAGTTCTGCGCTGACAGCACGGAACCTGCTTGGGATTCTCTGTCTCCCTGTCTCTGCCCCTTCCCCACTCACAGGCACATGCATGCTCTCTCTTTCTCTCTCTCTGTTCCTTTCTCTCTCAAAATAAATAAATGAACTCAAAAGATATTTTTTAAATAGACATTGTAAAATTTCAAAAAATAAGTTATTGGAATGTTAATCATTAATTTTAGGCACAAAGTTCAGCTTCAGCCTCAATATTAAATCCAAATACGCTGTTTGGCTTTGGTTTTCTTCTTAGCCTTAGGAAAGCCAATAGCTGAACGCCAGGTGCAGCCCCATTTCCTACACACACACACACACACACACACACACACACACACACACACCAGCTTTTATATACATACACATTTTTCTGTAACCACCACTCAAAACACTTAAGATGTTGATTACTTCAGCAAATGATGGGTTTTACCTGAAACATCATTGGTTCTGTGGCAGATGAAAAGTTTAGACTTTTGGATAACTGTACTTCAGGATCATATTTTTTCAAATAGGCCTTAATCATTACAGTTTTTGCAGTCCCCTGCTCTCCTGTTAGCAAAACGGCCTGCAATAATAGGATAATCGTGGTGAAAGGGGTTGTGTTTGGTTTTAAATATCTTATGGCTCTAGCAGCCACTTTCCATTCTAAAAATTCATATGACTAATTTGTAATTACTTCTTAGAATTAGAGCCACATCAAAATAAGTCCTAGTTCAATTAAATATTTAAATGTGAAATGTGTACTATATAACTGTGCTGGAAGAAAGTATGGTTAAATATTCACGTGACCACGGGAGAATGAGGGACTTTGTGAGTGCACGCAGCTTCCCTTAGCGTGCCAGAAGGCAGCAGCTCAGGGGATACTGAGTTGGTGTATCCTGGGGTTCATTTGCCAAACGTGTTCCCCTTACGTGGCACTACTTCTGGCCCCTTGTGCCATAATTTAATTTTTCTATCTGTAGCGTGTGAAAAGGGATGTGTTTCATACAGCTTTGTCATCAGCTAAGAAACCATCAAACTTACTTTATATTGTTTTGCAATGGTGTCTATCAAAAAATTTGTTCTAATATTGTCAACATTTGGAACCAAGATTGATGAATATTCGGGAATACTGTCAGTTGGATAATAATATGGCTGCAGTTTCTTATTCCAGTGCTCCCAATCACCTATACAGTAAGTAAAAATTCATCTTAATAAAACTGCACTCTCTGAAAAGTATCTCCAAATATAAAAATGCAAATGTCATAAACACCCAACAGAATCATATGGACATTTAAAACATTTTCCAAAAATATGTTAACATATCTGCTTATCTAATAGATACGGCATTCGATCATTTAAATTTGTTTTGCCTCTTCATAAAGTCAGTTTTTAATTTCTAAATCATTCATCTAGAGAGATCTGGCCTGAAATGGAATTAGAACTGGCTACTGGTAAAGCCAGTGACATGTTCAGTATCTAGTAGGGAACCCCCATTAATTGAAAGGATGGGAAAGACCAAGAAAGGGTTAGTGGACATAGTATGTTTGCCATGAGAAATGGGGAAAACCAATCTAGCCCTAAAACTAGTTAATAAAGTGCTCAGCCTATTGACTTAACAGTAACTACTAATTTATTAACTGATATTATATAACCAATAATTTACTGACTGATATAATTGGTACAATAATTATTATTACCACATTTCTTCAATTCTAAAAAAAATTGTATTTACATTTTAGCATATCTGGAATGTGCCTTACAATCTACATAGCCTTATAATCACCATTGGCTAGGCAAACTTGGTCAGAGATCTTCACATTGTTGCCATTTAAATTAAATTACTTGCCTTGTTGGTATGGCATTGTTCATTTCAACTGTCATTTTAAATGTCTTCAGAAATATTATACTATGATTCAGGGTTGTACCAAAAAAATCTACTGTGTACACAGAATGCATGAAAACAGAGCAGAGGAGCACACATTTGAGAGTAGCAAAGAAAATATTCATCACTGGAGGAATAACCTCAATCTCAAATTTCCTTGCAAAATATCAAGTCATATGGTAAGTGTAGGTTTAACTTCTAAGAAACTGATAAACTTTTTCCAAAGTGGCTATCCCATTGAGTACTATATGAGAGTCCCGGTTATTCCACATTCTTGCTGATGTTTGGTATTACCAATCATTTCATGGTAGTCATTATAGTGGCTGCATAATAATAGCCCATTCCAGTTTGTTTGGATTTCCTCGATAACCAATGATGTTGAATATCTTTTCATGTGCTTTTTTTCACCATTTAAAAATCTTCATTGGTGAAACATCTATTTAATTATACTACCCATTTTTTTTTAATTTGGCTTGGCTGTCCACCCCTTATTATTGAATTGGAAGAGTCCTTTATGTTTTCTGGATTGAATCAGATACATTTTTTTTAATTTTTAAAATTTTAATTCCACTATAGTTAACATAGAGTGTTATGTTAGTTTCTGGTGTACAATATAGTGATTCCACACATCCATACATCACCCAGTGCCCATCATGACAAGTGCACTCCTTAATCCCCACCACCTGTTTCACTCATCCCCTCATCCATCTCCCCTCTGGTAACTATCAGTTTATTCTCTACAGTTAAGAGTCTGTTTCTTGGTTTGTCTTTCTCTTTTTTCCCTCCTCTGCTCATTTGTTTTGTTTCTTAAATTCCATGCATGAGTGAAATCATATGGTATTTGTCTTTTTCTGACTAACTTATTTTGCTTACCCTTATACTCTCTAGTTCTATCCGTGTCATTGCAAGCGGCAAGATTTCATTCTTTTTATAATATTCCATTGTATATCTCTATACCATATCTTCTTTACCTGTTCATCTGTCAACGAACACATGGGCTGCTTCCATAATTTATTATAAATAATGCTGCAATAGCACTTTCAACAATAGTCAAATTATGGAAAGAGCCCAAATGTCCATCAACTGATGAATGGATAAAGAAGATGTGGTTTATATATACAATGGAATACTACTAGGCAATGAGAAAGAATGAAATCATGCCATTTGCAGCAATGTGGATGGAACTGGAAAGTATTATGCTGAGTGAAATGTCAGTCAGAGAAGGACAGATATCATATGTTTTCACTCATATGTGGATCTTCAGAAACTGAACAGAAGACCATGGGGGAAGGGAAGGGGAAAAAATAAATACAAACAAAAAGGGAGGGAGGCAAACCACAAGAGACTATTAAATACAGAGAACAAACTAAGGGTGGATGGGGAGGTGGGAGAGAAGGAAAATGGGTGACGGGCATTGAGGAGGGCATTTGTTGGGATGAGCACTGGGTGTTTCATGTAAGGCCAATTTGACAATAAATTATATTCATAAATAAATAATGCTGCAATAAACACAGAGTTTCATGTATCCCTTTGAATTAGTGTTTTTATATTTTGGGGGTAAATACCCAGTAGTGCAATTGCTGGATCATAGGATAGTTCTATTTTAAAATTTTTGAGAAACTTCCATGCTGTTTTCCATGGTGGCAACACCAGTTTACATTCCTATCAACAGTGTAAGAGGTTTCCCTTTTCTCCACATCCTCACCAACACCTGTTATTTCTTGTGTTGTTGATTTTAGCCATTCTGACAGGTATGAGGTGACATCTAATTGTAGTTTTGATTTATATTTCCCTGATGATCATTGATGTTGAACATCTTTTCATGTATCTGTTGGCAATCTATATGTCGTCTTTGGAGAAATGTCTGTTCATGTCTTCTGCCCATTTTTGAATTGGATTATTTGTTTTTGTGTGTTTTGGGGGAGGAGGTGGGGGGAGAGAACAAAAATTGGCACAGACATTGATATATTGCTTTCCAGTTTCAATGTGACAGATGCAAATCATGACACCAGGGGAACAGAAACAAGGGCTGGATATAACTTTTCTAAGCAGAGTGTGTTCCCCTTGCAGGGCTAGAGGGATGCTAAGATGGATGGGGATGGGAAGCCAGGCCGGAGGTGGCCCAGAGCTGGAGGCCTGAGAAACCCAGTGAGTCCAGAAATGTGCAGGGGGCAGAGGACCCTGTTCCCTGCCTCTACCCCCAGGAGAGCCACACTCCTTTAAAATGGTGGGTCTGCTCTCCTCGTAAGGAAAAAGGACAAAGAAATAAATATAGTATGCAGACATACTATAAAAGACTAAAAAGGCTATTAGACCTAAAAAAGATCCCCCAAAATTCAATACAATTCCACAACCAATACCACCAACCACAATTAAACCAAACCCACCATAAATTGGAGAAGGCTTTGAAAAAAAACTAACAAAGCTAATCACAAAAAATGTACTTAAAATAAATTCAATGTACATTATCATTATTCCCACATGGAATCAAACCATGACCAATGATATGAAAAACCATATTATTTTACTATAAGAATTTAATGACCAACATCCCAAAATCTCACCCACTCATCAAAATCATCGGTGAATCATTCATTGACCTTCCCGCTCCATCCAACATTTCAGCATGATGAAATTTTGGCTCCTTACTAGGAGTCTGCCTGATCCTACAGATTCTGACAGGCCTATTCCTAGCCATGCACTATACATCAGACACAGCAACCAGCTTGTCATTAGTAACTCATATTTGTCGTGACATCAACACACAAAAACACACACACAGGTATTCCTTTGAGTGCGAGTCTTCTGACAATGAGGGAAGTAGCGGTAAATGGTACTGATAGGTAAGCTGCCTATTTTTTGGATGTTTTGTTCATCGTTTAAGCTGTGAATAATCGTTTCGGAACATATATACAGTATGGCTTTGAAAAGTGCATGTGTACAAATGTGCAGAAATGCAAGTCAGGGTTGATTAATACCGATTGTTACAATCATAAGTCCAAGTTGACTTGAGGTAGAGAAGGCAATGATTTTTTTTTATATCATTTTGTGTGAGGGCACAGGTACCTGTAAATAGGGTAGTGATGACTCCAAAGCATAGTGTAAGGGTTTGGATGGTTTTGTTTTATTCTATAGTGGCTAGAAGCAGATTAATAGGAAAACTCTGGCTACAACTATTGTGCTTGAGTGGGGTAGGGCAGAGATGGGTGTAGGTACTTCTATGGCTAATGGTAGGCATGGATGTATGCTAAGAAGCCCAATTAGTGGATTGACCATTAATGTTTCTTTTCTATTAATTCTTATCTCCTGAAATATTTATTCATGGAAATAATGTAAGCAGAAGCTCTCCATCCATTTTGCTAAGATTTTCCTTGTGCTGAGACTGCCAATCATGGTTAAATGCAGTGTTTTTATAGAACATAGAAGTGATGTTTAGTATAAAAAAGCATCAAAAATATTAAATGTCCCACCACATTTACTTTGAAGCCCATTTTTGGCTGCTTCATCAGCATGGAGTGGGCACAATGATTGTTTAATATTTCTTTTTGTGAAATGTCCTGTACAGCCTTTTGTTGGATTACTACAGGTTAATGAGAGTTGAAGAAGACAATCTTTCTCAAACAGTATAGCATACCTTTCATTACGTTACAGACCTAAGTGTTTTATATCCTGGAGGAAGGCAGAAAACTGCCCTAGGATTATAGTGTTACATGCCATAAAAATTAATGCTTTATTGGTCTCATGATTGTGCAATTTTAAAGAGACGGCTTTCTATTAGGTATAACTATGTATATATTAATTAAGAATTGTATTCTCCACAACTGAAATGTGCATTTTTTTCAAAGTTTTATCATTGTTATTTATTTTTACTTTTGTTTCTGAACATTTGATACATGTTTCTTTTGTATGTATGCTTAATTACATGTCTTTCATATACATTATTAAATTTTTACTGTAGAGAAGAGAGGACAAGATGGTGGAGAAGCAGGGAGCTCTGTAATCCGCGCACGCCCGTATGGATTGAACTGAGAAGGACTGAAGGGATAAAACTTGGACTTGCAAGTGGGGGAAAGAAGAAACAGACGCCAGAAAGAAGACAACCTCAAAGAT
>CM053577.1:107944464-107993185 GCA_028646485.1 Cryptoprocta ferox
ATGGAAAGAGCCTAAATGTCCATCAACGGATGAATGGATTAGGAAGATGTGGTTCATCTATACAATGGAATACTACATGGCAATGAGAAAGAATGAAATCTGGCCATTCATAGCAAAGTGGATGGACCTCGAGGGTGTCATGCTAAGCGAAATAAGTCAGGCGGAGAAGGACACATACCATATGTTTGCACTCATAGGTCTAACAGGAGAAACCCAACAGAGGACCATGGGGAGGGGAAGGAGGAAAAAGAGTTAGCGAGAGGGAGGGAGACAAAACACGAGAGACTCTTGAATACTGAAAACAAACTGAGGGGGGAAGGAGAAGGGGGAAAGGTAATGGGGGATGATGGTCTTGTTGTAGGTGACTTGTGGGGAAGAGCACGGAGTGTTATATGGAAACCAACCTGACAATAAACTATAAAGTTAAAAACAATAAATAAAATAAAATAAAATAAAAGTAACACTGTTTAAAAAAATTTTACTGTACATTAATTTCTAGAAAAAGCAAATAAATTAAGGTTGTTTGTATTTGCTTGATAAGGTAATTGAAAGTGTATTTTTGGCTATTCTGGAGAATATTCCATGTGCACTGAAAAAGAATGTGTATTTTGTTGTTTTAGGATGCAGTGTCCTGAATATATCTATTAAATCCATCTGGTCCAGTATGTCATTCAGAGCCACTGTTCTCTTGTTGATTTTCTGTTTGAATGATCTGTGCATCAATGTTTGTGGAGTACTAAAGTCCCCTACTACTATTGTATTATTATCGATTAGTTCCTTCATGTTTGTTATTAACTGTTTCATGGATTTGGGTGCTGCCATATTGGGTGAATAAATATTTACAATTGTTAGATCTTCTTGATGGATAGACCCCTTCATTATGATATAATGCCCCTCCTTCATCTCTTGTTACAGTCTTTGGTTTAAAATCTAGTTTGTCTGATATGAGTATGGCTACTCCAGCTTTCTTTTGACATCCGTTAGCATGATAGATTGTTCTCCATCCCCCCACTTTCAATCTGCAGATATCTTTAGGTCTAAAATGAGTCTCTTGCAGGCAGCGTATAGATGGGTCTTGTTTTGTTTTGTTTTGTTTCTTTGTTTTTATCCACTCTGCCACCCTATCTCTTTTGATCGGAGCATTTAGTCCATTTACATTCAAAACTTATTGATATGTATTTACTGCCATTTTGTTACTTGTTTTACGGTTGTTTTGTAATTTTTCTCTGATCCTTTCTTCTCTTTCATGATTTGTTGGCTTTATTTTATGATATATTTGGACTCCTTTCTCTTTATTCTTTGCATATCTATCACTGGTTTTTGATTTGTGGTTACCATTAGGCTTGTACATAACATCTTCTGCAGATAGCAATCTGTATTAACTTGATGGTTGCTTAAGTTTTGGATGCTATTTTAAATAATATATCAAAATTCCAATTTTAATTGTTTGTTGGGAGCATATAGAAATACAACTTATTGTTGTATATTGTCCTTTTAACCTATGACCTTGCTAAACTAATTCACTGGTTCTAATAACTTTTTCGAGGATTCCATACAGATAGTCATATCGTCTACAAATAGAGATATACCTGTTCTTTTCTAATCTGTAGATATTTTATTTATTTGTATGTTTCTGTTTATTTATTGCCTGACTGCACTGACTAGAACCTCTAGTACAATGTTTGAATAGCAGTGGTGAGAAAGAACATCCATGTCCTATTCCTAATCTTGGGAAGGAAGTATTCAGCCTTTCACCGAGAAGCAAGTATAATGTAATCTTTTCTGTAGATGTTCTTTGTCAAAATAATAAAGCTTCTATTCCCAGTTTACTGAGAGTTTCATCATGAAAGGGTTAAATTTTGTCAAATGCTTTTGCTGCATCTATTTAGATGACTGATGGTGTGTTTGGTTTTTAGTCTGTTAATATGGCAAAATAAGTTGATTGCTTTTTCAATGTTAATCCAACCTTCCATTCATAGAACAAATGCTCACTTGGACTTAACCTGTTAAAATTTTATTAAAAATGTGTGTCAGGGCACCTGACTGGCTCAATTGGTAGAGCACACAACGCTAAACCCCAGGGTTGGGAGTGGAAACTACTTAAAATTAAAAAGGAAAAGGAAAGAAATGTGGGTCAATGGTCCTAAGATACACTGGTCTACAGCCTACTTTTATCATAATGTCTTTCTCTGGTTTTGATATCAAAATTACATTATCTTTATAAAACAGTCTGGGATGGATTTCTTCCTTACAATTTATGTCTTTGAAGCAGTTTTTGTACAATTGGTATTATTTCTTCCTTAAGTATTTGGTAGAATTCACCAGTAAACCCATTTGGGCCTGGAGTTTTCTTTGTAGGAAGGTTTTTAACTACATATTTTAGTGAATCTGGGGAGATGTAGGATATCTAATTCTTCTCGATGAGGTTGTATCTTTCAGGGAATTTGTCTTTTTCATCTACATCATCAAATGTACTTGCAAAACATTGTTTCTAGCACTCCCTTTCTTATTTTTTAATGTATATAGGGGCTATAGGGATGTTCCCTCTTTCATTCCAGACAGCAGTAATGCATGTCTTCTCTTTATTTCCCCTGATATCTCTGGTAAGAGATGTATCAATTTTATTGATCTTTTCAAAGAACCATCTTTTGATTGGTTCTGGATTGTAACAGAATTCATAAGTAGATTTAAGAATGCATTTCACTGTTAGTTTGCATTTGGAGTTAGAGCTCCCTTTTGTAAACCCAAATATTTAATAGCATCTAATCACACATAGAATTACTGGTCATTCTGATTAAAGATGCCCAGCTGAAAAAAAATTCACTTATCTCAGTCTCTTTATAAAGCCCTTTAAAACACTAACTTTCACTTAATCCTTATTTTCAGTATGATTTTTCCACTCTCAAATGTGTCTGGTGTCCTCCAAGTCTAGGGAACTCTGTGTTTCACACTCTCTAAACCCCAATTCTTCAGTCTTTGGCCAGTGTGAGGTGAGTGCAATTGTCCGCCAGTGTGATTTTGGAAAGAGGACCTGGAGGTCTGTTTCTTAAACAGACTTATAAGCAGCCCTCTGGTTTTTACTTCTAACTTCACCCCAGTTTCCATTCCTGAGCCCTTGGAAGGTTCTGTGACATACACTACATTATCTCTCAACTCTTTCCACCACCAGTTTAGGACTTACCTTGCCCAGTGTGCTAAATCAAGTGCCACTTACCTTTCAGCTTGCTTGCTTTCAAAATGCTGCTATTGCTATCCAGTCTCCTGTTCTGAGTTTATGCATTAAAACAAAAACAACAAATGCAGAGAGCCTGGGTGGCTCGGTCAGTTAAGTGTCTGAACTTCAGCTCAGGTCATGATCTCATGGTTTATGAGTTTGAGCCCCCCGTCGGGCTCTGTGCTGACCACTCAGCCTGGAGCCTGGTTCAGATTCTGTGTCTCCCTCTGTCTCTGCCCCTCCCCTGCTTGTGCGCGCACGCTCTCTCTCTCTTTTTCTCTCTCTCAGAAATAATAAATGTATAAACTTTACAAAAATGCTGTTGCTGCTTTGGGGTTTTAGGAAAAATCAGAGGTAAATACAGTTTTTAGGAGGCATTTTTTTTATCTTCTCTTCTCTGGAGCTTAGAAGAATTGGGAGCTACACTCTGGATAAAGGGCACCAAACTCAAGGGCATTTCCCTTAGAGACAGGGAAGCTCAGCCCTGCCACATGCAGGAGGCTAGGGGCTGAGGTGACCTCACTGGACTGTGCTGAGTCTGCTACATATAAGAAGGACCCCATATGCTTGGTTCATTCTTTGATTATTCTGACATTTCCAACAGGGAAGTTGGGGGATTGATCTGTTACTTCATCATGAAGAATCTATGTTCTCTATACTGCTACCTTTTCTCTTCGAGCATCAGGACGTACATGATGTAAGAGATATTGCCAACTTATTTATGCAAGATTTCACTTAGCCCACTCCAAAAGGAGAAGATGCCAAGAGTCTCTTGCCAGTTTCCAGCAGGGCCGATATGCAAAATTCTACTATTCTTTCTATCTGTGCCCTTAAAAAATAGTATTAGCAGTCATGTTATTTATAATTGGTTTAATATTCCCCCATAGAAGAGTTTATGAAAGTTTATATTTTTCTCATTAAAAAAGAGATCATCTCATTTCAATTATAAGTCACGGTACTTACCATAATCAGTAACATAAAACTCATACATGGTCTGATTCGTGCCTTTAGGTATTTCTGGTAAGTCTAACTTGCTTTCATGATTTCGTAAAAAGGCCTCAAGCTTTTCTCTGCTTTCCAATTCCAAAAGGGCTCCTAAACTCCACATCAGGCCAAACACAAATAATTTATGAAGATGTTCAACACATGAAATACCACCTTCTTCTTTGGAGGGAATTAAGCCTTCCAGTAGAGTGAGAGACTGAAAAATATTTGAAATATAATAAAATAAATTTTGGTGTTCAAATTTTTGAAATAAAAATTTTTTTAACATTTATTCATTTTTGAGAGACAGAGAGAGACAGAATGCCAGTGGGGGAGGGGCAGAGAGTGAGGGAGACACAGAATCTGAAGCAGTCTTTGGCTCTGAACTGTTAGCACAGAGCCCAATGCAGGGCTCAAACTCACAAACCATGAGATCATAACCTGAGCTGAAGTCAGATGTTTAACCGACTGACTCACCCAGGTGCCCCTGAAATAAACATTTTTAAATGACAATAAATTTAAAAGAAGGAGGAAAGGAGGAAAGAAGAAAAAAAACATATCTCCAGATACTGCTTGATCACTGTCTAACAGCAAATAGCATTTAGAGAAAGGTCATCCTAGTTTAAAAAGGCTGCATAGACTAGGAGAAAAGATGCCGAAATGGAAATCGGAAGGTATAGTTTCTGTCCCCGGCTCATGCCACTAACCTCACTGAGCTTCAGTTTCCTGATCTGAAAAGTAAAGGCCCTAAACTAGATGTTTACTTTCTTCTTCTCCTCCTCCTTCTCCTTCTTTTTATTTAGACTAGATGTTTTGTAAGGTAGTTTCTGGATCTAAAGTTTAGTTACTCCAGGGGGTACCTGGGTGGCTCAGTCAGTTAAGTGTCCAACTTCAGCTCAGGTCATGATCTCGCAGTTCATGAGTTCGAGCCTGCGTTGGGCTCTGTGCTGACACCTCAGAGCCTGGAGCCTTCAGATTCTGTGTCTCCCTCTCTCTCTGCCCCTCCCCTGCTTGTGCTTTCTCTCTCTCTCTTTCTCTCTCTCAAAAATAAACATTAAAAAAATTTTTTAAGTTTAGTTACTCCACATTTCCTACATCAGAAATTTTATTTTTCTTTAACTTTTTGCAGGGCTCAGCAGACTGTGGCCCCAGGCGCCAGCCACCTGCTTGGCAAAATAGTTTCACTGAAATACAGTCACACTCATTCATGTAGTCATTGTGTCTGGTTGTCTCTGCAATACAACAGCAGATGTCAGTGGTTGAGACAGACAGTTGTGCAAATATTTGCCTAAATATTTGCTACCTGCTCATTTAAGGAAGGGTGCCACCCCCCATCCAGCATCAGAAAGAAATATATCTACAGTAAGACATCCTCAGTGTTTCAAAACAAAATTAATTCATTTCATTTTCCTCCTTTTAGATGAGGAAACTCATCCTTATCCTCAGTCTCTCAAAACAAAATTAATTCACTTCATTTCATCATTTACACACTGTCTGGTCCACAGTGCCTAACACTTCTATTACGCATTTTAAAGTAATTACTAAATAATTCCTACCACCCTCACTGACAGGCATCCCTTATTATACTAAGAGAAAATCAAAGCACCAGATTGGATACTGAAAGGTCATCTATAGCCTAAAAGCAGGAGAGCCCTTCAAAATCTATGATTAGTTCTGTTTTCTCCAAAGACTGTTAAAAAAAAAAAAGCTGAGTGTGGGCTGGGGTGAGGATAGAGAATGGAAAAGACGTACACACAATGCTAGAAACTACTAGGAAAATTGTTCAAAGGTTTTCTCTGTCTGGTATTCTGTAAATTTGCAATGCTGAGATTGCCATTTGAGTCTTCTTGCCTGTCATCAGCTCCTTTTCTGCGCTTCTTGGTAGAACGGCCTGCTTTACTTATTTATTTAATCTACTGTCATTATTGGATGCACTTTCCTGGAAGGTTACTAAGCTTGACAGTGGGGAAGACAGTTCATTCCTCTTCCCCTGACAACACCCACCCTTGGGAAGAGAAAATAATAAAACAGATGTCAGTAACAACATTAATGAAATCTTTAATAGGAATCCAACTTCTCCAAGCCTTCACAGCCATATCATAAAAATATTTGTATGGACTGCCGTAATTTTCTATTTCAGATGCCTCTAACCTGCGAGTGGGTGGGGAAAAAGTCTCCGGTCTACATAGAGAAGGACCACAGTCTTACCTGCATGATATAGTTGCACTCCAGGAGCTGCATTTTTGGATTGAGGTTTAGTTTCATGAATGTATATATATCTTCAAATATTTTATCATACAGAGTTAGGAATACAGAAGCTTCCTGCGCGGTTCGCTTCTTCAACCACGCCTGGGGCGAAGAAACAGAACCTCAGTTCACCAAGGACGTGAACCCGGGGAAGCCGCTGAGCACACCCTGGCGTGGGGCCCCTGTCCCCACCTGCAATATTGGCTTCCAGCTGAGCGCCGAGCTGCTGATATAGACCATGCCCATCCTGGAAACCGTGGCGGGGGAAGCATTCTCAATATTGTGGACTTCAAACAAAAGCTTGCAATTCGGAGCCATGGGGATGCGATCTCCGTTAGCTAATGTGAGAGTTTTATTGTCGTCCAACACAGAATTCAGGTTCTCAATCCAAATGGCGTCCACGGGGCCATCTAAAATGAGGAAAATGTTTTCACCTGCAAAGAATGAAAAGGGAAAAATCACTTTTCACCTGCCAAAAAAAAAATCTAAACATCATGTGATTAATAAACTGGCGGGGGAGGGGAGGGAAGGGGAAAGGTTCACAAAGGAGGGTTGAGGTGTACCTTTTTTAGCTTTTAATGTTTTTCTCCACAGAGTAGAAAAAATCCCATCTGTCCAGTCATTAGTAGCAGTGTCCAGTCTGCCAAACATCTGAGGCGCAGTGATCGCTTTGGGATTCATTCGCATCTCTCTGTGGGGCCTTCCACACTCAGTTAATGCCTTCATCAGGATTGTTATGACAGTTGTCTTCCCAGAACCACTGGGCCCCAAAGTCATCAAACCGTGACGGACCAGAGAAGTCTCATATAACTGCACAATGAGGCAATCAATGGAAAAATGTAACTAATGAGTCTCTTGCTGACACTCATAGCAGCGTGCTGAAATTTAAAAAGCTTTAAATAAGCTCTTATTAAAGTAACTAGTTCACTATTTAAAAGATAAGAAAAAAAGTTTTTTTTACTAGATGTGGCTAGCCAATTATCGCCACGTTATAAAATAATGTTAAGTGATAAATTTGACAATGTGGTACTTGCATTACATTTGGAAATAATTAATTCAGGAACTAGTTGTTGCTTCTCAAACTACTATTTCTTGTGATTTGGGCTTATAAGCTTTCTCTGTATTCAATGTGATGATGTCGCCCCCTGGTGGTGGAAAGCAGCAACACAAACCATCACAGTGAAGACCAGGAGTGATCTATTCAGGAAGTGCTCCCAGGAGAAACCATAAGGGAGTGGGGGAAGTGGGAGGGACAGAAAAGGGAAGTCAGGCAAGGTGTGATTGAGGACACAATCCTGTAGAAGAAAGCCTTGACACTTATCCTGCAGGGTACTCTGGAATGTAAGTTGCACCTGTATTTATTCCACATCAAAGTACGGGAGCTTGAATTTCCTACTCCATCACCCGTCAGTCCTTAACTAACAGGAGGTTGTTTTGATGTGGGGAGCAAATAAAGTCCCAGGCACTGCCTGCTATTTGTGCCTGCTAACAAAAGTGGCTCCAGTCCTCTGGAAGGGAATGGTGAATATGGGCTATTCGAATCACACAGAAGCCGGGGAAGGGGCACATAGTTATGGTCAAAGAGGTTCAAGGAGACATGTCAAGAACTGGACAATGTCTGTTACAACGTCCTCTCTATTGTTTTCTTAATAAAAATAAGAAGTTAAAAGCTAGCAGCTGAGGCTCCTGGGTGGCTCAGTCAGTTGAGTGTCTGACTCTTGATTTTGGCTCAGGTCATGATCCCAGGGTCATGGGATCAAGTCCCGCCCTGCTTAAGATTCTCTCTCTCTCTCTCTCTCTCTCTCTCTCTCTCTCTCTCTCTCTCTCTCTCTCTCTCTCAAAAAAAAAGCTTGCACCTGATAGGAGGCAGAATTCAAGTTATTCTAACAGTTTAGATAGAAAAGTATTACTACTGTAACCCATAGTTCATAAGCAATAGAGACACTGTCCATAACATTATATTCAAGAGTAACACTGTTGACACTGAGTAACAACACAATATTCTAGTCCCCTACGCACTGAGATGACTATGATTTTAGTACTCCATATACTCAGTAAACATATCATATAGAAGATTTTGGAAAGTTTCCCAGAAATTAAAAAAAAAAGTGTTTAATGGTTTTCAATACATGGATGATGAAAAATACTTAAACGTTTCCTCATATATTTCCCTGTAAAATTTGGATGTGTCTCATATACTTGCACTTCTTATAATCTGGCAAGTTAAAATAAGAATTGTTATTTTCCAAATGCAGTTTTTAACACCGTCCATGATTTCAGCTCCTTCATTTCCAAATGCCCTAGAACATACCCCTGAAACATCAGGCCCATAGAGATTTCATTCTGCATCTCTGCCAATCGTTCTTGACTTTGCTGATTAACTGTTGGGTGGTTGTGACAAGGACGAAATGTAATAAGCCAAAGGATACCAAGAGAAACAGGCAAAGGATTCAGATTTTACTGTAGGTGTGAACTTGTCCACACACAAAACAAAAGCAAAGTGTCACTCCCAGATTCCTCGAGCTCCGTGCCCATGAAGGTGCCCAACTGTGGGTGATACTGCCAAATGGACACAAGAAGCTTGGGGGGTCATTCCATCTCCCCGGCTTTTTATAACCTACTGTCTCCTCCTGACTGGTCTTTAGGTTCTAGTTACCACCCGTCCTTTTACCAGGTATAGGGAACCTCAGTAAATTACGGCTTATTTCCTGCAAGGCAGGGTAAAGCCATACTATCTCTCTGGGATCAACGCATCCTCCTGAGGACTTTTCTTGCAATGATGTGTTTTAATTTAGTTTCAGGAGCGCCTGGGTGGCTCAGTCGGTTAAGCATCTGACTTCGGCTCAGGTCATGATCTCAAAGTTCATGGGTTCGAGCCCTGTATTGGGCTCTGTGCTGACAGCTCAGAGCCTGGAAGCCTGCTTCAGATTTTGCATCTCCCTCTCTCTCTCTCTCTGCCCCTTCCCACTCTCTTTCAAAAATAAACATTAAAAAATTAATTTAGTTTCAGCATTTACATTAAGACTAATATCCTGAGCTCTTCTCTTCAAATGGCAACCTTTAACAACACACACTTACACCATAATAGATTAAAATTTCTTTACCTGCACGAGTTTGAGATTCCAGGGCGGGTGGTTAATCAGCCCTTCTATCTGAACCTGTTTGGCCACTGCAGCTTGCAGCTCCACGTACGTATTACTATCCAGCTGCAATCCTGGAAACAGGTCATTGATTAAGCTGAGGAACAGGGGCTCATCTTCATCAACCTGAGAAGGCAGAGAATACAGTTGCTTCTTCAGTCAGTAAATAATTATTGACCAGCTACGAGGCTCACAGCACCTACCACTGCATGCCCAGAAAATCATGTATTACTCTCCTAATCGGACTTGTATTCTGTGGACCCAGCCCCTGAACACCACCACTGAATCCACGTTACCTATGGCATTGTACCCAAAGCTCTTTGACATTCAACATCCCCTACAATCTACGGCTTCAAGGTATGATCTCACTATTACTTTATCATATGAAAGCACTGCTTCTCACAAACAGGTGTATGCATTAAACTTTTAAAAAAAATTTTAATGTTTATTCATTTTCGTGAGAGAAATAGAACACGAGTGGGAGAGGGGCAGAGACAGAGAGGGAGACACAGAATCCGAAGCAGGCTCTAGACTCTAAGCTGTCAGCACAGAGCCTGATGCAGGGCTCGAACACGGGAATGGTGAGATCATGACCTGAGCCAAAGTCAGATGCTTAACCAACTGAGCCACCCAGGCACCCTTGCATTAACCTTAAAAACATGCAATTAGTAGTCCCAACCCCATGAAAATAGAATATTAAAATTTCATCTAAACTGCCCGGCTCATCCAACATTGGCTGGAAAACTGCATCAGAGCAGTGTTCTGCTGTCTTAATAAGCCATAGGTTTGAGTCAACTGACCCTAATCCTCATTTGCTACGTCTTTAATGTCTCCATCACCCCCTTCCCAACTGCTGCTCCCTTCTGATTTCTCCTCATTCTCTGAAACTCCTCTGATGCCTTCTGGAATTCTCATCTAGCAGTTTCAAGAATACTATTACCAAGGGAGGTGCTGAGGTGTACTAGAAGGGACAGAGGATTTGACATCAGAAAATTTTGTGGATTTTCATTCCAGCTTCTCAACTGACCATAATTGTGGGTGAGTCCTCCGAACTTGGTTCCCTCATAAGTAAGGTGGCAATGAGCACACTAGCCATTCATATCCCATAGTGTTCCTACGAGACTCAAGCAACACAGTACCCCTGAAAAAGCTTTGTGATACTAAAGAACTACACGGATGTTAGTTGTTAGTTCCTGTAACTAGAACATGAGCTTCCTAAGAACCACTTGTTCCTCAACTCTGTAGGCACAGACAGGGCATAGTCACAATATGTAATACATAGAAGTCCTTGAATAAATCCCACGCACACCTGTCCATCAGCTACTTCAAAGAACCTGGCTCTAATTGTGACAAGCATGAAAGCTGCGAGATAACTATTATCATCTTCACAGCAAATTTTCAGTGCACTTTTGGAAAACAGAAATGGTGTCGATGGTTGGGGAAGAGACATAGCTGAAATAAGTTCAGACATGTTCTGAGAAAACAAAAGTTCTCAGGGTTCTCTGTGAATCCAAGAAACCTGGACTTTCATGTTTAGAATTTGTGTTACATTCTAAGTCATAGTAGAAGACTGGACTGAGGGGCACCTGGGTGGCTCAGTCGGTTGAACATCCAACTTCGGCTCAGGTCACGATCTCATGATTCGTGAGTTCAAACCCCCGCATCAGGCTCACTGCTGTCAGTGCAAAGCCTGCTTCAGATCCTCTGTCCCACCCCCTCTCTGCCTCTCCTCCCCTCATGCTCTCCCTCTCTCCCTTTCTCTCTCTCTCTCTCAAAAATAAATAAAAACATTTTTTTAAAAAGACACAATTATAAAAAAAAAAAGAAGACTGGACTGAAATTTGGGGGCCAGAACCCACCAATGGTTTTATGGTTCACAACTGGTAAGAGGATGCATTTCCAGCCCATGTTGGACACACAAGGCCACAGGCTTTTTGCCTTCTGGAAGCACAGGGCTAGCTTCACATACCCACTGTCTGTCCCTGTCATTATTAATATTCAGCTCAAGCTGAGCCAACCCCCGCATTTTAGCTAAGTAGGGGAAAAGACCAGGTGAGAATCTGAAGAAGTTATTTCAGGGAAGGGAAGATACCAATTTGGAAAGGTTCATGTCTCTCAGTCCTCTCATGACAGTGCTTAGTTCACTGTCTTCTGGTCTGGCTCTTTTTTGAGATCCAAGTGTCCTCAAGACAGATAGGATATTTCTCAGCCCAAAGTCGTAATGAACCTAAGATGGGGGGAGAAAGATTGTTTAATTGAACAATGCTACATGCAGACCCACTGTATGCACATAGGTAGAATATGCTGATCTGTACACATGGCTGTGGGGGGGGGGGGCGTTGAGATGCAAAGTTCTATGAGCTCAAGTCTCTCATCTTTCCTCTGACTGCAAAATGATTCTTCCATACTTTGTGAATAATACGGTCTGAATGGCAAATCAGCAAACAGATTTATTTTTAAGTTTATTTATTTATTTTTGATAGAGAGAAAGAGTGCAAGTGGGGTAGAAACAGAGAAAGAGAGAATCCCAAGCAGGCTATGCACTGTCAGTGCAGAGCCTGATGTGGGGCTCAAATTCCCAAACCATGAGATCATGACCTGAGCCGAAGCCAGACACTTAACTGGCTGAGCCACTCAGGCACCCCACAGCAAACAGACTTAAATTTAACCTGTTGGTTATATACTCTGTGATTCCGTTTCTATAACATTCTTGGAATAACAAAATTATAGAGATGGAGGAAAGATAGGGGCTGCAAGGGGTTAGGGATTTGGAAGAGAGGAGGGTGTAGCTATGAAGGGATAGCAGAGAAAGAACAGTCCTGTTTGTTGATTGGGGCAGAGTTTACATGAATCTGCACGTGACATCATTGAATAGTACTACACACACACACACACACACACACACACATACATACACACACACACTACACAAGTGCATGACTTGCAGACTCTTAATAAACTCTGTGGGTTGTATCCATGTCTGTTTTCTGGTTTTGTCATTTGTTACTGTATCATCGTTACAAAACATCAACAATGCAGGAAACAGGGTTCACAGGACCTCCTCTACATTTCTTTGCAACTTCACTGAAACTCCATAATCATTTCAAACTAAAAAAAGGTTTTTAAAATACATACATACATAACTGTAAATACATCTTAGAAAAGAGTTGAGATTATTTTTAAACTCACTGATGAACACTTATCAAGGTAAAACTGCAAAGTAAAAAAATCAAGTTCTACAGCGAGGGGAAAGATACATTTACAAAGTTACCTGTTTGGTAAGCTGCTCTTCACAGAGTTTGTAAAGAACATAAAACTTTTGAGCCAAGACAACATTTTCAAGAAAACCACAGCTTGCAAGTTTAACTCGCATAATGATCTGAAAATTAAGGTCATGAGATTTTTCAACAACTTCGAGAAAAACAAGTAAAGAACATAAATTATATTATGTTTCCAAATCCCGGTGCCTACCTGTCTGTCAGGAACCATCATAGCAACAGTTCTAAACTGAATTTTTAAGTTTTCTGGTAGTTCTTGGCGCCCAGCATATCCAGGATTCTAAAGTTAAAATTATTTTAAATTATTGATATAATTTTCATTTCATGAATACAAATACATTCAAATTCCTAGTTCATATTCTAAGGTGGTATTGAAAAACATTAGATTCATAAAATGTCCCTCCTTTCTCAAAAATATGTGTTGGACTATCCGTATTTTTTAAGGTCACACTACCCCTTCATGCATATTTCCATTTTCATTATACTAACAAAATCATACACACATACACACACTTCGTGTAGCAAAAATTAAGCATCTGTGTATCTATTGGTTAAGAAAAAAAAAAAAAGAAAGATACGTAGATACCAGGATAATTATGGTCTAACACAGATTATTGAAAAAGGAAGAAAATTCAGGATTGCATACGGATCAGTTTACTTAATTCTTATTTTATCTTTTCCCTTATTCTCCATGGTCAGAATTGTAGAGTTCTCTGGATGATCATTAAACAAACAAACAAACAAACAAACAAAAAATCATAGGGGTGAGGGGAAATAAAGATGGGAATGAGAATGGTGGGGAAAATATTGAAAAAGACAAAAAGTAGAAGAGGAGAGGAAGCTAAGGCCTCACAGAGCAGCAGCAGGTTGAGGATATATCAGACCCAACAGTTCCAAGGAACGGTTAGGGGTTCAAAGACTAGTCCGGCAAGGAGGGGTCAGTTGTTTTAGGAAAGTACATTAAGAAACCTTCAGTCCCTGAGCATTTATTGGGCACTGTCCATTGGCCAGATACCTTCCTCAGTGCTGGGAATACAG
The DNA here is from genome assembly GCA_028646485.1 of Cryptoprocta ferox. NCBI lineage: Eukaryota > Metazoa > Chordata > Mammalia > Carnivora > Eupleridae > Cryptoprocta > Cryptoprocta ferox. Next base: position 107,958,366 of record CM053577.1, read on the forward strand.
AGGTTACTGGTTGCCTCTCGATATTCCTTCTTTTCTCTTTTCTCAGTCACAGAACCCCACTTGCAAACTGGGTGCATCACCACCCAGATAAAACACTACATTTCCTAGCCTGCCTTGCAGCTGGTGTGATTAAACTTGACACTGGAAGATGCAAAGGAGCACATGATATGATGCTTGTTTGAAGAGACTGATTCAATCAATTGGCCGCAGCAAAACAGAGACGCTTCTGTAGAATCTTGGGTTATAAAGTGAATTGAAGATAGAACTCATGATGGTGTAGAAACATAGAAGGAACTTAAGAGAATAAATCTTTATGTGTTAAGCTACTATTTTTCATATCTCAGTTATTTACAGCCTAATGTAATATCTAATTGATATTTCTAATACTATTCTCAATCCAAGAGGAATGTCACTCTTCTTTTAAATTGTTCTCCACCACAGTACCATACAATAAAATTTTTCATCCCATTTCCTGAGTTATAATAACTGATCACTTCTGGATTATTATTATTTACCCCCAAGTGTTTTGCTTATGTTTGCTTATAATAAAGCGTATCAGAAAATTTCTTAATTTTGCTTTCTATAATTTATCTTTGTCCACTGAAACACTTAAAAATTCAGATTACATTGTGTTATCTTGCAACACAGATATTTAACTGTATAGAGAACATATAAAAATATTAAATAAAACTGGTTCAAATTAACATCTTTTCCAATTCATAGATCTTCCTATTTATTCATGCCTTTGGTTTTCTTTCTTTTCAAGATTGTATCACAACGCTCTGCCCCCAATCACATGGTAATTGAATTTGTTACAATTGTTACAGGTCTTTGGTGAATTACGTTGCCCGTTTTAAATCATTTCCATCATCCTTTATTATATGTCAGAGAAAAACCCAAGTGTAAAGGTTAAGTAGTTAGATTTTGACATTAGACAGACAAGTTTTTAAATCTCCCTGAGCCTGAGATAACTCAATTATAACATCCACCATACCAACGGGGTACAGGTCTACATTTCCCTGCCCTTTTGAAGTTAGTTGTGTTCATCAACCCACAATAGACATGTGGCATGAGGGAGAAATAAATCTTTGAGGTTTTGAGCCACTGAGATTTGGGGATTGTTACTGTGGCTAGCCTGTCTGATACAACACAGAAATACAATACAGTAAATACGTTTAGCCCAGCACCTTACACATAGTAAGTGCTTGCTAAACGGTAGCTAGTATTCTCATTAACATTGGGCTATTTCGTCTCCTCTCGAGGCTATTTTTACTACTCAAAAAATCATATGACAAAAGCAAATAGCTCATGACCTCTGAATAGTCATTGATTTACTAACTAATATAAGCTTTCTTTTATTTAAGTCTATAGCAATTAAACAAATAAAATTGCATTTAAAGACCATTTTCTTACCATTGTTAGGAAAATTCCAAATTCTGGATTCAAATCAACACAATCACCATCAGAAAAAATGAACTGTTTTTTTCTCTCCTTTCTTGCTGTCAAAACAATATAAATCTGTTGGGCTGCCACTGATAATACAGGCAGTTCAATTCTGTTAAATTCATCAAAACAGCCCCAAGAACCTGACTGTGCAAGACCTGGTAGGAAAAACAGTTAATTTGAAAAGGTTTACTTTGTAATATACCTTCTTGGTAGCGATCATTTCTCTAAAAGTGCTCTCAAACAATTATATATAGAAATACAATTTATATAACCTTTCATATCTGGCTGTTTATGAAGACATATTTAATTCCAGTGATATAAAGAGGTTTCATTATTTGTACATCTCATGAAAATAGGGCACTGCCAAAATGAAAGAATAGACATGTCATCATACCCAGGGATGCTGAAGGAATGTAAGATTGGATTCAGTGGGGAGGGGGATTGAACAAGCCATGTTTGGGGAAACAGACAAAATAAGGGATGCCCTGTCTCTGTCAGCTCATTCTGTTTCTTTCTTGTTGCAGACAGACACATGGGGATGCTGGGTGAGATAGAAAATGGTCAAAGGGATTTTTATTTATTCATAACCTTCAAAACCCGATACAAAGAAAGACTTCCATATTATGAACATTACTCCTGTCTAATCTCTTAAGGATGAAAAACTTCATTATCTTCAGCTACATAAAATGTTCTTCTTTCTTTTATTATTGTCCCCCTTCCACTCCCCCCGCCACTGCCCCCAGTTTTTCTTGTCTCTCATTTGGGCATTTCCATTATACAGATGTTGGAACTTTTATATGTATCCCTGTTACCCTTAGGCTTTTCTGTCAAACCTCCCATTTCTTTCTCTTGTATTCAATGTACTTATTCTCTTGGCTAGATAGTTTAACTCAAAAGAGGTTTCTAATTTATTTACATTTTCAATTTCATGTTATTCCAATTGTTATTTTGTTCATAGCAGCCTGTCTTTCTTCAATCAGTTGTATGTTATAAATTATTGAATCCCTCTGAAGCTATTGGTTGTATTTACTCTTTTCTTCTGTTTCCTCTATTAATCACGTTAGTGGTCTCTCAGCTGTTTGGGGCGCCTCCCTCATTTCTTCAGATATTTTATGAGACTTTGTTATCTCTGTATGTGTGTGTGTTTCCTTATCTCAAATGCCAATCCCTGTTTGCAGGATGCATGCCCGCCTCTGGTGATTTGGAGGAAGGAATGGGAGAGGCATGAGAGCTTCCCCTCTGGGTCTGGGGCTCCCAGTCAGCCCTGGGTGCACCGCTTGCCTCTCTGACATAGCCCCCATCCGAGGTTTATCTTTGACAGGACTCTCACTTCAGAGAGCTGTGCAACAACGTTTGTGCAAAGGAAAAATACTGGAGACGGCCACTTCCTTTTCTTTTTTCCCTGCCATCTCCTATCATTGTGGCACTCTAGGATTTACCTTGTGCTCTTTTTGGCTGCTCTTAACCATCCCCAACCTTCAAGCTGGGAGTGAGCCACAGAAGAACCCTTCTCTTTGACTAAGACATGATTCTCAGGGCTCAAAAATGGCTTAATAGGCAATTATAAAGAATAATATAATGAATACTCATGCACCTACCTATCAAATCTTAACAATTTGCTGTGGATTTCATTCTAAAGAATAAAATATTAGAACTACAGTTCACATCCCTCTTGGATCCACACTCCCTCCTTCTCCAGAGGGAACCTCTGTCCTGAATTTGATGCCAGTGGCCCCAGATGTGCTTTAAACTACTGCGCATGGGTGCCTGGGTGGCTCACATCATGATCTTATGGTTTGTGGGTTCGAGCCCCGCATCGGGCTCCATGCTGACAGCTGAGAGCCTGGAGCCTGCTTTGGATTCTGTGTCTCCCTCTCTTTCTGTCCCTTCCCTACTCATGCTCTGTCTCTATCTCTCTCAAAAATAAACATTAAAAAATTAAAAAATAAACTACTGCTTGTATGCATATATTCATGAACACTATATATTTTGCATATTCAAGATTTATATGTGTATCTATCTACATGTATAGATCTATAAAATATTGTATATAACCTCTTGAAACTTGATTTATTTGCTCAGTATTATTTTTGTTAGATTTATCTAAGCTGATACATATAGATGTAATTCACTACTTTTTTACTGTTTTATTTATTTTTGAGAAAGCATGAGTGTAGGAGAGGCAGAGAGAGAGGGGGACAGAGGATCCAAATCAGGCTCTGCACTGACAGCAGAGAGCCTGACGCGGGGCTCAAACTCACCAACTGTGAGATCATGACCTGACGCGAAGTTGGACGCTCAACGTACTAAGCCACCCAGGTGTCCCCAGAACATTTTAATTTAGGGTAAGCAATGTATCAATCTTTCCTTTATGGCTTGTGATTTTTTTATTAAAAATCGCTTTCTCTGAAAACAAAGATATTTTCATTTATTACTTTCTAAAAACCATATGGTTTTGCTGACCACATTCAGGTGTTTAATTCCCAGAACTGATTTTTATATATGGTGTAGGCATCCAGTTTTTATATATGTAGGGGTCCGATTTCCTTTGTTAAATACTAATCATCTCTTGTCCCAGAATGATTTATCATAAAGTCTATCTTTTCATCACTGATTTACAATACCCACTTTGCCACGTGTCAAGTGTCCTCGGCCCATTTCTGCATTCTCTGTTATATTCCACTGGTCTGTTTATCAATCCCTGCACCAATACCAGAGTTTCTGAGTTATGCCCTAAATGAGATCTTTCATTTCAGCAGGATCTAATGCAGGAAGGGGAGCCACATGTGTCATGGGTTTGTTATCTTGATTTTATGCCCTCTACTATTGTTTCAGGCAATAATAAATTGATTTCATTTTCACAATCTAATATACATTCCACTCATGGACTAGAATGCCAGCAATAGTATTGAGCCATATGAAACTGATGATATCCAGCCATTTTTGACCCAGAAAAAAATGGCAGTATTACATGCATCAACCTATACTAATTTCAGTTACATGGGATAATATCACTTTAGGTTTTATCAGAAAATAATGTTAAAAGGCAATAAAAATACATTCACCAAAAATAACTTAACAGTGTTTGACACTTACCTTTAAAAATCCTTCCGAGCCCTCTGAAATCCATTTGATCTGAGCAGTTAAACACAACCACATATTTTCCCAAACATCTTCCCATGTCTTTTGTGGTTTCTGTTTTGCCAGTGCCTGCGGGTCCTGCTGGAGCACCTCCCATGTTCATCCCCAAAGCCTGTGCTAAAGTGATATAGCACCTGCAAATGTGAATCAGATAAAGCACCGGGAGTACAGGATAACACATTGTTGCAGTGAAGCACAAGTCAAAGTTGAATGTGACTGAAACGGGTCTGTTTATTTTAGAATTTGAGCCACTCACTTAAAAGAGTCAACCAAACAAGGCTGGGGTACTTGATATCCAGTAAAAGTAGTATGGTGATTACAAACGTTTCTTGGGACAGGAGCATCTGGGTGGCTCAGTCAGTTAAGCGTCCGACTTCAGCTCAGGTCATGATTTCACAGTTCGTAGGTTCGAGCCCTGTGTCAGGCTCTGTGCTGACAGCTTGGAGCCTGGAACCTGCTTGGGATTCCATGTCTCCCACTCTCTCTGCTCCTCCCCCACTTGTGCTCTGTCTCTTAAAAATAAATAAATGTTAAAACTTTTTTTAAAAAAGGGGCACTGGGGTGGCTCAGTCAGTTAAGTGTCCGACTTCTGCTCAGGTCATGATCTTGTGGTTCATGCATTCGAGCCCCATGTTGGGCTCTGTGCTGATAGCTTGGAGCCTGGAACCTGCTTCAGATTCTGTGTCTCCCTCTCTCTCTGCCCCTCCCCTGCTCACGCTCTGTCTCTGTCTCTCTCTCTCTCGAAAATAAATAAACATTAAAAAAATATTTTTTAAACATTTCTTGGGAGAAACTTTCCTTTTTATCATTTTCTTTTATTTATTTTGAGAGAGAAAGAGTGTGTGTGTGTGTGTGTGTGTGTGTGTGCATGGATGGGGAAGGGCAGAAAGGGAGGGGGAGAGAGAATCCCAAGCACACTCCATGTTGTCAGCACAGAGCCCAATGTGCGGCTCATGATCCCATGAATTGTGAGATCATGACCTGAGCCAAAATCAAGAGTCAGCCACTCAACCGACTGAGCTACCCAGGCACCCCTGAGACAAACTTTCTAACCTCCTCAACCCTGACTTCAGGCCTGGGGCACCTGGATGGTGCAGTTGGTTAAGGCTCCAACTTCAGCTCAGGTCATTATCTCACCATGTCTGAATTTGAGCCCTCCATCAGGCTCCGTGTCGATGGTGAACTACTTGGGATTCTCTTTCTCTCTCTCTCTCTCTCTCTCTCTCTCTCTCTCTCTTTCTGCCCCTTCCACACTTGCACGCTCTCTCTCTCAAAATAAATAAATAAACTTTAAAAAACAACTTTAGGCCTCCCTTCTACTGTGGTCAGGATAAATCGTGAGGCAGAAGACCAAATAAGCAGTGCTATACTGGTCGATATTGAACAACTGGCTCTCCGGGAAAAAAATACATCAGTCTGATTTTTGGATTTGCTGATTTCTGTGGTACAAATACTTCCACCAGCGCCAGTGACAAGCTACCAATGTGACACCACAAAACTGGGAAGATATGTACACAGTTGACTCTCACAGGCTGGTACAAGCCAACTCCAGCAGGCTGTGGCAAATAAATCATTTTACTATGAAATGTTTCACTCACTTAGGTAAGTGTAAAGAATAACATAATGAATCTACTTGTATCCATGATCCAGCTTCAGTTATATTTGTTTCAGATCTAAGTGAAACTGAGTGGAGCTTGGTGGAAGAGGAAACACACTGACAAGTTTATGCTACAACGGCACTGGGCACATAGAAGGGAGTTGGATGAATCAAGAGGTCACTGAGGATATAATTTCTGTCATAATTATGCAGCCCTATTTAAAATAACAGCAGAATTAATTGTTCTATGACCCAAGTTGAGGCAGCTCTACAAATACTTATTGAGCATCTTCTTTTTTAAAAAAAACTTTAACATTTATTTTTGAAAGAGACAGAGAGACAGAGCGCAAGTGGGGGAGGCACAGAGAGAGAGGAAGACACAGAATCCGAAGCAGGCTCCAGGCTTTGACCTGTCAGCACAGAGCCCTACGTGGGGTTTGAACTCAGGAGCTGTGAGAGCATGACCTGAGCCATGACACTCAGCCGACTGAACCCCCCAGGTACCCACTTATTGAGCTTCTTCTATACACAGCATATTGAACTGGGTGTTGGAGGATATGCAGAGATGAACAAGGCCCAGTTTTGTCTGGTGTCACACACTGGAAAGAACTGTGAGGAGATGGGCCATTGACTGATTATTTGTACCTGGCCAAGGACCTTCACTTTAGGTATCAATTTCCACACTTAGAAAACCAGGAGACCAAATTACATAATTTCCAAGGTCCCTTCCTTCTTTACAATTCTAATGACTTCATTTATGGTGCCAGAGAGGTTTTTCCATCTTGCTATCATTCATTATTATATTACTCTTAGCATTCTATCTTGCTTTCATTCTTTTATCTTTTTACTTCTCAAAAACTTAATGTATATGTACGTTTAAGTAACAGCTATAGTTATTTCATTGTTAAACTGGCTTTAATGAGCAAGCATGGACCTAACCTGACAGAAATATGCTTTTGTTAATATTTCAAATGCAACATTTTATTTAATTTTAATTTTATTTTATTTTACAGAGAGAAAGCACACAAGTCGGGGAGGGGGGAAGGGAGGGAGAGAGAGAGAGAGAGAGAGAGAGAGAGAGAGAGAGAGAGAGAGAGAGAGAGAGAGAGAGAATCTCAAGCAGGCTCCAATTTAGTGCAGGACCCAACATGGGACTTGATCTCGTGACTGTAAGATCATGAACTGAGCCCAAATCAAGAGTCAGATGCGCAACAGATTAAGCCACCCAGGTGCCCCTCAAATGCAATTTTAAAACAATTTTAAGCACATCATTTAATTACAAAATGGAATAACAAGGGGCGCCTGGGTGGCTCAGTCAGTTAAGCATCCGACTCTTGGTTTCAGCTCAGGGCATGATCTCACAGTTCATGAGTTCGAGCCCCACATCCAGCTCTATGCTGACAGTGTGGAGCCTGCTTGGGATTCTGTCTCTCCTCTCTCTCTGCTCCTCCCCTCCTCATGCTCTCTCTCTCTCTCTCTCTCTCTCTCTCTCTCTCCCTGAAAATAAACATTAAAAATATTTTTTAATGGAATAACGAAACCTGAGTTCCTACCTGTCTGTTAACGGAGTGATAACAAGACGATCGGTGCATCCCAGAAATTCATTTTGGTAAATAAAATCCACATCTGTAATAGACACTACAGTTTGGTCCAAGTCTTCCTTAAAATAAAATCTACTCTGTTTCAGCCATTCAAAATCAGTAACTGATTTGATGTGCATTTTTACCTTAAAAACATGAAATACAAAGAGATTACATACTAAATTGCAATAGTACAAAACACCAGCACATGGGCCGTTTTTATTCACTCATTCACGAACTGATTTGAATTTATTTAACAGAGATCTACTGAGTCTGACACTGTGCTGGGTGAACAAAGACAGACAGTGGTTCCTTCCTTCTGGAGCTGACCAAAAAAGAGACAAAAGACAAACAGATAAACAAATAATTGCAATAAAATATGAAAAGAAATTCGAGGTTCATGGAAATATGTAGTAAGAGAACGTAATGTAGTTTAGGGAGCCTGAGAGAGATACTTGGAGAAAGAAATATTCAAACTAAAACCTGGAAAAATAGTAGGAATTACCAAGGGAAACAAAACAAAACAAAATAAAAGCAAATTTTTAAAAAGGAGTGGGGGGGAGGGCGGGCAATGTTCTAGGCAAAGACCCAGGTGATCTGGTTACATGTTCAAGGAACTGAAAGAAGTTCAGCACAGCCGAGGCATCCAGGACTCTGGAGAAAGAGAAAGAGTTGAGTCTTCATGGGACATGGAAATGGGGTTGGGCAGTGTTCTTGTGGCAAAGGGAAGCCACTGAGGGGAGTAAGCAGGGAGATGCACAGTCATATATGCACAAGTGCCTTCCTACACCAGCACTGTGGCCAATCCAACCAACCTGTCAAGTCATCCGCCTACACCTATGGGCAAGAGGTACCGGCTCCCCACAGCCATGCATGCAAGTGATAGAGACCAGGGAGGCACATTTAGGAATAACATCCCACCACAACCACGTTCTCAGGTGCCTCATGATTTTCCACGGACAAACATGGAGAAAACTAGGTCCTGTCCACTCAGGGGAATCAACATGGGAAAGAGGCAAATGGTCCCCTTCACTGCTCTTAAACTCGGGCCCTCTTCCAGGTCATTCAGCTGGCCTCTGGTGACCCTGCAATGCTCCCCTCTCCAACTAATTAAGTCTCCATGCTATTTAACAGTCTTGCTTTTTTGTCATCATTTCATTGTTTGTGATGACATTGCTTTCCCCTGCAGTTAATAATTCTGGCTTCCCGCCGAAAGCACAGCTTGGATTCATCACCTTAAAGTGCAACTTTCAGGTGACATGATCCAGTGCCACCCCCGGGGGCGTTGGTCCCCAACACAGGACCTGCAGCCATAGAGATACCATCAACTAGCTACTCTCGATAATCCATTAAGATAGTGGGAAGGAGATGGAAGATGAAGAGGGAAGAATAGCTACTATTTATTGAGTTCTTACCATATACCCAGCTATTCTAAGCATCATACATGGAAAAATAAAATACAAGTATGCTGGCCATGAGACCCCAGCATAGCTGGGATGCAGAGGGGCCATGAGTTTGGTAGTAATTAAGACAAAAAGAAAACAGTTCTGTGGTTTTGATTGTGTGGGTTTTTCTTTTTAAAAATCCATTCTCTATGTAAAGTAAAACTTTGCTCAGCACTTAAATTTAAAAGAAATTCCTTCCATGGGATTTCAGCTTTAAGAGTCAGCGAGGGATGTACAGACAACAAGATTTAGCAGATACGGTGATGGATTCCTTAGGAATTTCCTGAGGTGGACTTCAAAGAAAGTCGAAGTATGACAGTAATTGCAATTTAGTGAAAGCGTATCTGTAGAAGGCCAAAGAAATATGGTCTGACTATGCAGCTCTCTGATGAGTAGCTTGACCAGAAGAACCAGAGACAAATCCTAGAGCAGTGTTTCCTCAACCTTAACATGCATATCAATCACCTGGGAATCTTGAAAGGCAGATTCTGGTTAAGTAGAGGGCAGGGTGGGGGAGGGGACTAGAGATTATGCTTTTCTAACAAGCTCCCAGGAGATGCCAATGCAACCGGTTGGTATATAATACTTTTGAGAAGCGAGAATCTAGAATCCAGGGGAATAAATGAACTGCATGTCCTTCAGTCTTCCATAAATATGACCTATCTGATCAGAGCTTTTGATAACAAGTTTGAAACAAGTAGTCTGTGATCATATTCTCTAAAAAAGAGCCCCAAGTTGCATGAAGTACATGTCTCTGGTGAAGAAAAGAGATACCTTTAAGATGAATCAGATCAAATCAAATAAAGCAATAGGAGTTAAAGACAAAGATAGTCAAAAGGTGGTGTGTCAAATGGTGGCATATAGGCCCCTGCCGTATAATGATAAGCACTGCTTTAGGAGAACTTTGTCTTGCTCAAGGCTGCTGTTTAGAGTCCTATTTCTGAAGGGAATTCAAATACCACCCTATCTACTCTTACCCTACAGAACCTTGTCTACATCAAGCCCATGATGCGCTGTTGGACACTATCAATCAGACAAATATCCATGAAGCTTTTCTGAAGCTTGATTCTCTTTGATCAAGACTTCTTTCTTAATAGAGCACATAACTCATACCAGTCCCTCCTAAATTGTATCATGTCCCTGGTTATTTGGTGTCACAGAACGAGTAGTTCGTTCACATCACATCAGTTGGTTCCAGACTTTCAGAATGCCAAATGTGAATATACACATAAGGTTGTTTAAACCACAAATATAGATATATGGTATATAGGGAGACAGTTGTGGAAGAGGACCAAGTAGACGGAAAGTTCATACAAGCTAGGTAATATATATAATAGCTAATCGTTCACAATTAGGAGCACTAAATTATTAATTCATAAACTAAATTACTTTAAGAAACAAAGATACTTTACCAAGTCATCAAAAATATCTCTTTGGTGCACATGGATGGTTATCAGAGTTTCAAACTTCACTCTATCAAACTTGCTCAGGTCATGTGTTGTCTGACTGATGAGAGTATTCAGAATATCCAAAAATTTCTGATTGGTCACCTGCATGATCTTCCTGTCATCTTTTGCATTATGTAAAGCCTCTTCTGAATCGTGTGTCCACAACATCTGAATTCCCAAAAGCCCCACCTATGCACCCAGAGGAAAAATAATAAGTAAATTTGCCAAATTTAAAACACATCTGCAATAAAATTTGGTGGTCGGCCATCCATAGGAAGGCAAACAAAGTTTTACTCATTTTTAAACTAAAAAGAGACATGGCATTTCTCCACTCCCAAAAGGGAAAAATAAATACTGTAAGTTTCAACTATTGATATTTAACTGTTTCAATGCAGAGAGACAAGTAATAACTAAAACAATGGCTATCATATATGAAGCTGTATATGTTTTATGAAGGATGCTTAGCAAATTTTTCTATAGAGGGCCTGAGACCACCTCATAGCTTCCTATGATAATTTGTCTTTCTCAAGAAAAGCAAACGGAATTACTAGATTTGTTGTTGTATATTTTTCTTTAGCAGGGATTCCCAGAGGTCTCTTTGCAATTTCTAGAAACGGTATGCTGCCTATCTCCTTTCCTGATCTCCCACCCTATCATCCATATCTTTACCTAAATTGACTTCTTTCTATATATATTTATCTAAAGGAGAGGGACAGAGAGACAGAGAGAATGAGAAGAGGAGAAGCTTATCCTTTTTCTCCTGATGAGGGCATAAGGAAATTGTGACTAACACCTTGCCTACAATCTCCACCCCAGGAAAGATGTCGAACTGTCAGAATAAAGCCCCACCCTTACCTCCTTACTGCAACAGGTGTCCCTTTAGGAGCTTTTTCTTCACCTGAAGAGTCAAGCAACAGATCCAAGATCATTTGGACCAAAGGGAACCCCACATCTATCAGAGGACTGGGAGAGAGTGAGCGCCATGTGGACACTGTTAGCATGGCATTCAGTGTGGGTAAGGCAGGAATAAAACCCTTTCCTTATCCCCACCTTCTCAAGACTTCAAAATGCTTTCTGCCAGAGAGTGGCCGATCCTGCGGTCTGCAGGTAAAGATAAATGAAGGCACCTGGCTGAGGTGAGCAATCCGATATAGAGGAAATATTCTATGTCAGGAAGTTCACAGTTACAAGCCAGGTCTGACTCTGGCAGCAGCAGAACATGGTATAGAATAGGAAAACCAAAAAACAAAGAAGCCAAAAACCAGCAGTGTAAGGCTGTGTGATTTAATGACACAGACCTGCAACTCTGAGGAATCACTGCTTAGTGGTAGATTCTAAAAACTAATCTTTAAAATGACTATCCTGAGGGGTGCCTGCGTGGCTCAGTCAGTTAAGCGTCTGACTTTGGTCCTGATCTCACAGTTCGTGGGTTCAAGCCCTGCATCAGGCTCTGTGCTGACAGAGCCTGGAGCCTGCTTTGGATTCTGTCTCCCTCTCTCTCTGCTTCTCTCACACTCTGTCTCCTTCTCTCTCAAAAATAAATAAACATTAAAAAAGTTTTAATGACTATCCTGAGTCATCTAGAAAAGTTTAAATTATGGTTTTTATTCAGTTTAAGAAGGCAGAAGATTTAATGGTGAAAACTGGAGGATGTCTCATTAAAATAAAACAAAACAAGAATGCTCATTCTCCTCAATGTCACTCGCTGCCTGTCATAAGCACATTGAAACTGCTAGAAGGGAATACACTAAAATATTAAGTCATCATTTCCAGATGGTAGAAATAAGCAATGTATGTATTGGATAAATACGTATGGGTATAATATACATTGGATGAATATATACCTTCATTACTCTTGAAAGCATTTTTTTTCCAAATAACTGAAATTTGCCCACTACAGTGTTAAGATTTTAACTTCAAATTCTTTAAAATGTCACCTTTTTATTTGTATAGTCTACGCACTACAGAAAACCCTGAAAGCTGATTAACTTTCCTCCTATATGCTGTTCAACTTCACTCCCGCTCTGACCTCACTTTCAGTTGTCCACATGGTGCTAGCTTCTCTGTCTAATCTAGACTGTGTCTCTCCTTCAGATCATACAGCTGATCAAGCTTTCCTGGGAGAGAGAAAGCATGCTGATTTGGTCTAAGGGGCTATTTTTCTCACTTTATCAATATTTTATGAAGCTTCATCACAAAGGTAGTAAAGCTGATAAGAATATTAAAGTTTGCCAAGGATATTATACGGTACAAAAATATTAAATACAATATCAAAACATTCTCTCCAATAATGGTTGATTCTACATCGGTACTTCTGTCATCTGAATAAATAATTTCCTATCATCTCAGCCCTCTCTGCTGTATGTGCATGAAGTCGGGACTTGGAGGTCGGTTAGGAGGGGTGGTTGGAGAAGTATAGTTTGTGTAAAAACTGCCTGAATTTTCCTTGGGTATCTCTTGCCTTCTATCCCACACCAAATTTGGGTCTATCTGTGACCCAAATCACAAAGCAGCATTTTTCATTTATTTTGGCTGAAATCTGAATGAAACTGTTGGCTCTTCATTTTCTGTATCCAGTTTTAATAATACTTGGCACAACAGTGCATTCCTAAGAGCCACTGGACATGACAGCTGTTCAAGAGAACACCAGCTCCAACCCCAGCCTCTTCAAGGTCCGCTCCTGTTAGGAAGCTAGTTGCATGACAAGGCCTCCTTTAATAGATTATGCCAACTTATAATCATTGGAAGGGAAAATAAACAAAAGCCAAGATGGTTTTATTTCAGGACAAGATATACTCATTCCTTTTATATACGTCCATATTTCTATCTATATCTGTATCTATAACTATCCATACGTAGATACATGAAAAATATGTCATTGAATCCATACATAGATAGGTATAGATAGATGTCTTTTATATACAGATGGGTGTGTTTTATATATAAGATGAAATTTTCCACTAATGAGTTTAGTTTTAGTGTGATCCTTAATGATCAAAGAACAGTGGCAAATCCTCTTCCAGTGAATGGGATGAGATGGCCTAGAATAACGTAGGCAGACAAGCAGGTGGTTGGCAGCAGAGTTCAAAGCTACAATAGCTGCCACACCATCAAGGCCAACTGCTTCCTGTGTATCTTTCCCCCTTGTTTCCATTATTTAAACATTATATATTCTCACCTGTGCTGGAAAGTGATTGAGAAAAGGTAAGAGTTGAAATCCTGAATCGCTGATTTGGTAGAATGCAGACCTGATTATATTATGTAGTGACGACATCTGCATTTTTAACAAATCCATAAGCCAAATCTCTACAGGACCTTTGGCCATAACAGGACTATCCAACTAAAACAAATACATTACAGATATATTATAAATTGATAATAATTCCCTATTTTTACCAATGTCACACTGCACTTGATAAATCCCAGTACCTCAACACAAAGCAAATAATTTTACACAAAATATTTAAAACATGAGAAAAATCAACTAATACTGTAGGTGGAAGGAACATGGAAAAAACAACTGAAGGAAAAAAATCAACTAATAATTTAGGTGGAAGAAAAATGATCTGGTCTAAAGTTTTCATTGTAGGGGTGCCTGGATGTGTCAGTTGGCTGAGCATCAGACTCTTGATTTCAGCTCAGGTCATGATCCCAGGGTTGTGGGATCCAGCCCCACATTGGGCTCTGTGCTGAGCATGGAGCCTGCTTAGGATTCTCTCTCTCCCCTGCTCACGCCTCTCTCTAAAATACAAAAATATTACTTACTTAACTAAATAATAAAATAAAAATTCCATTTTATAGATGATAGAACAAGCCTCAGAGAAGTCAATAACTTACCCAGACTTGTCTGCAACCAAACCACAGTGAGAGAGAGAACTGGAACCCAGGTCCACCCCTCTCCCCCATTCTGTTTTTCACAGGAGAAGGGCAATCTCTTCAACCTAAATTTTTAAAGAAATCCTAATAAGAAAACTTTAACCCAAGTTAAATTACAATAATTTTTTCTCCTTCTCTTGATATGACGGCCAGGATACGATCGTAGTCTTTCGCATGAAACGTCACCTCATTTATGTTGTCAGATACTGCAGGGAGATGTGGCTATAAGAAGCACAAGACAGAGCAGGAACATCACACATGAGGCTGAACACAGAAGCCACTGAGATGTCTTTAAAAGCCTTAATATGTGTTGTCTTCGTAAGAGATTAAGAGTTTGCCTCTTTGTGACAACAAAGACAGAAACAAACAAACACAACACTGCTTTGGCAGCTGATTGACTTTGAGACCCACACATGTTTCTTGCAAATGCCCTTATTGCACTAGGTTGGTTGGAATAAGACTGTGGCCTTCCTCCACGTGGAGACTGAACCATGTGGTCCCCACCCACTTCCCTCCCACAGACAGCTCCATCCTGCCTGTCTCCGGGCTCTCTCTCTGCCCTACACAGCTTTTACTTCCCTCCTCTCTCTTCTCATCCCCACAGCTCCCTAGAAACCACTAAGGAAGTCCCTAGTAGCGGCTTCCCAGATTGCCAAACCAGACATGGCTCTGGGATCGAGGTGTTTCAGTCCCTCCCACACCCAGTTCTTCATAGTTTCTCTCTGCCTCCTGGAAGTATTGCCCTTGGAAATGGCTAAAAGCACTTGAGAAGCACTTGGATACGGACAATCCCAAACCACAATCCTTACTTGATGTAAGAATATTTAGACTACAATACAATAATGAATTACATTTAGTGAGCACATACTGTGTGTCAGCTACATTCCAGTGTGTGATCTCATGTAATCTTTATGACAATCCTATGAAGTGGAAACCATTAACATCCCTATTTTAAAGATAAGGAAACTGAGGCACAGAAAAATTAAGAAGCTGGCTAAGGTCATTCAGCTGATGAGTTGCATAATCAGTGACTCTTGCCTCAGGCTGATGAGTTCATAACACACAGAAACTAGTACATTTTATACTCAACATAATTTTTAATACTCTCCTGCCCGTGCTATTAAGATGCTAACTTTATTTTTATTATTAATTATGTACACTGTGTAAAAAGGCAATTTAGGTAATAGATATTAAGATTATACCTGTATGGTGTGGGAATCACTGGCTTGTCCAAGAATTTCCAGGAGAACTGGATCAGACACAAAGAAGAATCTTGGAAACAGTAATCTCTTCTTCTCCAAATACCTTTAAATAAAGTCATGATACCAAATGACTTTTCCTGAATTATTAATTTTTAGTTTTTTAGCCAAGATACAATCCCTGACATCTTCAGTAAGATAATAGCAAACACCTATAGTCATTTCCCATTCGTCTCTGAAATGTGTGGTTAGAATCAAAGTCCATGGTCTGTCATGGATGGCACTTGGGAAAGCAAGATGGCGATTCAGAGCAAGGTGCTCCATCACCTATGATCTTCTTCCTCAAGAGCCCTCCTGTGACGTTTCTAGAGTATTGGGAACTTCATGGCTTAAACTCAGGATGAACACATAATTATCTCCAAACCAGGACACTGGGGGGTTAAAGGGGAAACAACTAGCCATGAAGTCAGGACAGAGGCATAAACTTGGAAGACCTAAGATATACTATAACTCTATTTGAAACAGAAATTGAGAATGAACTGTTCTTTAAGAAAATTATCTATAAATTTGTCTGGTTAATTGTTCTCTTCGTGCACATCTACGTTCCATGCCTGTAGTGAGTTGAATGGCAGCCCCTCAGAAGACACATTCACATCTTATTCCCTGGAATCAGTGAATGTGGCCTCATTTGGAAAAAGGGTTTTTGTAGATGTATTGAAGTTAAGCATCTCAAGAAGAGATAATTGTGGATTATCCACAGGAGTCCTAAATCCAATTATAAGAGTCCTCATAAGACACACACAGGAAAAAGAGGGGAAGGGCATGTGAAGACAGAGAGATGTGAGTCATGTAGCCACAAGCCAAGGAATTCCTAAAGGCATCAGATGCTCAGAGAGGCAAGGAAAGGTTTTCCCTTATCACCTTCAGAAGGTGCTGACACTTTGATTTCAGATTTCTTATCTCCCAAAATGTGAGAAAATAGGTGTCTGGTGTTTTAAACCACCCAGTTGGTGGGCATTTGTCATAACAGCCCTATAAAACTAATCCAATGCCTTAACTCACAGACCCCCAAATCGATGGTGTCTTTTTTTTTTCCAGAAAAATTAAGTTTATGTTAAATTCCTACAGCCACTTCAGCCATCCCTACCAAGTCAGAAATGCCATCAGTTTTATTTACTTGTTTGGGATAAAAAGGCATCACATATAAAATGCTGGGAAACTTAAAACTGCAGTTCTTACCCTGTGAGTGACTTCTGACATACTTCCAACTGCTCATGCAAATGAGGTAAAAGTTGCCCCATGGTTTCATCTCCAACACAGCAACTGATCACATTGGGGTTCTCGTGAGCTCGCTGCATTATCTTTACCCATGACTTGTCAATATTCTGAAAACGTTTGGCTTCCTACAAACCAATAGTCAGGAAAAATTAGCATTTGAATAAAGCAAAGTATTCACTTTGGAATCGCCTCTAGTTCTATTAGTCCTCAGTCTACATATTTTAAAGGAGCATTTTTTTTCACCTGAATTAATTCTGAACAACAAAAACCCAGAGTCATAAAACTGCTCTTTGAAATACTGCTTTGTCACAATGGGGCTTATCACTTATTTGTTTTCTTACATTTAATACATTTTCAAAATGCCACATGATTAATTTACAGAGCTATCAAGTTAAAGCTCAAATCTAGTCTTTCAGCACCCCAGGTGTTTGGTTTGATGAGCAAACT
Organism: Cryptoprocta ferox; assembly: GCA_028646485.1. Taxonomy (NCBI): domain Eukaryota; kingdom Metazoa; phylum Chordata; class Mammalia; order Carnivora; family Eupleridae; genus Cryptoprocta; species Cryptoprocta ferox. The sequence continues at coordinate 107,975,823 of CM053577.1, forward strand.
GAAGAGGCATGAAAATAATTTGATCTCAAGATCTTTTGAATAATTACAGCTCACAAGGACCCCAGGAAAAAGAAAACAAAAAAAAACAAGAAAGAAAAACCCCAAAACAAAGCTTCATTTACATGTTTGCTAATGAAATTTTTCTTTTTACTATGGATGATATTAAGCTTTGCATTCAATTGCAAAAATGCCTCTAGGAATGGCATAAGCTTGCCTCTTTTAAAACTTTTAAGGGTATCTTTTAAAACACTGCAATTTTCTGATTAGTAAAGAAAAGAATTATGTTTAAACAATGTTACAATGAGAAATGAGCTATTTTCAAACTCTTTTATCCTTGATTTTTAATTTATATAGAACCTATAGTTATATAAATTTAGGAAGAGCAGGTTTAATTTTATAAGAGGGATGTTACCTTCTTAGAATATATCTATTAGTAAGTTTATTTACTTCAAAGGCCCCAATAAAGCTGTTTTAAATATTTTGTTAAGGGCTTAGAAGGCTAAATTTCCTTGCCCCATGGTATGTGTCTGATCTACTATTAGTTGACTTAATGATAGTTAATTTGTGTTTATACAATACAGGTTAATCTTAATTCTACTCTCAGAGGAATATTATAAGGTCAACTCTTGGAGGAGATGAACTACTATAATCTAACAGTACCATATTTGAGGGGCACCTGGGTGGTTCAGTTGGTTAAGCGTCCAACTTCAGCTCAGGTCATGATCTCACGATTCGTGGGTTCAAACCCTACTTTGGGCTCTGCGCTTACAGTATGGAGCCTGCTTGGGATTCTGTCTCCCTCTTTCTCTGTCCCTCTCCTGCCCGCTCTCTCTCTCTCTCTCCCTCTCTCAAAAATAAATAAATAAACATTAAAAAAATTTTAATGTAATAGTACCATATTTGAATGTACCTGACAACCTGGAGATTTGAAAATATGTGATTTTCTTCTAATGTAAATAAAATATGAGCACATTTTTAAAAGTTATTTTGTAAAGGGGCCAGACAGTAAATATTTTAGGCTCTGCAGGTCAGACGGCCTCTGTTACAACTATTGAACTCTGCTGTTGCAATGTTAGAGCAGCCCCAGACAGAACAAAAATGAACAGATATGGCCATGCTCCTTATTTCTACAAACAGGTGAGTGGACCACAGATTGCCAGTTCTGGTTTCAATAATCAAGACAGGTGGTGCCTGGGTGACTCAGTGGGTTAAGCGTCAGACTTCAGCTCAGGTAATGATCTTGTGGTTTGTGAGTTCAAGACCTGCATTGGGCTCTTGACAGCTCAGAGCCTGGATCCTGCTTTGGATTCTGGGTCTCTCTCTCTCTCTCTCTCTCTCTCTCTCTCAAAACTAAATAAACATTAAAAAAAATAAATACATAAATAAATAACCAAGACAGGACCATATGGCTTTATAAAGACTCCTACAGAGACATATAGACAACACAAATCAAATTAGTCTATCGGTAGTTACAAAAACCATATTTACCTGAGGTAGCTGTTTGGCAATATCTCCACCTACAAAGACAGCTTCAAGATAAACCCAAAGGTTCTGGACTACTAGCCACTCTTCAATTATATCTGAGGAAGTGGACAATTTATAAACCCAATTCTGGATGTTTTTTTTAAATGGAGCATTGTATCTAAAAAGTGAAAATGGAAAAAACACTATATTTTAAGGATATATGATTCAGAACATAATATGGCCTAATAAAGTAAATGACAGGAGAAACATTCCTTTGGAAATAAACATTGTTTTTTCCTAAAAGGCAGTTCCTAATAAATTTCACACAGCTAATGAGATATTTTCTTTTCTAGGAGTAAAACTCATATAATTATAGCGATATTACTTCTGTCCACGTATTAGTCATAGGCTAGGAAAGTGGACCGAGTTTTGTGACAGAGGTGCAGCAAAGAAATTATGTTGGTTGTTTCCAGGAGTAAAGGGAAGACAAGGAATAAGGTGTTTTTACAAGACTTCTGTGAACCAAATCCAAGTAAGCACCACCTGCGAGAATAACACTTGCAGCACTGTTACTGGTCTGTGAAACTATTACCACAAGGCCAATCTCAAGACTGAGGGTTGATGTCCATTTACAGATGTTGCTCTTCTCATCCAAAGCCTGCTGATTCCACCAGGCACTGTGCCTAGACTGTATGGTGTTAGAAATCTAGAATAGCTGCCCCCAAATAACTTCCTTCCTGCTTTCTCAACATCAGGGCTAGATGAAGGATTCATGAGAATTCAAGGTGTCCAGAAAGCTGGGAACAACCAAGTAAGACAAGAAACACAGTGGATGTCATGCAAGAAGTAGTGGGAAGATACTGGGTAAGGACCCAATTGCCTACAGTCGGATTAAGAAGCCAATTTTAGTTTGTGACAATGAGAAGGTAGTTTTGATGTGGTGTAGTAGCATTTCCTGGTGATTGGCACTTATTGACAAGGTTCTTAAAACTTGTCTTGATCCAGGACAGGGTGACTTGATCGAGGACAGGTTGCTCACATATAGAAGGGGGTTCTTCTGGGTCTGAAGAGGGTCTGATGCCTGAGTGCAACCCATAACTACTCTAGAAGCCCATGTTACACATAGAGGTATAAAGCGACTTGTACAAAAATTGCCCCAAGAAGATAGGTGAGCTATTCAGGCAGTAAGAGGCATTTTTCTCAACACCCAATTTATACTGTCCATCTGACCATTGTTCTAGAGCTGAAAGGAAGTCAATATGCTAAAAACAATCTTCAGAATTAAAACATGCAGACCAAGATGGTACGGATGGGCATTTCAAGGGGTTGAAGCAGCTAGATATTTGAGGCCCAAAATGGTTCTGCACAGAGGAAAAAAGAAAAGAGTCATATTTGATGGTGTATAACTTCCAACATGAAAAAGGGAGACTTGACATAAAATCTAGCATAACCAGTTTCAGTTCTATGGCCAGGTACTGCATTGCACAACTTTGAGTGGTGGAACCTGTCAAGACTGATAGGGGGTGCCATAGACCAATCAGGAATCCAGTAGGAAAGTGTCACAATCCAGGCAATACTTGGAGTCAAGTCTCACCCATGGAATATACAATTTGTTTCTGAAGTCACATGCAGGTCACCCTAGAGACCCAGCAGGCACTGCCTCAACATTGAGTTTATTAGTACTATAAATATTATACTGATCAGGCTAAATGCAAGCTAAGTATGAAATTAATAAAGCCCTCAAATCCTGAATTCTTTGGCTACAGACACACGTTCACATGAATCCACAGCCTTTCTTCAAGAAGTCATCAATAAGTGGGGAGGGGGTGCCTGGGTGGCTCAGTCAGCTAAGCGTCCAACTTTGGCTCAGGTCATGATCTCACGGTTTGTGAGTTCAAGCCCCACATCAGGCTCTCTGCTGTCAGTGCAGAGCCTGATTGGCATCCTCTGTCACCCTCTCTCTGCCCCTACCCCTCCTCCCCCTCAAAAATAAATAAACCATTTAAAAAATAACTAAAAAAGAAGTCATTTAAGAAATCAAGTTGGCAAAATTTGCAGTGATCCATGTGGAAGTAGTATCCCATGAAGTCCAGAAACCACTGAATATCCCATGGCCACCTTTGCCAGGATTATTCATATTCCCTGAAAGCCAAAGAGAGAAGTAGGATCTTAACCCCAGCAAGTCAACACAAAACTCCTAAAACTAGGAGCTTTGGAATTAAGTACATTATCCAAATACAAGACAGCCTTTGGGGCCAGAGGGCATGCAGGATATTATTCATTAACCAGTGATCCCAATCTGGGATCTAATACAAGGAGTATTAGAATTCCCATGTACCCTAGACACGGACCTCTGCTAATGACAAAGTTATGGCATATTTCTTAGATCTGTTACAGTGAAGAACAGTTGAGAATTACTGCATAGTCAGCTAGGGGATTAAAGGTTGCTAATGCCCAGATTAAGACCTGATAGTATACTTAGTTTGACTGATTCACATTTTCTAAAGCTGCACTTAAGGTCACAGTCACCTTCCAGCTGGTTCGGTAGTCCAATGATGGACAGGTTGTTTCATTTAGGGCACAGTAAACTCAGCACATAAGTGGCCACTTTTCACCATAAAAGATGCATAACGTGTTTAAGTAACAAGCCCCGAGTGATACAGTTCTTTCATGTGTTGCAAGATACTTCTGGGCCACTGGATGATCACTTGAGCGGGTTAGCCAAGGAGGCCAAAGATGACAGATCGGAGGAATGAAAGAGAAAGAAAATAAAATAGATCATCTTGGGGGGGTGGAGCCAAAATGTTCAGGAGATAAGCTGCCTATTTCAGGGAAAGTAATTATGATGGGGCCCACCAGGAAAATAGGACGGAGAGATGAGTACCATAAAGAAGAGACAGAGGTCATGATTGTTAGGGAAAATAAGTAGCTTGTGTGACAACAGACAAGAGTGAGCACTTTAGGTCAGAATCTTGTGTTATGCCACAGCTGTAAAACTGGGCTTTCACCTAGTATTATATAATTCTAAAAAACAAATTAAAACCTTCCCCCCAATGTATAAAATTACCTGTTGCTTAGTAAGGAACCTAAGACCATTAAACTATCCTCCATCAAGGTGATAATTTCTCCGGATTCAGTTCCTTTGAGAAGGAGTTCTCCCTTTCCCTTAAATGCGGCAAAACTCAGGTTCTGGTTGGCCCAGTTTTCAATCACCTGAGTCAGCTTGGCTTCAATATCCTTCTCCTTAATGGCAGATATGCAAATGTCCTTCAGAGGGAGATCAAAGAATATGTCATGACATTTTCAACTATAAATTAAGTGTGATGTAAAATCATGAATTTTTGAGCTTGGACCTAGAAGTCATAGTTTTTGTGGCCAAAAAACACCAAGACTCAAGGGGTGCCTGAGTGGCTCAGTCAGTTAATCTTCTGACTCTTGATTTCAGCTCAGGTCATGATCTCACAGTCATGAGATTGAGCTGTGTGTTGGGCTCAGGGCATGGAGCCTGCTTAAGATTCTTCCTCTCCCTCTCCCTTTGCCCCTCCCCGCCTCAAAAAGAAGGAGGAGAAGGAGGAAGAGGAGGAGGAGGAGGAGGAAGAGGAGAAGAAAGAAAGAAAGAAAGAAAGAAAGAAAGAAAGAAAGAAAGAAAGAAAGAAAGAAAACCAAGACTTAAGATCATCGTGTTACCAGTTCAAATAAGAACCCTCTGACTGTCTGACTGCTAATTATTTTATTGTACCACATACATGTGATAACAGTACTTAAATCATGTTTTTTTAAATTATATTTGTCACTGGAGTTTTCTGGCCAAAATGGAGATAATCCCAGCTGCTCTATCTCAGCAGCCTGCTATAAGAAACAAGTGAGAATATATGTGGGAGTCCTTTGAACTCTTTAAATAGCATATAATCATTGCCATATTCCTGCCTGTTCTGGCCCTGATATGAATATCTCATTTGCTTAAAAGTCATTCTATTTTTTTTCTTACAAGTTTTCCTGTTTTTCTGAGAATACTTGATATGAAAGTCTCACAGGGAAAATAAAAGTAAGGTATTTTCCCCCACCATGCCTCTATTTATCTTCATACTTAGAATCACAGAATCTCACAGATAGGAAAGAATTGAAAGATGCAAGTATTTCCACAAATAATTATGATCCAAATTGGCGTGTAGGAAATGTCCTCAGAGTGGAATGATTTGTCGTGAATTCTAAAGAGGGAGAAAGGATTTCTGCCTGCAGTCAGGAGAGAAGGCTTCATGGAGGAAGGAGCATCTGAGACTGAGTGAGATTCCAGTGGGTGGTGGGAGGAGATGTTCTACAGCAAGAGAAAGGAGTTCCTTTGGAGGCAGAGAGTCCAATAACAGAAGGAACCTGCCTTGGTTAATAGCAGGACATGCAGAGCAGAGCAAACAGGATGTATCAGGGTATACAGCGCTGAGAACCCATTTTGGGGTACAAATAGTGACTGAAGCCTAGGATTCTTTGGAATTATAAAATGACGTTTTCAAAGCACAGCTTGTAAATAGCTATATTCTTAAGTGCAAAAACCTACTGGGGCGCCTGGGTGGCTCAGTTGGTTAAGCATCTGACTTCAGCTCAGGTCATGATCTCACAGTTTGTGGGTTCTAGACCTGCATTGGGCTCTGTGCTGACAGCTCAGAGCCTGGAGCCTGCTTCAGATTCTGTGTCTCCCTCTCTCTCTGCCCCTCCCCTGCTTGTGCTCTGTCTCTGTCTCTCTCTCAAAAATAAATAAACATTAAAAAATATTTAAAAAGCCCTACTTATAAGAATGAAATGGTCACCAAATAGTATTTGTTTCTTTCAACAGAATTTGAATGACATTTATAAACAGGACATAATGTTTTGAAAACAGAATTTCCGGTGTATGTATGTTGTTAAGAAGGGAAAAAGGTGAGGCAGGAAACTCAAAACCATATATATGGGAGATTTCTGGTCACATGGTACAGTTCCCTGCCTCCAAAAATATAGAATAATGGATATAAGGCAAAAAAGAGAAAGTAAAAACATAGCCAGGCTTACAAACCAAACAAACATCTCCATGAACCAGAAGTGAAAAAGATATGCAAACCAGTGGGTGGAGATAAAGCCCAGTCCTGAGGGCTCTGGTGAGTTGCAGGGAGTGGGGGGAGCCGTTATAAAAGGTTTGCATAGACATATCTGGCTACATCCCAGGGTCCAGCACAGAGACAACCCACTGAAAACTGCCCAGCCTTTCTGTGAAGAAGGCCTCTTTGCTTATCTCAGAGCTTCTGTCTGAGGGTCAGGCATCTAATATAACACACAACTAGGGGTTCTCTCCAAAGAGAGGGCACCACTGTTGCACTGTCCTCTGCCTCACCCAAGGTCACTACTATCTCCTGGAAAGGAGCTTATGCACATGTCTGGAGCCCTGGTTTTTTGTTTGTTTTGTTTTGTTTTGTTTTGTTGCAGCTGCCACCCAGGGGATGTCTCTTGATCACCTGATTCTGGTGGCAAATGAAGTTTATGTTTGAGGTGCCATGGGATGGTAACAAAGTTCTTAACCAGATATGTACTGCCAGTGCAGAGACAACAAACTGGAATGCTCAGTCATACTATGGGAGAGGCCTATTTGTTTAACTTCACGGCTCTGGCCTGAGGAGCAGGCTTCTAATTAAACATACATCTGAGGGCCAACTCTAATCTTCTCCAGAGACTTTGAAGGGTGGGTGCTCTCTTCATATTCCTTATGCCATGCTGCCAAATACTGGTGTCTCCAAGAAAGGAGCTTGTGTGAACAACTGTTGCTGTCAGTCAAAAGGCACATTCCTTGATGGCCTGAGTATGGTGACCAGTGGAGCTTCTGTTCATGGGTTCAACAGGATGGTAGCAAACAAAGAAAGTTCTTAACTGGCTATCATCCCAGGGTTCGGTGAAGAAAGAACAGACAGAAATGTCCATGTCCTAGTGCTCCCCTAAAAGAAGTATATTTGCATACTTTAAAAGTTGCTGCCTGAGAATTTGGTTTCCAATCAGCCTAAATCCACTTTGAAGCCTGATAGGTCTTGTTACACCTTCAATTACCGGGAGTAACTAATGATAAAGTAGACTACTAGAAGAAACACAAAGTTTTGAGAGCCAGCCAAGAGCTAGGGTGGGCCTGAATGATAAGGCTCATCTCCTACATGAGGCTCCTCCTTCAAGACTGGCTGTTTTACAAACTGAGGGTGGAAGGGGAAGGGGGAAAGGTAAAGGGGGGTGATGGTCATGGTAGAGGTCACTTGTGGGGAAGAGCACTGGGTGTTATATGGAAACCAACTTGACAATAAACTATAAAGTTAAAAAAAAAAAAGACTGGCTGTTTTATATAATGCATAAAAACTGACACAGAGAGGAAAATAAAATAAAGAAACAGAAGAATATGGTCCAAATGAAATAAGATAAAACCTCAGAAAGACTTCAATGAAATAGATGGGTGATTTACCAGATAAAAATCTCAAAATAACAGTCATAATAATACTTAACAAGTTCAGGAGAAAAAATGCATGAACAAAGTGAGATTTTCAACAAAGAGAAAGAAAATATTTTAAAAGTACCAAATTGAAGTCATGGAGCTGAAGAATACAATCACAGAACAGAAAAATACAATAAAGGAGTTCAATAACAAACTAGATGAAGCGCAAAAAAGGATCACGAACTCAAAGACAAGGGCAGCAGCCCTTACCCAACCAGAGCAAAAAGAACAAAGAATGAAAAATAGTGAAGATAACTTAAGGGACTTATAAGATAGATCACATGGGCCAACATTGACGTTAAAACACTGAATTATCAAAAATAATGGCTGATAACGCCCCTAAGATGGGGAAGAAAATAGACATCCACATCTAGGAAGCCCAGAGAGTTTCAAAACAGATGAACCAAGAGACTCACACCAAAACGCATTAAAATTAAAGTGTCTAAATTTAAAAACAAAGAGAAAGTCTTACACGTAGCAAAAGAAAAACAACTTGTTACATGGAAGGGAACTCTCACAAGACTAAGAGCAGATTTTTCAGCAGAAATTGTGCAGACCAGAAGAGAGGAGCACAATATAGCCAAAGTGCTGAAAGGAAAAAACAAAACAAAACAAAACCAAAAAACGCCATCAAGAATATCCTACCTAGCAAATTTGTCCTTTAGAATCAAAAGAAATATAGAGTTTTCCAGACAAGCCAAAGCTAAAGGGGTGCATTGCCACTAGACAAGTCTTACAAGAAATGTTGACAACAAAGCCAAGGAAACACAACCAAAAATACACAAATGGTACAACATTAAACTAAAATGTTTCTGCATGGTGAAGAAAGCCATCAACAAAATGAAAAGGCAAACCACAAATGAAATAAAATATTTGCAAATCATAAATCTGATAAGGGCTCAATATCTAAAATATACAAAGAACTCACACAACTCAATAGGAAAAAACCCCAAACAATCCAATTCATAAATGAGAGAGGATCAGAATAAACATTTTTCCAAAGACGACATGCAAATGGCTAACAGGTACATGAAAATGTGCGCAACATCACTAATCCTCAGGGATTAACAAATCAAAACCGCAGTGAGATACCACCTCACACCTGTGAGAATGGCTATCTTCACAAAGACAAGAAATAGCAAGGTGAGGATGAGAAGAAAAGAGAACCCTGCACACTGTTGGTGGGAATGTGAATTGGTGCAGCTGCTATAGAAAACAATATGGAGGTTCTGCAAAAAATAAAAATTAAAAATAAAAATTAAAAATAGTCATACACATGATCCAGCAATACTACTTCTGGGTATTTATTCAAAGAAAATGAAAATACTAATTCAAAAAGAAAGAAACCAGAACATAGATACTGAGAACAGACTAGTAGTTGCCAGTGGTAGGGGTTATGGGGTGAATGAAATGGGTGAAGGTGGTCAAAGGTACAAACTTCTAGTTATAACACAAATAAGTCCTGGAGATCTAATGTACAGTATGGTAACTATAGTTAATAATACTGTATTGTGTATTTGGGAGTTGTTAAGAGAAAAGTTCTCAACACACACAAAAAATGTAACTATGTGTGCTGATGGATGTTAACTACATATATTGTGATCACATTGCGATATACACATGTATAGAGTCATTATGTTACAAATATAAACTAATAAGTTTATATTTCAGCAATAAAAATCACATCATTATAGAAATTATATCTCAATAATAAAAAAGAAATACCATACCATACTAAGCATACACACAAAAAGAAAAAGAACAAATTTAAAATCTTGGAAAGGAAAAATAATATGTAGTAGATTAATAAGAAAAAGTATAGAATTAGAAATTTGGAAAATGTTCTGAGGAATTCACCAGGAACGTAATACAGAAATAAACGGATTTTTTTTTTTAAATGAGAATGTAGTTAAGGGATAAGGAGGACAGATTGAGGACCTCCCAAATGAACATATTTCAAATAATCATCTTATCTCCTTGAGTTATTGTATCATTTTGCAAAATCAAAGGATGTTCAGGATCATTCCAGATTTTGAGGGTACCTTATATAAGGCCATTAGTACACCCTTAAATAAAATGTCTGTACAATTTTCAGAAAAGAAAAAGATGTTCTTTTTTTTTTTTAATTTTTTAATGTTCATTTCTGAGAGAGAGAGAGAGACAGAGCATAATTGGGTGGGGCAGAGAGAGAGGGAGACACAGAATCCAAAGCAGGCTCCAGGCTCTGAGCTGTCAGCACAGAACCTGACACAGAGCTTGAACTTGTGAACTGCAAGATCATGACCTGATCCAAAGTTGGATGCCCAACTGACTGAGCCACCCAAGGGGCCCCAGAAAAGAAAAAGATGTTCTTTAATGAACCAGTGATAAGATCTTATAAGCTTTTGTACCTCAATGTCATCCTTATTTTTAAGTAGTGGTGCTTCCATAATATTTCTAAGACAAAATGAATCAGATTCCACATCAAACGGGGTTCCAGTTAACTCAGAGATTCGATCCCAGTGTCTCTGTTTCATTGCCTTATTGGTCATCATTTCCAGCAGAGGACATGACTCACTAAAATCATCAATTCTTGTTTTCAGATCCAAAAAAGCTTGCCAATCTTTAAGCCCTTTTGGGAGTTTACGACACCTTTCAGGGAAAAAAATTATATTACTACACATTTATTTGACAAAGTTGTTATGTATATATATCAATATATCAGAGGATAAATTCATTTGTGAAATACCTACAAGACCCTATGAAGATAGGCACTAGAAAAAGGTAAGCTTAACTCAATTAAAACTCACCTGTTTTGAAATTCTTGCAGTTCTGCATTAATTTTTTCAATGTCTACATCTCCCCAAAGTATTTCATAATAACCACTAATATTGTTCATTACGGTATCATAGAGTCCATACAGCTTCTGCAGCAGGTTGAGTTCCTTTCTGGGAAGCCAAATATTTAAGTCATTACATAATGTGTATTTAAAAAATAAATGTCATTATTGGATAGACAGAATTCATCCAATCAAATAGTTCATACATCATGTGTGTACTTTATAAACACCAACACGCAAACAACCCTATCAGTTTCCGAACAAAGATTTTATCAAAGCTCCATCAATCAGGTAAAGTTTACAGTTCTCAAATATTCCAAATATTCCAAGTCATACTATGACTTGACACTAACAAATGGCTTGATTATTATTACCATTTCAATCACTGCAAACAATGTGACCAGAACGTGATCATAAGATCAAAGCTAAGGCTAAGATTTTAATTTTTTTTCTTTCAAATGCAATCTGGGTTTTTATGAGAACATTTGTCCCTAGGAGAGTGACTCTCACATCACTTTCTACCAAAAGCTTTCTCTCATGTACCCAAATGGAGTTATATACATAACAAGAATAATAGGAGGGATTAGAGATCCCTAGAAAAAGTCTTTTGTTGCATAATATACCAAAAACTGAGTTTGTCAATGCTCCCAAGAATTCCTCAGCCCTTAGCAGACCATGAGAGTCCCCTGGACCCAATTTCAGTGTTTGAGTTTATTTCTTGAGCAGTTCTAACTATTTGTAAGGGTTGATATTCATAACTTTTATTATTTATTGTAAATAATGCAAAGGCCAAAGTTAAAATTTGCTTATGTTTTTAATAAAGTAAAACTCATTTTATCTTGCAGTTATCAAATGTGTACAGTGGGCCCTTTTATAAATCTAAGACACATTCTGGAATCTTCACTCTCTTATTTTTCCAATTTTTGTTTCATTTTGCTGATTCTTAGAAATGATCCCATTATTAATCATGGAGTATTTCTAACTATGCTAAAAATGACTAGAGTAATACAAAAAGAACAACAAGATCTCCAGTAAGAAAGGGACAACAATTTTTCTTCAGGCTTCTTATTGTGTTGCCCAAAGCATTGCATCATCTTTTAAGAACACTGGAGAGACACTATTTTTGTTTGTTTTTGTTTTTTGTTTTTTTGTTTTTAATTTTTGTTAAGGATTCAGAATTGTTCATTTTTTACATAAAACAGCAAAGAGAAGACAACTGACAAAAGAAGGTGCTTCCCAAGTATTAAATAGGAAAGAGACACAGAGCAACACACTAGACTCTAACTGTGATAGTCCACCTGGCTATGTAAGTGAGATCTCATACTGTGGGTCTTTAGATGATAATTACCTAGATGAATTTTACCCACATCAATAATTTATGAGTGGATAATATATTTCTGTAGAGGCAAGGGCTTCATCACGCAATGTTTTACAAGAACCTAGACCATCCCATTTTGTGAAAAGGAAAAATGACTGTTCTTTCATTATCTATGATGTTTGTGTATGTTTTATTTGGGACATCCCCTAGACAGATGTTGAAGGCAGCTGTGTACTCAAAGGAGACAGATGATGCAGAAATGAAAAAATTCACTAACTCGATCCTTTGAATGTAAAAGTGAAGTTTTTTGCATTTATAATGCAAGAAAGATGGTGATCCTCTCTTCAACAAAATTATGAGTGTCTGACTTTTCAACAGTTCCGGGTTTTAGCAATGCAAGTCCAAGAAAAGTCAGAAGTAATAATAAGATAGAAGCTGTTGGAGATGGATTTGAAACCGGAAATCAGTGTCCACAGAATGGGTTCGGTCCAGGTTTGTGCATGACAGCTGATAAGCAGTTGGTGTTGTCACCAGCGAGAACCCAAGAACTGACCTTTACTGCCCCACTGCTTGTACTCACTAATCTTTGTCTTAAATTTTTCCTTAAGCTCTTCTTTCTGGCTTACCTCTTCTTAACTTAGGCAAAGGAAACCCGGAACCACTGCTCAGGTGGTATCCACTGCCCTCACAAGACCTCCCACCCACCCAGACCCTTGGAGCTAAACTCATATGGGCCGTAAAGTGACCTCTGGAATGACTTACAATCACCTTTACTGCATTATAATACTAAAATCTCTACCCATGAAGGAGCACATGCTTCATTTACATAACATACAATGTGTATATTGTCTTGTTTCCTTAAGATACAGGCACAATATCATGCCCGCCTTTACAAACAATGACAAGGCTTTCCTATTGATACATTCATTCTAATCCTAAATAAAAAGAACCCATTCACCCTCTCTCAGGGAGTCATGGCTTTGGAAGCTATTCCCCATGATCTCCTTATTGGCTGCAAACCAAGTTTTCTTTGTGTGACAACTCAAACTTGTGGAGTTTTTGACTCATCAAGGAGCAAACTCACATTGATTCTGTTACAGCTGGATTCTGAAGTCAGTTTCCACTTTGTGTAAATATCTTCAAACCAGGGTATTATGGAGTATAAGTTTTGGTTTTACTGCTTAAATTCTTATTACATTTTCTAATTAAAGTGCTTTTCACCATTCCCTTATTTGTACTTTTGCAAATTATTCATTAATTACTCCAACATAAAAAAATAAATAGTAAATGAGAGTGATTATTTTTCCTGGAATACTGAGAGTTAAAAGAAAACACTGAGTCTCAGACTAAGCGTGCAAAGAATTAACTAGGGAATTTATGAAAATGCAGGACCCAACCCCTGAGCTTGGTGAATGACTGCTTAGAAAAAGAATACAAACCATCTACCCTGAGGTAGTCTGAAGCATTAATTTATGGTCAGAAAATTTCTTGTCTATTTGCAAAGACATGTTATGACTTTGAATGAGGTCAACATAAAGTTCTTCTCTAAAGTCCTAATCCTAATAAGCTAAAGCCACTGTTTTGATTTTGAGTTTGAGAAAAGTTATATAAAATTCCATTAAGATATACTTGCTTAATTCCTAGATCTACTTGTTATTTAAGATCAATTAAGTTCCTTGGCCTTCAATCCTGATGAATTCTATGTGGACTCAGAAGCGAAGCACACTTAGCATAAATGCAATAAGAGGGGTTGGAAAGCCAAGGATGACTATTCTTCAAAATAAAGAAAAAATATCCAAAATTGCAGTGCTTCTGCACAATCATTGGCACTATTAAAAAATAGTGAAGAGAACAAAGTAAAGCACAGGTTAAATACAGGTCTCGAATATCACACCTTTTGCAACCTATTTTCAACTCTTCAAGGACATTTCTTATATATGATGACTACGTATCCTGTGGGTCAGGAATAGCCAGGAATAAGGGGAATATTTAAGAGTGTTCTAGGGAAGGCTGTCTGCATGATAAAGGATTTATTTAATGATGACATGATTCTTCTAATGGACAGAATTTAATTAATTGCATGTTAACACTTGTACAATTTCTGAACTTACCTAGTTTTGTGTAAAACCTCATAATCAGTCACAGGCAATCCAAAAAGTTGTTCACCAGATGAATATGTAACAAACTTCCTCCACAGATCATCAAAATTGGCCTATAAAAGATTTTTAAGATGTAGTAAAATATAATTAATTCAGACCCCATTAAGGTAGAATTTATTATAATTGGAATAAAAGCTACATTGAGGTTTGTTTAATAAAATCTATGAAACAAGGATCTGTGAAGAAATTTATACTGATTCCAAGCTATCAAAAGAAAAGTTGAGCACTTAGTAAAATTGACTTTTAAGCATTCTAAAAGTATCCATTTTACATAAAATTTTTTTTTAATAAATTAAGTGGTCCCCAGAAGACCTATATTTCAAGTTCCCATAAATATGTCTGAAAGTAATAAAACTGCATTTAAAAAAATCTATAATTCAGGCTTTTTCACTAATTTACACTTGTCATCTCTTCTACATAGTTCAAATGAATGAGTACAATCCTTTCAACCCTGTTTTCTCACCAAGCAATAGTCTATAAAATGAAGGATTCCATTTCAACACCATTTGAAAGAATTCCAACAATCTGAATCAGCGAGGTTAATGCACACGCCTGCCCTTTGAACTGAAAGTGAATCTCCTATACTTACAATGCTAAGTATTAATAGTGGTTAAAGCACAAAAACAAATAGAAATAACCCACCTGTGATGAGACATGTGTGCTCTACATAAAGGGTATAACATATCAAGAGGGATCCTAAATTTCCAGCCCTGGAGAATGTCTAGCATTAGACCTCACAATACCCAGAGAGTGAATCAGATCTGACAGATATGTTAGCATATTTTATTTCTTTTTTCTCTTCATTTTTTAATTTAAATTCTAATTAATTAACATATAGTTAGTATTGGTTTCAGGAGTAGAATTTAGTGATTCATCACTTACATACAACACCAGTGCTCATTACAAGTGCCCTCCTAATACTAATCACCCATTTAGCCCATCCCCCACCCTTCTCCCTCCATCTACCCTCAGTTTGTTGTTCTCTATTGTAAAGAATCTCTTACGGTTTTTTTCCCTTTCTCTCCCCCACCCCCACAAGTTCATTTGTTTTGTTTCTTAAATTCCACAAGCATATTTTAGAGAAGCCAAACCAGGAAGGTGTGAAGACTTTGGGGGAACCCCAATGAACTCTTAGTTCCTAGAAAGCACCATATTTTGCACTTTTTACATTTCTTGGTGGTTATTACAGTTGTTACTCAACAAATTTACTGACTAACGTGTCCATGGGACCATGTGAACACCAAAAAAGGAGTAACAAAAACTTTAAAGTAAGTATACTTTAAACTAATGACATTTAAAATCGTGTCTATGAGGTAAAGACTATTGATGGATACCAGTCACTCACTCCCTTTTCCATTTAGCTCCCAAACAATATAAAAAGACCAATAGCACCAACTGAATGGGGAGCAAAATAATCAGCTTTGTCAGCTGGCCAACCGAGTGCTCAGTAACTCCAGAAATCATAGTAAAATTGCATCAGAGAACACTACTGCACCATGAGTCCTCACATGAGGCTCCTGCTTCTTTCCACAATCTAGGTCTTTCCACCTGCTTCTCTTGAGAGTTGGAGGGTGAAAGGGCACCTGCTTTTGAGGAGAGTTGGGTCACATGTTCAGCCAGATGCATGGCGAACAGTCTGCTTACTTTACACCCCAAACATAAGCAGAACAGAAGGAGCAAGATGGCAAGAGATGGGCCCTTCAATGTCTTTTCAATGAAGTGGCCACAGCCCTGATAAAAGGGTGACCCGTTAAAGTCCCAGTTGCTAACCAATAAATTGGTAACTCCTGAGGGAAAGACAAGGATGTGGGTCTACCTTCAAAATACACCCAGCTTCCAACCACTTCTCATCAACTCCAATGCCACCAGGCTGGTCCAAGTTACTGTCACTCTGTCCTGATTATTTCAATAGCCTTCTAATTGCTCTCCCTGCTTCTACCCTTGACTGTCAATAATCTACTCTCAACACCATAGCCAGAGCGAGTCACTGAAAACATAAGTAACTTGATGTCATATTTGCTTGTATTCAGGACCTTTGCACCTGCTCATTTTTCTGCCTGGAAAGTTGCTCTTCCAGATACCTGCTGGGCTTGTTCCCTCATTTCTCTAGGTCTCTACTCAAATGTCACCTTTTCAAGGATGCCTTCTCTAGAGACCTTCCACTTTACATACACACAGCCCAGCATGTTATGCCCCTTCCCTGCTTTATTTTTTTTTCCCTTGGCACTTATCACCATCCAACATTACTATTTTCATCCTTCCTCCTGCTTTTATTGCTGAGGGCTTCTGCTTGGCTCAGCTGGAAGACACCAGGCAAGCAGATCAGTCTTGGTCCTGGTTCCTCCAGAGAGGCAGGCCTTTACCCCAGGGCCCTGGGGACTTCAGGTATCAAAGGATCAAAGCCTCCTCCAGTGTCCAACACAAAGTGCTGGCAAGAGCGATAGATAGGAGGACCTGCTTTTAATCCAAGAGTGACCATTATTGTCCTGAGGACAAAAGAACCCCAATAATATCAAGGGACTATGACTTTTTGTCTGAGGGCATCATGTTCAATGAAAGACTGCATCCCATGAAAACCCTTGTCAGCACAGACAGCCTACCTTATAGAAACCCACCGTAGTTACTGGGCTGGACCTACCCCTCTGGAGCCAGGCAGCACAGACAGCAGGTTCTGTGACAGCTGATTTCATCTACTTCACGCAAGTTTATTCCTCTAGGGTCAGCTGCAATTCCTGGTTGCTCAAATGATCCTGGAGAACACTTTTCTTATCTGGGTCTGGATTTTCTATTTAAATCACTCAAATCAAGGAAGATACTTGAACATTTGATACCAAGATACTTGGTTCTGATGGAAAAAGCCTGAACTGCCCCTCTCAGGAGAACCTGCAACTAGAGAGATCCCATTCAACTTGACAAAAGCATGCATGGAACTAGCCTGAACCATCTCTGGAACATGCATCTAAAATAACAAGAACAGACTTTTTTCAGGAGGAGGACAAGATGGCGGAAGAGCAGGGAGCTCTGTAATCCGAGCACGCCCGTATGGATTGAACTGAGAAGGACTGAAGGGATAAAACTTGGATTTGCAAGTGGGGGAAAGAAGAAACAGAC
>CM053577.1:107993685-108029516 GCA_028646485.1 Cryptoprocta ferox
AGAAGAAACCCTGGGTTTTGGACAGTACCTCACATGTATTTCCTGGTGAGATGACCATGGAAGCTGCCTGAATATAAATACAGGCAGAAACTGGGGTCAGGTGAAGAAAAAAAGTGACATCTAGAAGGGGGTGCAGAATAGAGATATGTTTATCATTGTTCCTTTAAAAAGGAAAGATGCACAGCTTTTAAACTTTTTTTTTTTAATGTTTGTTTATTTTTGAGACAGAGGGAGACAGAGCTTGAGGCGGGGAGGGGCAGAGAGAGGGAGGAAAACACAGAATCTGAAGCAGGCTCCAGGCTCTGAGCTGTCAGCACAGAGCCCGACGTGGGGCTTAAACTCAGTAAGCTCATGACCCAAGCCGAAGTCGGACACTTAATGGACTGAGCCACCCAGGAGCCCTGACGCACAGCTTTCAAAATGTTGAATGGGAAGATTTAGTTAAGACGAAGAGGTTAAGAGTAAAGGAGAGAAAAAGGTCGACCTAAGAAGGAACAAGGGAGACAGGGCACCAGGGTGGCTCAGTTGGTTAAGCGTTCAACTTCGGCTCAGGTGATGATCTCGGGGTTTGTGGGTTTGAGTCCCATGTTGGGCTCTGTGCTGACATCTCAGAGCCAGGAGCCTGCTTCAGATTCTGTCTCCCTCTCTCTCAGACCCTCCCCTGCTTGCCCTCTGCCTCTGTCTCTTTCTCAAAAATAAATAAGCATTACAAAAATATTAAAAAAGAAGAAGAAGAAGAAGAAGAAGAAAGAAGAAGAAGAAGAAAGAAGAAGAAGAAGAAGAAGAAGAAGAAGAAGAAGAAGAAGAAGAAAGAAGAAGAAGAAGAAGAAGAAGAAGAAGAAGAAGAAGAAGAAGAAGAAGAAGAAGAAGAAGAAGAAGAAGAAGAAGGGTCAAGGGAGAGTAAAGAGCCACCAGGGACAGAAAAGGGAGCACGTCTCTCGGAAATTTACATCACAGACCCTAAATTTTCTCTGTAAATTCGGAGACAAGGTCATCTGTTCAAACTCATCTCAAAACTACTCCTCCCACACTTGTACTTGAGTAAATAGCTCTACCTTCATCTATTTTCCCAAGCTGGAAACCTTGCTCTCTCCCTGCAGCCCAGGTGCCAGCCCTATCAAGTTGGCCTTGTTAATAAACTCATGATCCATCCAGGTTTCTTCACTACAAGTGCAACTGGTTGGTCTCAATTTTTACAATTTCTTATTTGTATTGCTGAAACTGCCATTAGTCTGACCACCCTCCCTCCAAAACATTCTCCACACTAATGCCAGCAAAGTCTTTTAAACACACAACTGTGTTAAAAATTCAAATCTGAATACATCATTCCCTGTTTGGAGCTCTCCAGCCCCTGGGATAGGCTATGAGCTCCTTATCATAGCCTACAAGGCCTTCTCATTAATGATTTCTGCCCACTCTGCTGCCTATCCCTCACCCCTATCCTCTCTGCCCACTGCACTCCACACTCCACTCCCTCATCTCCCCTAAATCTCCATGTTTATTTCTTCATTTCTGAGAGGTGCAAACTCTGCCTCATTTGTTTTCCTTCCTCCTTCCTCCAGCTAACTCTAATTAGTCCTTCAAGATGCAGCTTAGACAGTTCCTCTCCCAGGAAGCCTTTTCTGGCTGCCCCATCAGCTCTCATTGGTCTGTTTCCATAACACTAGTTCCCACACCTAAATCATAGGGCTCACCATGTAGTTTTGCAGTTACTATCTATCCAGCTCTCTGTCTCCCTACCAGATGTTAGTAGCTTAGAGGAAAGAACCATTTCTTAATCATCCTTCTATTGACCAAGACACGGGTAGGCATCTGACAAAGATCTTTTCATGGCTACAAGTGCAGGTGGGTTAGGGAACATAAAAAGAACATGAACATATAGTACAGCCACTACAGAAAACAGGATAGAGAACAGAAACAAATAGTAGAATTGCCAGATACTCCTAGGAGCTGGCTTACATAGGAACCCATGAATCCATAAAACATTAACCCAGATGGGTGTGTAATTTTTCTCTAGATGTGCTCAGCACTCTGGGCATAGAAAAAGATGATGAATGGTTTACCTAATCCAATAAGCATTGTCCAAGGTAGGGCAAATGAGGAGGGAATTTTAAAGTCATGGATACAGAAGGAAGAAAAATAATGGATACAGAGAGAAGACAAGGAAACCGTTTATCTATATTTTAAGTTTGATACATTTTATTATTTTCATACATTTTAATATTTTATGATTTTTTTTACCACTTACACAGAAACAAGATGCTTGGAACTAGAAAAAGGTGTAAACTTAAGTTCAAAATCAAAGTCTTATTCTCTAAAAATACAGAGAGAGATTCTGTGGAGAAGAGCATAAAGGGATATAAGAAAAGGAATCAATTACATTATTTAGCAGACTAGACTACATTCAAAATCTGTATGCTCTTTAAACAATAACTTTTCTACTGTAAGACAGAACACATACATTTTTCCCTAAAATTATTTTAAAGAATAACAACACATGGTCAATATAAAAAAAATGAAATTTTACCTGAAATATCTGTAGCCTGTTGCTAGCTTCTTGGGGTGGTATATTTGGAACCATGGGTCCTTCCTGTAATGAATAATATAATCTCCATTTAAATTCTTTAAAAAATTTTTTTAATGTTTATTTATTTTTGAGAGAGAGAGAGAGAGAGAGAGAGAGTACAAGCGGGAGACTGGCAGAGAGAGAGGGAGACACAGAATCTGAAGCAGGCTCCAGTCTCTGAACTGTCAGCACAGAGCCTGATGCAGGGCTCAAACTCACAAACCATGAGATCATGACCTAAGCTGAAGTCGGATGCTTAACTGAGCCACCCAGGGGACCCTCTCCATTTAAATTCTTTTTTTTTTAATTTTTTAACGTTTATTTATTTTTGAGAAACAAAGAGACACAGAGCATGAGTGGGGGAGGGGCAGAGAGAGAGGGAGACACAGAATCTGAAGCAGGTTCCAGGCTCTGAGCTGTCAACCCAGAGCCCGATGCAGAGCTGGAACTAACGGACCGAGAGATCATGATCTGAGCCGAAGTCGGACGCTTAACCTACTGAGCTACCCAGGCACCCCTCCATTTAAATTCTTAATCACACATATTTATCAACTTATTGAGTTTACCTATTATTTCTTTTTAAATCAATAAATATTATTTTTAATTGAAATGGTCTAATTTTGCCTCACAGATGAAGCTTTCATTTAGTTTTTGTAACAGCCTTACTGAGATATAATTCACATGTCATACAATCTCTCACTTAGACAATTTAATGGCTTTTACTATAATCACAGAGTTGTTATAACCATGACCACTGTCAATTTTAGAACCTTCACATCACTCCCACTTCCATTCATTTCTAAAGAACCATGACATAGCCAATAAAAAATGTGACAAAACTACACCCTGTGTGAAGCTTGTACCACTAGAGCTCTGTTTCATTTCAATTACGATTGTAAATGCTGCTGCTGTGGTTGTGCATTAGAATAACTTATCTAGACTTCTGACAACACCCTCCTTTCACTGATGGTTCAGCCCAATATGGAAATAGAGAAGCACATAGGTGGAATACTTGGAAAAAGCAAAAGGCAGTCTCTGGTGGCCATCATCCAGAAAACAGTTGCAAAAAGGACCCCAGACAGTCTGTACAATCATGAATATTGTGGATATGCTAAATAATAGACCAGATTTCCCGTATAATAGAATGAGAGGGCCATAAAATTTTAGCAAATCCAACTAAATGAGGTAAGTTCAGCACATGTTAAAAAAAAGCATTATACGATTATTATTAAGGGCTTAAAATTATCGTATGAACCCAGATCCATTGCGACCACTAAAAGACAGTAGTACATGTTAGTTAGGGAATACAGCCAACTTTTGAATTTAACTTCAAAGCGGTGGGTCATTACTGGTCATGATACTAGCTTGAATAGTCTGTGGGACTGAGCAAGTGTAACACTTATTATTTATTTTCAATGACTCTATCGGTTCTCTAGTAAAAAAAAAAAAATCAGTTGCATAATGCCCTGGTATTAGGGTATTTATAGTCTCTTACAGCTTTCTAACAACTGTATTCCATTTTCAACTATGAGCATTCTGGGCTGAGAAAGGACAGTCCAGACCCTTTATTCCTTCCACAACCTCAAAAGTTGTTGCTCCTTTTAACAGTTAAATCTTCTTTCTTCCTCTATAAAACAAGCTTAAAGGACTAGCTGTCCCCTGTTTTTCTGATAGCTGCAAATATGCAAATAATACCCTCTGATATACAATGTGCAAATCACAGTGTATTTCTCCAGAGTATCACTGTCATTGCATATAAACATGCCACAGAACATTTTAACCCATAGCATGCAAATACTTGGATTACCGTCTCATATGCTTCTGCAAAGTTCATTACATCCTCACGAAAAACTTCCACGGCTTCAAGAAGATTACTTTTAAACTTTGGCTGCACTTGAACTAGTTCATCTTGCACAGAAACCTAGAATAAGAAAGAATATCCTACGTGAGATGTATTTAAATGAAAATATATTTAAATGTATTTAAATGAAAGTCATAATTCTATTCCAGCAAGTCTGTTATCCTGCAGATGCCCAAGGATGAACAAGGTTGTCTCTGCAATGTTGTTTAAAAGACAAAAACAAAAACAAAAGAGAAATAAATAACCCAAATCCACCAACAGGTGACACAAATCATTCTAGTTCATGAGCCAAGAGGCAAAGCCATCTTCTGCAACTGTGGTTAGGAAAAAGTGTTCTGACTGATCCAGTTCAGGCCATCACTGTGGCCATGGGGACAGCTACTGCTTTAGGCCCAGTCTGGGTCACATGCTGGCTCTGGGGCCACGTGAAGATCTGGGATTAATAACCTCTAGTAGGTTCACGGTTGCAGTGGTTGGAACAGTCACCTAAAAGAAAGTGATATTACTGGGTTTTAAAAAAGGGGGAGAAATGCCTTCTATAACACTCCTCAATGTTTCTGTTTAAACCTTCAACCGTAATAGCTAGTACTTAATTCATACTTACTACCTGCCATGTTTTTTACATATGTTAACCCAGTTAATCCTCACAACAACCCTGTGTGGTAAGTGCTGATGTTATACTCATTTTACAGGTGAGAAAACTGAGGCACAGAGACACTAAATAACCTCCCAAAGACTCCAGCATCAGCATGAGGCAAGTTCAAGAGTCAAAACCTGGTATTGTGGTTCCAGGGCTCCTGCTCTTAAGTGTTCTCAACAACAGCATCTGCGTAGGTTGGAACATAGGCTACTTTAAGATTATTGGTGATTGTAGTAAAGGATGGGCCAATAGGTTTAACACTAACAGTTAAAGAGATAGAATAACTTGAGTGAATCTTTTCCATTGAAGAATAACAGAAAGTTGAACTTCACTAAATCTCAATGGAGGGTTCTCCCTTTCATTCCCAAGATGCACTTCTCTGACATCATCAATCACTTTTTTTTAAATAATCAATACTGAACATGAATTTAAATAAATATGAGTATTAAAAAATCATTTTATACACATTACCTTAAGGGAGCCTCATAACCACATATAAAAAATTTCCTAATATATTCCTGAATGATCACATGAAGAAATTGAGAAAGAAAACTTATTAACTTGCATAAGATCATCCAATTGGCTGGTGGCAGAGTTGGAATCATGAGTGATGACCCCAATTTCAGCTCTGTATCCTTGCAACTCTGCCTTGCTTTAATCTCAGTGACAAATCTCTCCGTAAAATAAGGAATTTTAATCCAATGTTTAATTAACATTCAATAAAAATTTTCACTATAATTAAAGAATCTTGACCCACCTTTGAAGTTCATTTTTAATTTTAACTGAGTAAATGTTTACCAACTTCAAAAATGCTTAGAGAGAAATGTATAGCTATAAATGTCTGATTAAAAGAAAAAAATCTCAAATCAGGAACCTAACCATCCACTTTAAAAAACAAGGCAAAGAAGAACAAACTAAATGCAAAACAAGCAGAAGGAAATAATAAAAATTACAGCACAGATAAATGATATAGAGAAAACAACAGAGAAAATCAACAAACTAAAAGTTTCTTCTTTGAAAAGATCAACAGGATTGATTAACCTTTACCGAGACTGAGAAAAGGACTCAAATTACTAAAATTAAAAATGAAAGAGGGATATAATTACCTCCTTTACAGGAATAAATGGAATTGTAAGATCACAGTCAATACAGTGAATAGGGATCCTATGGGGTAGGAGAAAATATTTGCAAATCATATACCTGATATGGAGTTAATATCCAGAATATATAGAGAACTCCTACAACTCAACAGCAACAACGAAAACCACAAACAACTCAATTTTAAAATAGGCAAAGGACTTGAATAGATATTTTTCCAAAGACAATATGCAAATGGCCAACAAGCATATAAAAAGATGATCAATATCATGTATCATAAGGGAAATGCAAATCAAAACCACAATGACATACCACTTCACCAATTAGGATGCCTGCTATCAAGGAAACAGAAGATAACAAGTGCTGGCAAAGATGTGGAGAAATTGGAACCATTTTGCACTGTTGGTGGGAATTAAAACGATGCAGCTGCTATGGAAAACAGTATAGTGGATCTCAAAAACTCAAAAAGTATATGATACAGCAATTCTATTCCTGGATATCCATACAAAAGAATTAAAAGTGGGGTCTCAAAGAGATATCTGCACTTTCATGTTCATGGCAGCATTATTCACAATAGTTAAAATATGGAAGCAATCCAAGTGTCCACTGACAGATGAATGAATAAACAGAATGTGGCATATACGTATAATGGAATATTAAACTTGAAAAGGAAGGAAATTCTGACACACGTTACAACATGGATGAACCTTGAGGACATTATGCTAACTGAAATAAGCCAGTCACAAAAAGATTGCATGATTGTACTTATATGAGGTACCAAATGTAGTCAAATGTATAGAGGCAGAAAGCAGAATGGTGGTTTTCAGTGACTGGGGAAACAGAGAAATGAGTTATTATGTAATGGATATAGAATTTAAGTTTTGTAAGATGAAAAATTTCTGGAGATTGGTTGCACAACAATGTGAATATACTTAACACTACTAACTACACTTAAAAATAGTTAAGATGTTAAACATTATGTGTATTTTACCATTATTTTAAAAAAAATCTTTGCACATGGCTACAATAATCAAGCCATTAGGTTACTGACATAAGGGTAGACATACGAAGCAACAGAATAGAACTGAGAGTCCAAAAATGTCTCCCTACATTTATGGTCAACTGATTTTCAATAAGGGTGTCAAGAATAGTCTTTCAACAAATGATGCTGAGACAACTGGATACCCACATGCTTTTGCATGAAGTTGCACCCTTAACTCACACCATAAACAAAATTAACTCAGAATGTATCAGAAACTTAAATGTAAGGGCTAAAGTTATAAAAATTCACATAAGAAAACATAGTAGTAAATCTTCATGACCCTGTATTAGGCAACAGTTTTCTAGACATGATACTAAAACATGAGCAACAAAAGAAAAAAAATAGATAAATTGGACTTAATTAAAAATTAAGTCAAAATTTTAAAAATTTGTGCTTCATATTCACAGAGACAGAATGCAGAATGGTGGTTACCAGGGCTTGAGGAGAAGGGAGAATGCAGAGTTACTATTGAATAGGCATTGAGTTTCAGATTTACAACATGAAAGGAATTATAGGGATATATAGTGGTAATGGCTGCACAACAATGTAAATGTCTTTAATGCGACTGAACTGTGCACTTTAAAATGATTAACATGGTAAATTTCATGTTATGTGTCTTTTAACATAGTAAAAAGAAAAAAGGAAAAGAAAAAAGGACACTGTCAAGATACTGAAAAGATATCTTTTTTATCCATTCATCAGTTGATGGACACTTGGGCTATTTCCATAATTTGGCTATTGTAGATAATGCTGCTATAAACATTGGGGTGCATGTATCCCTTTGAATTAGTGCTTTGGGTAAATATATAGTAGTGCAAATGCTGAATCATACGGTAGTTCTATTTTTAACTTTTTTGAGGAACCTCCATACCGTCTTCCACAGTGGCTACACCAGTTTGCCATCTCACCAACAGCGCAAGAGGGTTCCCCTTCAACACCTGTTGTTTCTTGTGTTGTTAATTTTAGCCATTCTGACAGGCATAAGGTGGTATCTCATTGTAGTTTTGATTTGCATTTCCCTGACAACATGGATGGGGCTAGCAAGTATTAGGCTAAGTGAAATAAGTCAGTCAAAGAAAGACAAACATCATATGATTTCACTCATATGTGGAATTTAAGAAACAAAACAAATGAGCAAAGGAAAAGAGAGAGAGAGAGACAGAGAGAGAAAGAGGAACCAAGAAACAGACGCTTAATGACAGAAAACAAACCGATGGTTGCCAGAGGGGAGGTGGGTGGGTGGATGGGTTAAACAGGTGATGGAGACAAAGGAGTGCGTTTGTTGTGAAGAGCACTGGGGGTTCAATGGGAAGTACTGGCTCACTATATTGCACACCTGTATCTAATATTACATTATGTCTTAACTAGCTGGAATTCAAGCAAAAACTTGAAAAAATAAATTAAAAAAAAGAAAATGAAATTGAAAAGACAACCCACAGAAGGACAGAAAATATTTGCAAATCCTTTGATATGGAACTTATATCCAAAATATATCCAAAATATATAAAGAACTCTTACAACTCAAAAATAAAAAGACAACCCATTTAAAAAAAAAAACAAAGGATTTAGTTCACATTTCTCCAGACAAGATGGATGAATGGCCAATAAGTACATGATGCTCAACATCATTAGACATTGGGAAAATGAAATCATGGTACCTAAGACAACATGGATAAACTTTAAAACATTATGCTACATGAAAGAAGCCAGTGACAAAAGGGTACATATTGTATGAT
The DNA here is from genome assembly GCA_028646485.1 of Cryptoprocta ferox. Lineage (NCBI taxonomy): Eukaryota > Metazoa > Chordata > Mammalia > Carnivora > Eupleridae > Cryptoprocta > Cryptoprocta ferox. The sequence goes on from CM053577.1 coordinate 108,002,629, forward strand.
TCCATCTATACTAAATGTCCAGAAAAGGCAAATTCATAGAGACAAAAAAGTAAATTTGTGGTTGCCAGGGACTGGGGTAAGAGGGAGAAGAACTAATGGGTATGGAGTTTCTTTTGGGAAGATTAAAGTGTCCTAAAAGTAGATAATAATGGTGGTTACGCAACTCAATTAATATACTAAAAATCACTGAACTGTATACTTTGAAATGGTAAATTTTATGGTATGTAAATTATATCTCAATAAAACTATTATAATATATATTTAAGCCTTATAATGTATGAAAAAAATTTTCCTAGAAAGTGACTTCTAAAAAATAAGAATTAAATTTGTACTTACAGCTTTGCTCTGCAACTTGTTGAAAGAATATCTCAGGGTGTCAACTGCTTCTGATTCTTCTTTGGTTACTTCAACTTCAAATCTATTTAAAATAGCATAGGCTTCCTGGAGAGTGGGAGCAGAGTTCAGAAACATCCAAGGAAAGCAACTGCCAAATGATTTAGATGCCTTCTAGAAACACATTCCTATTCTCCCCATTCTTAGAAGAGAGCATACTCTAGGAGAGTGGTTCCTAAATTAAACATGTATAAAAAGTGTCTCTAGATTCTAACTGATACCAGATATTGACTCCAGATCCTAGGTTCTGATATCTGCATTGAATAAGGTGATTCTGATGGAGATGTGGGCAGATCACATTGAAATACTATCCTAGAAAATACTACCCCAGAAAATAACCCTAGAATCATTTTCTGTCTCTCTCTCCTCCTTGATCTTGTGCAACACCATGCAAAATATCTTCTCATTACTCTATTTAAATATGAGATTGTTATGTAAAAAATAGAATGAAACAATGATGTGGGAGATAATCTGAAGAAAAGAATCTTGAATGACCAAAGGAATGGACTGGCAAATGGATTTACTAAAAGAATTTATGCTGAAGAATAAAGTTTCTGCTGTCAAGAAAAAATGATATGATAATTTGTTAAATCTTAAGGAATGGATGGTAAGGCATCAAAAATTCCCTAATACTAAGATTTAAAGAGGTAGTGAAGGTACGAAGTGTATTAGCTACACTAATATTAGCTACAGAGAGTATAAACACTAAATAGTTTTAAGAAGGCACTACTCAGTTATGAGCATTGGCATACCGAACAGAGGCAGTGAGAATGCCAGTCCCACGGGTATTTCGGCGAATAGGGGAATTTAAATTTAAATTTAGATTTAATTTAGAGAATCTTTTAAGAGTCATAAAATAAACTAAGAGTCTGATTTTTACTATCACTATGAGCCAGGAATTTAAATATTAGTTATACAGCTCAGAGCCTGGAGCCTGCTTCAGATTCTGTGTCTCCCTCTCTCTCTCTGCTCCTCCCCCGCTCACACTCTGTCTCTCTCTCTCAAAAAATAAAATAAAGACATAAAAAAATTTTAAATATTAGTCATAAAATACTTGTAAGTATAAAAAATAATGGCCTCTCCAATGTTGTCCACATCCTAATCCCCAGAACCTGTACTATGTTACTTTACATGGCAAAAAGGGACTTTGCAGATGCAATTATGTTTAAAAACTTGAGATGGGAAGATTATCCTGGCTAAACTGGGTGGGCCCCATTTAATCACAAAGGTCCATATAAGGAAAAGGGAGAGGCGGGAGAGTGGAATCAGTAGGAAACTAATACAGTCCTCTACCTTAAAAATATCTCTGGTTGATCTTAGTTCCAACAGTTTACTATTGAGTCTAAGTGTACTGCTCCCACCATGCTGCCCAGGGTATGTTGTTGGTCATGAGTGAGACCTGTAAGTGGTTTCTAAGGAAAGCTAAAGATATTTGGGGAACTTGCCTAACATGTCAGGATTGACATGGAAGGGCAAAACCATTCATTTCTGTAAAATGTTGGTGCTACTATAAAAAACTGAACTAGACCAGTTCAGCATTATTAATATATCAATCCTCCTTTGTATACTGTTCAGTGTTGATAATTGTCAAAATCCCTTCAATGACATCAAATCAGAAAGGAGAAAGAGGCAGACTATGCCATAAAATAGATGAAGAAGTATATTAATAGAATCAATTTGTGTGTGTGTGTGTGTGTGTGTGTGTGTGTGTCTTTTAAAATTTTTTTAATGTTTATTTTTGCGAGAGATAGGGAGACAGAGCATGAGCAGGGGAGGGGCAGAGGGAGAGGGAGACACAGACACAGCAGGCTCCAGGCTCTGAGCTATTGGCACAGAGCCCGACACGGGGTTCGAACTCACAAACCACGAGATCATGACCTGAGCTGAAGTTGGATGCTTAACCGACTGTGCTACCCAGGTGCCCCTCTCTCTTTTTTGATACGCATCTCAAGAAAGAAAAAAAATGCAATCATTTCTTACTTCAATTGGTCCCAAAATCATGTCCATTTGAATTTCATTATCACGGATACATGCTAAGGCTTCCATTGCAAACCTGACATCTTCTAAATCACGGATCGGTCTAGATAACTTTTTCAAGTATTCACTGATAAATGCTACCATGTCTAACATTTTCTTTTTGTATTCTTCATTCAAATATCGACAGAGTAACATCTTCCATGCCTTAGCCTCAATTGATAAGGCCAATTTCATGGGCTCTGGGAAAGAGGAAAAAAGATCAGAATATAACTGACATTCTGAAACTATTTACTTCATGTCTAATCTGAGCATCCATAACTGTACTGTTTTATTTGATGATCCCTAGAGACATGTGGTTATTGAACTCTTGAAATGTAGTTAGTTTGAATTAAATGTGCTATAAGTTATCAGATTTCAAAGATGTAATTTCTCTCCCTATAGAGGATGTTAAGCAGTGCATGAGAAGGACACTAGAGTCTATGGAGAGGAGTTTTGGAAATGAGTTCTAGCACTGCCCAATGTGAACTTTACTTTGTTTGTGGTCATCCCACTAGCAGCCCTCATTCAGTCCTCCACACTCCTCTAGGTAACCCCACACAGTGGAGTGTAATAGATTGTTTTGTCTGCCAAACGGTCCCTGTTTTCCCATTATTCCACTCCCTACCTCATCCACACGTTAGAGAATGTGTGTAACCTGACCTTATACCTGGGCCTGATTGTTCCAGTCAATCCTGACCTTTTATCCGCTAATCAGAATCCTTTCTTGTTTGGAATGACAGTTGAGGGGGAGCCATGTGATCTGGGAACCAGAAAAGGTCACGCACAGAGGGAAGAAGAAATGGGAGGCAGAGAGGGTGGATTTCCTCAGCTTCCTGTACTGTCTCTGGTTCTGGTTCATACCTAAGGCCCAGTTGCATCTTGGATTCTAGGATATATACTTTTCTCATAAAAAAGCTCAGAGAGGTTTCTGTTTCTTGAAAACAAAACAGCTCTAACTAGTCAACTCTATCTTAACAATCCTCACACATTCCTCTTTTCTCCTCTTGGTACCTCTCAAACCTGCAGCCCTGCCATGCTTGAAACATGGTCTCTCCCCTGTATCTCCCAACAGACTGAGAGGACTAGGGAGCTGAGGAGACGGCAGCCTGAGAAGAGACGCACAGTCAGCTGGTGGGTGGAGGCCGTGAGATCCTATCTCATGAGGTCTGCACCTTATGGACCTCTCTTCTCCTTTTCCTCAGGCCCCAAGCATTCAGCCCACCTTCCCCTAACTTTAGAACTGTTCCCACCTATTCCATTTTTCACTTTCCTTTCTTGAAAATCAAGCCCCCAGCCGACTCTCTCACACTATGCTAGAGTTGATTAGTGTATGAGCAATCACAGCACTAACCACTATGAGAAAACAAACAGGAAGTTTGAATGATAGTAATAATAACAGGTAAATTAATGTTCCAAAAGTCTACAGTTCCTGGAATTGTTGCCGCTGAGGTATAGTTTCTGATTTCTAACTGAATATCCCCATCAAGGGCTTGTGATTCTTCCCCAAATTAAACCCCTTCTCGATAGATATAATAATAGCATTTAATATTTATTGAACTCAACTATTTGTCAGGTACTAGGCCAAGTTCATGAGGTGGGCGCTGTTATTATCATCAGCAGAAGAGAACGAAGTTAAAGAAGTCAGGTAACCTTGACAGTCAAATTTGAGAGCCAGTTACACTTACTCCTTAAGGACAGACCTGAAAATCTACTTAAAATGGAGAGTTGTTGTAAAATAGGTCGTTCAAATATCTCCTGAGAATAAAATCTTCTCACAAACTCCACGCATGATTGATTGTAGCGCGTAACCATGGCAATAAAGAGCCACCACAACCCACTTTTAAACCCAAACCACATAGCAACAGACCTCAGCGCCCATGCTTTTGCCAACCAATCAGCACCAGCCCCTCCCTGCTGAATGTCAACCAATCAGAAAGAACATATTCAATAAGCCAACCAATCAACAACAGTCTCACCTGAGTAACCATCTTGCTACAGGTAATGCTAACCTATCTACCCCCACAGTGCTTTAACTCCGTGCAGCCCAGACGCCCTATATGAGATGGGGCAGTGTGCTCTGTGGAGAACAGTGTGCCTGAGCAGCATAGCTCTCCCTTACTCCTGTAATCAGTAAAATCAGTTTGGGCTTTGTATTTCAGAGATTAAATGGCTGTCTCGTTATCCTTTGATACTCTAATCCCAAGTGCATTAACTTCTCAGGAAACTTCAAATTGTTTGACTCCTATCTCATGTATATTACTCCTTCCTCATAGTAACCCCAAAAAGAGTTTCAAGTGCTAGTTGCTTGCCAATTGAGGACTTGTGCAGTGTATTCAGTGTATTAAGCCAATTTCATATACTATGTACAAAAAATATATAATAATATATTATATAACATATTATGTATAATATATATGCATGTTTATATGTATAATGTATATGTATATGAAAGGTAGCTTAATAACTGCTTTCTAAATGATGTAACATTTCATGTGAAAATACAGACACTTTACATCATATTTTAAAAATACCTGTATGTAGTTCAAGTGCTCCTACAACAATAATAGGCTTCAACTCATCAATCTGCTGTTCAAAAGTAGCGAAGTGTAGAATTTCTGATCTGATTTCAGTCAGAGAGGGGTTGTTAGCCAAAAACTCCTGTAGTAAGGAGACAGGAAACAATGTTCTCTTTAACTTTTGGACAGTATAAATTTCACACTGCTTTTTTTCTTTTTCTTTTTCTTCCTTTCTTTCTTATTTTTTGTTTATATATTTTTCCACTTGCATGTCAGGCCAGTGGCTCAGTAAAGAAAGGGATGAAATGGTAGTACTGGAAGATGAGGAGATGAGGCCAGGTGAGGGAATTTCATAATCTACCATGAATTACTAACTGAGTTATTCATGTGTCCTTGAGTCTCTAACCAAAAATACAGTTGAATCTATGTTAAGTGTGACACACCCTTGAATACCCAGCCTCTGAACATGTCTGGAACATAATCGGTACCCAACTGTTTACACAAATTAAATGAAATCTGAGCCTCACTACTCTCCCTCAGAGTGTCACTGTAAGTACGGCACAAAATCTAGTATGTTAGATGCTTGGCCTTTCCAGGTTCTTGACCTCTGCTCATGAGTTCCTATCATCATCACTGATACTTTCCTGCTTCTCTCGCACATGTTAGATATAAACAATTCAAACCCAAACTGCACCACAAGTAGCCGAAATACACCTTCACTTTCACGTCTCGGTCTTCTGTCCAGAGCATCTTGTACTTTTGAAAGTCCAGCAAGGCCTCATGAGCCACCTTTTGTAGAGAATTCACAGAGGAAGAAAGGAGGAGGACCAATTTGGAAATATCCTTGTGCTCTGCTACCCCTGGATAAAAGTTCTTCAGCTTCCTTGCAGGAATTATTTCTTCGAAAGGTTCTGAAAACAGATGGTTTTATAGAGAGATAACTTCTATATGCAACTTCAAATATTATAAATTTTACTATTTATAGACTTTTTTCAAGCTGGATTTTCTTTATTATTATTATTATTATTTAAATTCAAGTTAGTTAACATATAGTGTAGTCTTGGCTTCAGGAGTTGATTCCCATGATTCATCACTTACATATAACACCACCCAGTGCTCATCCCGAAAAGTGCCCTCCTTGAAGCCCATCACCCGTTAAATCCATCCCCCCATCCAACACCCCTCCAGCAGACCTCAGTTTGTTCTCTGTATTTAAGAGTCTGTTATGGCTTGCCTAAACCACTGTGTCAGATTTTGAGGTCTAGATTTCTTTAATGTGGGAAAACTACTTTCAGAGAACAGAACTGAAAGACACTCCCACCAATAAGTCCTCCAAGGAAAAAAAAAGGTCAAAAGAGCTGAAATTGTTGCTCTATAGAACAGTATGGTGGTTAAAAGGGAGGCACTATACTTATTACCCAAATAAACTTTGGCCAGTTTTTTAATCTTCATGGAAATTCTTGTGAGGATTAAATGAGACAATTTATGTTCATCCTCAGCTCAGCATCTGGTATATAGAGATCATGCAATCACTATTAGCCACTACCATAAACATCTCTCACCAAAATCTGATCATGCCACGGCCTTGATCAAAATTCTCAATAATTCCCCATCGGACAGAGACTATACAGATACTTTAATTTGGCCCAAACAATCCCTTACTTTTTCAAAAACAGCTATGAACAATTAAAAATCATGATATTTCATGTGCAATTCCAGATTTCCAATAGACTTCTCTTTTAAAAAGGTTTAATCTGGGGGGTGCCTAGGTGCTTCTGTCAGTTGAGCGTCTGACTTCAGCTAAAGTCATGATCTCACAGTTTGTGGGTTTGAGCCCCACATTGGGCCCTGTGCTGACAGCTCAGAGCCTGGAGGCTGCTGTGGGTTGTGTGTGTGTGTGTGTGTGTGTGTGTGTGTGTGTGTGTCTGCCCCTCCCCTGCTCGTGCTCAGTCTCTCGCGGTCTTTCAAAAATGAATAAACGTTAAAAAAAATTTTTTTAAAGATTTAATCTGGTAGTACGGGGCCCGTCTTCCTGCATGGCAACAATTAGCTGAAGCTGAGAAGCATCTCTAAAAAGGGCATCCCTGGTGAATTTGCCAGTCTCCTCTAAGATCACGTCACTCATTTACTCTTTTGTCTTACTTTTAATCAAAATTAAAGCAAAAGAAAGTACGGGGTATTTGGCTGAATTAACTAAGTAACTAATGTTGCATGTCCTGGTACTTCTTTCCCTTTTATTACACAGAAGCATCCTACTGTGTAGATATATCTCATTTTGTTTATCCATTGACCAGTTTTTGGACATCTGGTTTGCTAGCAATTTGAAGCTATTACAAATAATGCAGTGTGAACATTGACGTCTTTACACAGCCATATGATTTCATTTCTCTTGGATAAATTCCTAGGGGTGGAATTCCTGAGCCAAATGGTACAGGTATGTTCAACTTTTTAAGGAAGTGCCAAACTGGTTCCAAAGTGGCTGTACCTTTATATACATTCCCACCAGTGATGCAGTAAAGTTTCAGGCTCTTTGTCAACAATTGGCATTGAAGGTTTTTAAAAAATGTTATCCGTTCTAATAGGTGTGCAGCGGTATATCATCATAGTTTTAATGTGTATTTCCTTAATACTAATGGTGTTGGGCATCTTTTCATGTGTTTTTTAGCCATTCATGCATCTTATTTGTTGAACTAATCTTTTGACCATTTGAGAGGGCAATAGTCTTATAATTCAGTTTGAGTTTTTTATATTCTGAATACAAGTACTTTATGCCAGATGTATGCATTGCAAATATTTTCTCCAAATATGTGGCTTTCCTTTTTAATGTTTTAAATTGTGTTTTTTAAAGAGCATAGTTTTTAATTTGATTGAAGTCCAGTTTGTCAATTTTCTTTGTCAAGGATCATGTTTTTGCTGTCATACCTGAGAAATTTTTGTACAACCCCAAATTGCTAACTTAAATTTTTTAAATTTCTTTCTAAAGAAATTTTTATAGCTTTAATTCTTGTATAACTGACTTTGAGTCCATTTCTTTGCATAGTGTGAGGTAAGAGTCCAACTTCATTTTTTTGCATATGTATATCTAATTGTTCCAGCACCGTGTGTTGAAGAGACAATCCATTGCCCCATTTTTTTTTACTTCATATCCTTTCAGAAAGTCAACTGACTCTAAGGTTTATTTCTGGATTGCCTATTCTGTCTCACTGATCTACATGTCTATCCTTAGGCCACTACTGCACTGTTTTGATTATTATAACTGTATAGTATGTTTTGAAATCAAGTCATCCAGCTCTATTATCCTTTTTCAAAATCATTTTGGCTGTTACAGTTCCTCTGAATTTCCCTATTCCCTACTCAAATTTTCAGATCAACTCAATTTCTCCAAAACAGCTTTCTGGGACTTTGATACAAAGTCCACTAAATCAGGGCGCCTGAGTGGCTCAGTCAGTTGAGCGTCCGACTTCAGCTCAGGTCATGATCTTGCAGTCTGTGGGTTTGAACCCCACGTAGGGCTCTGTGCTGTCAGCCCTGAGCCTGGAGCCTGCTTCGGATTCTGTGTCTCCCTCTCTCTCATTGCCCCTTCTCCACAAATACTGTGTCCCTCTCTGTCTCAAAAATGAATAAAATTTAAAAAAAGAAAGTCCACTAAATCTATAGATCAATTTGGGAGAACTGCCAACTTAGCAGTACTGAGACTTCCAACCATGAACATGGTATTATCTTTCAGCAATACTTTGTAGTTTCTGATGTACAGGCCCTACACTTCTGTTAAATTTATTCTCTACAGTAGTATTATGAATAAAATAGTCTTCTTAATTTCATTTTCAGATTGTTCATTCCCAGTATTTAGAAATATAATTGCACTTTTTATATTGATCTTATATCCTGTATACGTCCTGAACTCATTTATTAATTCTAATAGTTTTGCATGTGTATGTATTCCTGAGGATGTTTTTACATACAAGATCATGTTATCTGTTAATAAAGCCAGTTTTGCTTTTTCCTTTCTAATCTGTATATCTTTAATTTCTTACTAAATCCACTGGATTGAATCTCCAGTATAATGTTGAATAGATGTGGGGAAAGCCAGCATTCTTAACTTGCTCCTGATCTTAGGGGTAGATAATTTAGTCTTTCACCATTAAGTATGATGTTGGCTGTAAGTTTTTCACGCTGTCCTTTGTCAGATTGATGAAGTTCAATTCTATCCCCAGATTGTTGAGTTTAACATGAAAGAGAGTTGGATTTTGCCAAATTCTTTCCTGTGTCTACAGAGGTGATCATGTGATTTTGTCCTTTATTCTATTAACAGGATATATTTTAAACCAATCTTGTTTTTCTGGGATAAACCTCGTTTGGTCATAATATACCTTCCTTTTTATATGTTTCTGAATTCAGTTTGCTAACATTTTGTTAAGGATTCCAGCATAGTCATTTAAATGTATGGATCCTTTAAAGAATGCTTTTAAATATAAAGAAGTCAAATTTAAACATATTTTCTTCTATGGTTTGAGCTTTGTATGTCTTGAGAATTTCCCCCTACCCTAATGTCATAAATATATTGTGCTATATTTTATTCCAATAGTGTTATAGAATATGTAAATATTTAACAGGGTTATAAAACATAGACTAATGGGTATGAATTTAAGATACTTTTATTTTTTTAAAGTTTATTTATTTTGAGAGAGAGAGTGAGAGAGCAAGCATGAGTGGAGGAGGGGCAGAGAGAGAGGGAAGGACAGAATCCCAAGCAGGCTTCCCACTGCCAGCACATGGGGCTCTACCCCACAAACTCATATTAAATAAATAACACATTCTTTCCCCCCTGGTTTATAAGTATACCTGTGTTATATATCTACTTTTCATACATATGAGTGTTTCTGCACCCTCTGTCCTTTCCATTAATCTATTATCTATTCTTGCACCATTAAGAAATTATCTTACTTAGTCTGGCTTAATAATACTTCTTTCTATATGGCAGGACAGGACCACTACCCTGTTTTTCTTCATCAATATTTTGAGCTACCTTTGGCTCTTTGCACCTCCACATAATTTGCAAAAAAAATTTTAAATTAATTTGACAAATTATAGAAAAAAATTCTGTCTTGATGTCATTGAAATTGTATTGAATTTGCAAATTAATTTAAAATTTGAGTTCTTCAAGTTGTGGATTTATTCCTATCTTCCATTATGCCATGCAATAATAATTACTTTCTCCAAAAATGTTATGCAAATATTTTTTACATTTATTAAGTACCTTATGGTTTTTTTGCTATTGAAAAACAAATTTTTTTCGATTACATTCTGTCCAGCTTTATTGAGATATAATTGGCATATAATTGTATTACATTCTAGTTGAATTATTGGCCATTATAGAAACACTTGTATGTTGGTCTCTTATATAAAAACATTACTGAACCTATTAGTTCTAATAGTCATTTCTAGATTTGTTGGATTTTCCATGCATGAACTTCAAATAAGGACAATCTTAGTCCTCCTTTCCAATTATCTCCTTCTTTATTGTCTGATTTCTCCAATAAAATATTGAATAAAAGTAATGATAGCAGGCTTCCTTGTTTATTCTTCATTTTAAATGGTAATAAATGCTTCTAAATTTTTCCACAGACATCGTTAGCAGAAAACTTTCATATTCCTAGGCTAAAAGGATGTGTATGGGTAACTAAAATACATCATATACATAGAAGCACATAAGACAGTAGTTAAAGAAGAATATGGTATATATAAAACATATATTAAATAAGAAGAAAAATAATTTCAATGTACTTAGCACCCAGGTTAGGGAAAGAATGGTGACAATATATCAGTTGTCCTCTCGAGGCCCTCTAAAATTACATATCCTTACTTTCAGAGGTAACCGGGATCCTGAATTTTCTTTGAAGATAAACCAACATTTTTAGCTCTAAACAGAATATTGTTGGATTTTTTTTTAGCTGAGCACTAATCACAAGCCTCGCTGTAAAGGAAAGAATGTTAATTGCCCATGTTAAAAGGAGGTTCTCAGAAAATAAGAAGCTGGACAGTTTGGATCTAGTCTGGCTTTCCTCCAAATCTACAAAAGCCCTTTGTGGGGAAGTCATGGGGGATGATCACAGGTGGGTCTATCACTTATGATCTGGAAAATACAGGTTTCATCATAATCAGGGCGTCTGTCAGGGCTGTGTTTATGAGCCATGTAATGGAATCCAGCAGGAATATGGCCAGGACAGTGGGCTAATCTTTTTCCTTTAAATCACAATTCCCTCCATCTAGTTCCCAGTAGCAGATCAAAGCAGAACACTTCCAAAGAATGAAAGGAGTTTCCTCAAATGATCTAGGTTAATGAGAGTCGATTGGCAACTACATCAGCACGTGTGCAAACAAGCAAAATTTAACGTACAGCATAGCATGGTGCCCACAGATAATATTAACGTATACTCAAAATTTGCTGAGAGAGCAAATTTCAAATCTTCTTGCCATACACATACAACCAAAACAATGGTAACTGTGGGAGGCAATGGACATATTGTTTTGATTGTGGTAACCATTTCACAATATACACATATATCAAAAAAAATCACACTGTATACTCTAAATATATGCAATTTTTACTTATCAAAAATAGTCTGGCTTTCTATAAAAGAAAGTACCCAAAAATGTCCATGGAACTTTGGGTCAGTGACATATCACATTCATAATTACTTAAGGGAATAGCTTATATGTACTTTAGGTACAAGGAACACATTACCCAGAACTTCTAAGCACCATGTTGTATTTGCATTGGACCAAATACAATGCTGAAAGTAGAATTAGTACTAAGCCTAGTTGCAATTTTTCTTTGAATCTAACATTACAATAGTGGAACAGGGCTAAAATCCTTGTTCCCTATGTCCAAACATAGATGCAAATGTCTGTAATGTTTATGATGGAAGAAGGAAAACACTCATTTTTTATTTTTAAAGCAAAATTTACAAATAAACATGATGAAAATGACAGCCACTTTTCTTAAAAAAGGATGGAATCTTGTCATTTGCAATGACATGGATGGATCTAGAGAGTATAATGCTAAGTGAAACAAGCCAGTCAGAGAAAGACAAATACCATATGATTTCATTCATATGTGGAATTTAAGAAACAAAGTGAACAAACAGAAAAAAAAGATAAACCAAGGAACAGATTCTTAACTATAAAGAACAAATAGATGATTACCAGAGGGGAGGTGGGTTAAGGGCTGGGTGAAATAGGTGAAGGGGATTGTGAGTACACTTACCTTGATGAACACTGGGTGATATATGGAATTAGTGGAATCACTATACTGTACACCTGAAACTAATATAACACTGTATGTTAACCACACTGGAATTTCAAGTTTTAAAATCTATATGCTGTCATACCCAGGAAGAATCATAAAGATGATTTACTAGTTGTTATAATTCTAAGATTCTATTAATCAGGGATGTGCCTTAATATTCTTACTCTCTTCCTTCTTTGGTGGTTTTGTTGTGTTTAAATGTGTCAGGTCAGTAGTATGGCTGGCACTGGTGATGACAGGCTTGATGACACGGACCTGCTGTTGCCCCCAGTGAGCCACTCCTCTGCTGACTTCCAGGGTTAGCTGGATCATACGGTTAATGGCTTGTTGAATGTCATCCAAACTAGGAACCATTACCTATGGAGAGAAGAAACAAGTTCCTGGTACTGGCAGCACACACCATCCATCCCTCTGTTTCTCACCAGCCCATCCCCCACTGGGTGGGACAGCCTCCGCTGGCCCCGTGGAAGGTTACCTTGAGGAGAGGGAGGTTAGATGAGGGAAGATTGTGGACTGTCTCTATACTGAAGTTTCTATTATTTCCTGCAGGCTAAAAGGTCAGGCATAGTACTTGTCATCCTTTCCCTGTGAGGGCTGCTAGATGCGGCCAAAAATTGTGGACTGTGTGTTGGATATCAATGAAGCAAAATGATTGAATAAGCTATACTGCCAAGGTTCTGACCTCAGTTCTTTGAAATGTGCCAAAGAGGGAAAGAAGCTGTCCTCCAGGAGGCCAAGCTGTGTAGATGTAGATGGGGATAGATGAGTCACAGATTGTTCGTGCCTGGCCATATCTTGTGGCCCATCACAGAATGCAGTTCAGTCATCCTGTAGGACATGGAGTTCCAGGTGCCAACTGGCAGCTGATACATGAGACAGTGGTAAAAAATAAGTGCCAGGAGAAAGCACAGGGTCCGTGTGCTCAGGGCATAGGCTCTTTCTTTCTATCCTGCCATTCTTGGTTACCTCACAGTTGTATGTTTGCTGTAGGGATTTGGACTTCTGGGATGGACTATTTAGATAATTTAATGCTTGAAGAAAGAAAAAGCAAGAATGCTTTTCAAGTACTTGCTAAGTGATGGCTGAACAGAGATACCGAACTCATCTATTACACCATCCTTCACACCATGAACTATGCAGAGTGATTATTTTATAATAGATAAAAATAACATTCTGATTTTTGTTAAATATTGGGGTAAAACCAAAAAATACATAGCGGGTGCCTGGCTGGCTCAGTCAGTTAAGTGTCTGACTCTTGATTTCGTCTCAGGTCATGATCTCTCAGTCTGTGGGATGGAACCCTGTCAGCGCAAAGCCTGCTTAGGATTCTCTCCCTCCCTCTCTCTCTGTCCCTCCCTCTTTCACCCTCTCTCTCTAAAAAATAAATAAATAAACATTTAAAAAATACATAGAGCCGAGAGATTATTCTAAATGAAAGTTCAGTGGTAGTCCTCTATTTCTTTAAAAATTACCAAAATATCATTATATCAACTTGAATATTAATTATACTTACCACATTCGGAATTGCAAGATGTACTTCAGTTTTTATGAAAGAAATAACATCTTCTGATCGCTGTCGTCCATATTGGCTGTAATAAGATGCACATTTAACTTACAAAACTTAACCTAAAGTTTCATAAATAACTTGATTATGCTACCATTTTCAATCCTAAAGATAAAGACCATTTTCAAAATACCAAATTACATGGAAAATGTTATTTATAATGAAACCATACATTTCAGAGAACTAAGAAAACATGTTAATATTATTTGAAATAAAATATTACTCTCCTACACATTTTCTAGTATTCTAACATTTCTCTCTCTCCCTCTCTTTCTCTCTCTCCCTCTCTCTCTCTCAGTAATAACCATTTAATAATGTTTACTAAAAGCACTGCTTATTCCCAGCCTTATAACAGATGCCAGGCAAGATCACCAACAAAAAGCATATATCTTCATATACTTTCATATATACACTTTTTTGCAAGATTACACATGAGGTTTCTGGTCAAAGCCTTCCAAAAACTGTTTTTTTGTAAACAACATACTCATGGTCAGACAGAAGTACAGACATACAGACACACAAGTGCAAGTAGTGAAGAACACACATCCGAGCTATAAATTGATTATCTCCTTCCGCCTTGACCTCTGTCCCCATCTTAGACAAAATTATAATAAATGTTTTATTGCTCTCCATAGCAGGCATGAAATGCTGTTATTACTGAAAAATAACACGTTCCTTTATAAAGATGGGGGGAAATTATAAGTAACACAAAGTTTCCACAATTCAATGTGAAGACCCAACGTTACATATTTTTAGAAGGAACTCTTCAAACCAAAGCAAGCAAACAAAGGGAAAAAGGCCTCTAATTCATAGTTCCATTGTGGAATCCAAGATGCAAAAATAAAACAAGTGTAAACTATATTTAAAAGAGCACAATCTGAGAACAAGAAAGAGTTATATAAAGTATAAACAAACAGCTGAAGTAATAGAGGCAGTGAACTGTACACTAGATCATTCAGTAACCTATTTGACAAACTAGAGATTAAAGAACTCTCCAAAATTTCAGGTGAAAAATACAGAGACAGATATTACTTAAAGAAATGGCAAGAAAAAATTAAGGAAAAGTAATATTTATTGAATGCTTAATGTATGCCAGGCACTCTTCCAAGCACTTTCCATGAATCCACACATATCATGCTCACATTAACTATGTAATCTTGTGCTTATTATTTGCATTTTACAGATGAAGAAACCAAGGCAGGGAGAAGCTGAGTAACTTACAGAGGGTCATTCAGCTGAGAGACACTTTACTACCTAGATCCAGCACATGAATCTTATATATGGTCGATTAAAGCACAGCCCTTCTCTCATCTTCAGAAGAGACTTGTTTTATCATCTTGAAAAGATTCTCTGTGTGCCTGACAGGATTAATGGGAAAAATTACCTACATCAAAACATAAAATTTGTGAATTTCCAGAATAACAGGGGAAATCCTATAAGCATCAAAGCAACAGGGTGTTGCTTAGAAAACTGGATTAACAGCAGAACCCTCATCTGAAAGTGGAAAGTAAAGAAGCCAATAAAATACTATTTATAGAGCATGAGAGAAAGAGACTGTGATCCAAGCTGACCTAACTAGCATTCATGTGTTAGGGTAAGAAAATGACATTTTAGACAAAGGAGGATGTTAAAGTATCATGCTCATGCATATCTTTTCAAAAATTACTGAATGCTGCAGGACTTGTACATCAACATGGCATAGGAAGTTCAGACTTCAAAAACACTCTTTGTGCCAAACATGTAACAATCATGGATATAATATAAAGGACATGAAAATACTCAAATGCAAGGTTAGCATCTCCATGAATCAGCAATGGGTCAGAAACACATAAACAGCATGGCCAGGAATATGGTCAGGAATTAGGCAGTGACAGTGGAAGGTTGGCTCCTGTGGACTCTAAGGCACTGAAAGCACTTCATGTGAGATAGGACCTCAGCCAGCCTTGCTACCCAAAGCCAGAAACTAAGGTAATGCTCCTCTGTTTGTAAAGAGGCAATGCAAAAACAAAATATAGTCCATCAGCCTACTGTCTGCAGCTGCAACATCTCCAGAAGATGTAGGCCTGGGGTGATGAAACAAATACACAGCATCCCCAGGAGGCAATTAAGTCAGGCCACTTGTAGGCCCGCTGGCTGAACCTGCCATTCCCCCGGTATCTCTTCAGTGGGCAGTTATCATAAGCAAATAAAACTTGGGTCTATACTCATGGTTCCTAGGGTCATGGGAGACAAAAGTAAAACTCCTACATAGGGAGGCAGGGTGGGAGAGAAACATAACACACACATAGACAGACAGACAGACACACACACACACACACACACACACTCCTTTTATTCAATGACGTTCTATAAATTAAAATCCCAAAAAGCATGAATAAGTCTTACAATAACAAAGAGAATGAAAGGAATTAATATTTGAAACAAGAACTCACTCCAGATAAAATCAATGTATAGAAGTATAACAGACTCTAAAATAAGTATATTGAGAATATTCAAAGAGAGAAATGAAGGTTATCTTCTCCCAACATAATAAATCACTACACTAAAAAGGAAGAAATAATACAATACCTGGAAAATAAGAAAAAAAGTATTAATTGAAATATTTAAGATGCAATAGATAAGATCATCTTTAGACTAGAAACAGAGGTACTTGCTCATAATGTATCCCAGAAAGGCAAAAAGACAAAACATATGACATAGTTAGGAGACAGGGAGGACAGACTGAAAGCCCCAAGATTTGAGATGACTGCATGTGTAGTGTGCCAGAACAGTTACGGGTTAAATCTGCCCTGACGCTTCATCAGGCTTGTACCCCTACACTCAAAAGAGTATCCTGTTTGGAACAATAAATCATGTGGTCAACCTATTCAACATTCAACTACTTCCCAGAAGGAACAACTGAAGAGGAAATTGTTGAGGATTTTCCAGGATTAAAGAATGCTATACACCCTGAAATAGAAAGTGTACTCTGAGAACAAAGCAGGATTAAATAAAGACAAATCCACACAGGGAAAGAAAACTGAAGAACATCAAGGATAAAAATCAATATTTAGTTACACTTAGTGCAGACTTCTCGTCACCCACATTATAAGTCAGAAAAAAATGAAACACTTTCAAAGTGCTGAGAGACAAACAAAAACTTTTTATCTACCCAGACTGTCATGAAAGTGTGAAAGCAAAAAAGGCATTCTCAGACCTAAAATGAAGAATAAGAGAGTTTATCCCTCATATACCCTGGCTAAGGAACCAGTGGAATACAAAAAATACACAAGAATCTGGAGGTTTTATAAAATATGCCAGTAAATAAATTGTTTTTAAGTGTTCAGAAGAGGCAAAACTAAAATATCAAGCAGCAATAATGAGGTAGATACCGTTCAGTGAGTAAAGCATGCCAAGGCCCTTGTAGTTAGAAATAAAACTAGAAAACTGAAAAACCATAGATAGTACTTCTTTTTTTTAACTGGAGAAAAATATGTGTATTCTCAATTGAAGGCTAACTTCTTAAATAACTGAAGTATAGGAAAGAAAATAAAAGGAAAATATGATCCATCCCAAAAATAACAGAGATAATGAAATGAACCAAAGAAAACAGATACTAAAAAGAAGATACAAAAGGAAATGTCATAAGTGTAACTATATCAAAAAATTACAATAAATGTAAACAAATTAAACTCTCTGAAAAGGTAGAGATAATCACACTGAATTTAAAAATCAGGTATATGATGCTTTTAAGAAATAAAACAAAAAATTGCACAGTAAGGTTTGAACAGAGGGCTAAAAAGTGATATATCAAAAAAGCTGGTGAGGTAAAATTAATGACAGACTAAAAAGAAATAGAGGAATTAGGATTAATATGCATAAAGAAACAAAATAAAAATAAAAGATATTGTGCTTTAAGCAAATTTAACTAATATGATCTTGCATGCACCTAACAACATAGACTTAAAACACATAAAACAAGAACCGACCAAAACAGAAGGAAAATTTGTCAAGTTCACAATCACATTGGGAGATTATAATAGTGTGATTAAATTAAAATTCAGCCATGATTAGCCAAAGAAAAAATGTAACAAAAATGTGCAAGACTTTTACACAGAGAATTATGAAACTTCATTGAGAAATAGTAAAGAAGACTAAGTGGAGAGGTAATCATGATTCAGGATGGAAGACTCAAAATTGTAAAGATGCTAATTCTCGCCAAATTGATCTATAGATTCAATGTGATTTAAATAATCCTCTCAGACTCTCAAATTCAGAGAGCAAACTGAGGGTTGATGGGGGTGGGGGAGAGAGGAAAGTGGGTGATGGGCATTGAGGTTGGGATGAGCACTGGATGTTGTATGGAAACCAATTTAACAATAAATTATATTAAAATAAATAAATAAATAAATAATCCTCTCAAAGAAAAAAATAATTTTTCAACAACTTTTATTTGGTTAACTAATTAACCCTATGGAAAAAAATACATTGGCCTCCTACCTCACAGAATCACAAAAATCAGTATCATGTGGATTAAACCCCTAAACGTAAAAGACAAAAGTATAAAATTTTAGAAGACATAATGAAGTAAGGAAATATTTCTTTTAAAAGACATACAAATCACAAGGAAAAGATCAATGAATATTTTCAAGGAAAGACTGATAAACTTGAATACTTTAAACTCAGCAGAAGATACCGTAAAGAAAATGAAAAGACAGGCACAACTGGGAGAAGGTATCTACTATATTATCATCAACAAAGAAATATATTGAGAACATCCATAAATAAGTCCAATCCAATAGAAAAATGGGCAAAAAAGAAAGAGATGAAAGAAGGAAAGAAGAAAAGCTAAGCCAAGTTAAGACAAGACCAAAGAAAAAAAGGAACACAAACTTTAAGGAAAAGAAGGCACAAATGGCCCATAGCCATGAAAATATGTTCAACCTCATCAGTAACCAAGAAAATGATTATTTAAGTCCCAGTGAGATGAGATTTCACACTCCATTCTTCACAAGAATTTTTTAATTGATCAATACGAATTGTGTGCAAGGATGACGAGCCATGGGGACTCTCATGCTGGGCACTGCATGGTTAAATGAAGTATGCACATATCCCCATGGCCCAACCATTCCATTCTTAACAAGTGTAGCAAGGGGCACCTGGGTGGCTCAGTCAGTTAAGCGTCCAACTTCAGCTCAGGTCATGATCTCGCAGTTCATGAGTTCGAGCCCTGCGTTGGGCTCTGTGCTGACAGCTCAGAGCCTGGAACCTGCTTCAGATTCTGTGTTTCCCTCTCTCTCTGCCCCTCCCCCACTGATGCTCTGACTCTCTCTCTGTCACTCAAAAATAAAACATTTAAAAAAATAAAAAATAAACACGTGTAGCAAGAGGTACAAAAATGTTTACAGAAGCTTTATTCAGAATAGCACAAACTGGAAACTACCCAAATGACTATCACCAGTAGAATAAACAAATTGTGTATACTCCAACTATATAGAAGTGAAAACAAATTATATCAACATAGATGAATCTCAAAAATATAATATTGAACACAGTTTAAATACAGGCAAAATTAAATGATACTTTGATTAAGGATACAAACTTGGAAAACTATAAGGAAAACTAAGACAGTAATAAGTATGAAGTTCAGAATAATGATTACTATTTATGGGTAAGCAGAGAAAGGACTGATAAGGGGACCACTAGTGTTCAATGTTCTTTGTCTTGGCCTGGATTTTAGAAACATGACTATTCATTTGATCACTATTCTTACAGTATGACACATATATTTGCATATAGTCTTTTCATAAATGTTATATTTTAAATTTTATAATTTTTAAATTTATCAAAATAACAGGTGATATTAGCATTATGTTATGATAGCATTACCAGACTTATTTAGCATATTTTCAACTTGCCTTGAAACAAATATTCTTCTTTTCATGGTGTCCAAAGATAACCGTGTAGCTCTTTGAAGACTGTCTAGTAATTGATGAGAGAAAAAAGCATAGACCTCTTTACATTCCTGTAACAAGAAATTATATTAAAAGTTGGGTTCAGGGAACCTCGGTGGTTCAGTTGATTAAACATTTGACTCTTGATTTCAGCTCAGGTCATGGCCTCACAGTTTTTGGGACTGAGCCCCACATCGGGCTCTGTGCTGAGATCATGGAGCTTGGGATTCTCTCTCTCCTTCTCTCTCTGCCCCTCCCCTGCTCACGTGCTCCTTGCCCCCCTTCCCAAATAAATAAATAAACTTAAAAAATAAAGTTGGGGTCAAGATGGTGGCATGGCAAGATCAACTCCCCCACCATTGCATCACAGCGGTCATAGCCATGTCCTACAGGCAGACTGAGTGCCAAATCTACCCACCACTGTGCCACAGCCACAGCCCTGCACAACAGAAGGGTACACAGAGCACACATAAGGGACACCCCTTGAGTGCCCAGCTCTGATGATGGGAGGAGACTGAAATTCTGGGCATAAGGCCACTCCTTTAAGACTAGGAGATGTAGATGAATAATCTGATATGTAGAAGCAAACACAAAAGAATTAGGCAAATGAGGAGATCGAGGAATATGTTCCAAACAGAAGAACAAGAGAAAAACCTCAGAAAAAGAACTAAATGAAACATAGATAAGCAAGCTACCTGATAAAGACTGCAAGTAACAGCGTGCAAGTAACCATCATAAAGACTTACCAAACTTGGGAGAACTTCAACAAAGAGAGAGAAAATATAAGAAAGTATATGAAGTGTATAAAGTATATAAAGAGAAGTTACTACTGAACTGAAAAACACACTAGAGGGGTTCAACAGCAGACTGGGTGAAGTAGAGGAACAAATCAGTGAGCTGGAAGACAAAGCAGTGGAACTCACCCAAAGCAGCAAAATGAAAACAGAATTAAGAAAAACTAAAATATCCTAAGGGACCTTTGGGACAATATCATATGGAAAAAGTGTTTATAGGGATCCCACAAGGATAAGAGAGAGAAAGAGCCAGAAAAAAATTATTTAAAGGCTAAAAACTTCCCTAGTCTGAAGAAGGAATCAGACATTCATGTGCACAAAGCACAGAGTTCCAAATAAGATGAACTCAAAGATATCCACACCAAGACACATTATAATTAAAATGATAAAAGTCAGGGTACCTGGGTGGCTCAGTCAGTTGAGCATCCAAGTCTTGATTTTGGCTCAGGTCATGATCTCAGGGTGGTGGGATAGAGCCCCATGTCAGGGTCCATGTAGAGTATGGAGCCTGCTTAGGATTCTTCCTCTCTCTCTCTTTCTCTGCCCCTCTCCCCCATTCACATTCTCTCTCTCTCTCTCTCTCTCTCTCTCTCTCTCTCTCAATAAAAAAAAAGTTTTTTTTAAGGATAAAAGTTAAGGATAAAGAGGGGTGCCTGAGTGGCTCAATTGGTTAAGCGTCGACATTGGTTCAGGTCATGATCTCTTCATGAGTTCAAACCCTGCATCGGGTTCTGTGCTGACAGCTCGGAGTCTGGAGCCTGATTCAGATTCTGTGTCTCCCTTTCTTTCTGACCCTTACCTACTCATGCTCTGTCTCTCTCTCTATCTCTCAAAAATAAATAAACATTAAAAATTTTTAAATAATCCTTGTTACAAAATAACAACTTGTTACAAGGGAAATCCCATTAGGCAAACAGATTTTTCAGCAGAAACTTTACAGGCCAGAAGGAAGTGGCATGACATATTCAAAGAGCCAAAATGAGAAAAAAACTTGCAAACAAGAATTCTCTAGGTGGCAAGATTATCACTCAGAATTTAAGGAGAGATTAATAGCTTTCCAACTAAGCAAAAGCTAAAAAAGTTCATCACCACTACACTGGCCCTAAAGAAATGTAAAAGGGATTTCATTATGCTAAAAAATATTGGCACTAATTAATAATAACAAAACATATGGAAGTAAAAATCTCACTGGAAAAGGAAAATATATAACAAAGGTAGTAGGCTGTTTACTTATAAAGTAAGCATGAAGGTTAAAAGACAAAAGGACAAAATTAGCTAAAATTATAATAATTAAAGGAAGTATAAAACAAAAAGATGTAAAATGTGTCACCAAAAATATAAATAGCAAGAGTGCGGCAGAAAAAAGTAAAGTTTTAAGTGTGTTTAAATTAAGTTGCTGTCAATTTTCAAAAGACCGCTACTCAAATGGGATATTTTATGTAAACCTCAAAGTAACCACAAAGCAAAATACAAAGAAAATGAGAAAGGAAACTAAACAGAACACTAAACAAAGTCATCAAACCACAAGAGAAGAGGGAGAGAGAAGAAAGGAACAGAGAGAAGTTACCAAAAAAGCCAGAAACCAATTAACAAAATGACAATAAGTATATTCTAATCAATAAATACTTGAAATGAGGGGCGCCTGGGTGGCAAAGTCAGTTAAGCCACTATGGAAAAATTAAGGATATAGCCACCATATGACCCAGCTCTTTCACTTCTGGGTACTTGTCCCCAAAATATGAAATCACCATTCCAAAAAGATATATGCACCCCTATGTTCACTGCAGCATTATTTACAATGTCCAAGATATGGAAACAACAAATGTCCATTGATAGATAAATGGATAAAGAAGATGTGGTATATTTATACAGTAGAATGCTACTCAGCCTTAAAAAAGAAAGAAATCTTGCCACTTGTGACAACATGAATGGATCTTGAGGGGATTATACTTAGCAAAGTAAGCCAAACAAAGAGAGAGAAATACCATATAATTTCACTCACATGTGGAATCTGAAACAAAACAAAACAAAAAAACAAACACAATAAAACAAAAACAAATGCATAAATACAAAGAACAGACCAGTGGCTACCAGAGGGGAAGGGAGTCGACAGGTAGGTGAAATGGGTGAATGCACGGTAATGAGACTTGTGGCGGTGATCACTTTGTAGTACATACAGATGTCAAATTATAAAGCCATACACCTGGAAATAATATCATTTAAAAAAGAAATACTATTAAATTCAGTGCCAAAAATAAGAACTCTAACACCCCAAAGCAATAATACAATGTTAGAAGTGACATGTGAAGATAAATAATAAACTACACAATTTTAATTATATTGTAGAAATAATTTCAATCCTAAATTACTTGTGTATTTTTTAAACAAATAACAATATTTGAATAACTGCATTTCATAAACACCCTAGTAAACTGTAAGATCTTACTCAAAAGCCAGAGTTCAAAATCACTTTATTCAGGGGTGCCTGGGTAGCTCAGTCGGTTAAGTGTCTGCCTTCGGCTCGGGTCATGATCTCGCAGTTTGTGAGTTTGAGCCCCGCGTCAGGCTTTGTGCTGATAGCTCAGAGCTTGGAGCCTGCTTCAGAGTCTGTGTCTCCCTCTCTCTCTGCTCCTCCCCTGTTCATGCTCGCTCACTTGCTCGTTCTCTCTCTCTCTCTCTCTCTCTCTCTCTCAAAAATAAATGGACTTAAAAAAAACACTTTATTCGAAATAATCCTGGTTTGCTCAATCCTCAATAATTGACCCACTCATTAAGTGTGATACATTTCTTAATGCTTGGGGGTATGGGATAAGTCTTTATCTTACAAAAAGCTCAGCTTATGGCGAGGATGTGGAGAAATGGGAACCCTCTTACACTGCTGGTGAGAATGCAAACTGGTGTGGCTGCTCTGGAAAATACTGTGGAGGTTCCTCAAAAAATTAAAAATAAAACTACCCAGTGACAGAGCAACAGCACTACTAGGAATTTACCCAAGGGATACAGAAGTGCTGATGCATAGGGGCACATGTACCCCAATGTTCACAGCAGCACTTTCAACAATAACCAAATGATGGAAAGAGCCTAAATGTCCATCAACTGATGAATGGATCAAGAAGATGTGGTTTACATATACAATGGAATACTACATGGCAATGAGAAAGAATGAAATCTGGTCATTTGTAGCAATGTGGATGGACCTCAAGGGTGTCATGTGAAATAAGTCAGGCAGAGAAGGACAGATACCATATGTTTTCACTCATAAATGGAACAGGAGAAACTTATCAGAGGACCATGGGGGAGGGGAAGGGGGAAAATAGTTGGGGAGAGGGAGGGAGGCAAACCATGAGAGACTCTTGAATACTGAGAACAAACTGAGGGCTGATGGGGAGGGTGAGAGGGGAAGGGGGGTGATGGGCATGGAGGAGGGCACTTGTGGGTATGAGCACTGGGTGTTATATGGAAACCAACTAGACAATAAACTATAAAAGAAAAAAAAAGATGTGGTTTATATATACAATAGAATACTAGTTGGCAATGAGAAAGAATGAAATCCTGCCATTTGCAGCAATGTGGATGGTACTGGAGGGTATTATGCTAAGTGAAATAAGTCAATTAGAGAAAGACAGATATCATATGTTTTCACTCCTATGTGGATCTTGAGAAACTTAACAAAAGACCATGGGGGAAGGGAAGGGGGAAAATAGTTACAAAAGGAGAGGGAGGGAGACAAACCATAAGAGACTCTTAAACACAGAGAACAAACTGAGGGTTGATGGGGGGGGCGGGGGAGAGGTGAAAATGTGTGATGAACATTGAGGAGGACACTTGTTGGGATGAGCACTGGGTGTTGTATGTAAGTGATGAATCATGGGAGTCTACCCCCAAAACCAAGAGCACACTGTATACACTGTATGTTAGCCAACTTGACAATAAATTATATTTAAAAATAAATAAAAGATTTCACATTAAAATGAAAAAATAAAATCAACAAAAAGCTCATCTTAGAGGATAAATGAATTTTATAATGTACAGTACCAAAATATATGGGATAAAATCTCCACCATCCTGGGACCATGGTGTGCCCCTCTGTCTAAGCCCTTCTTTCCCTCCAGAGGAGTCACCAAGTTCATTAGTTAGAACACAGAACAGGTATTGAGCCAGGGCAGGGATCTGGGCTCCAGGCCTTGCTTGCACAGTGAGTCACACCTCCAGGGCCAGGCTCTGGCCAGTGTTCCTCTTTGCTCCACACCCTGCTCCTCTGAGATGGGGGGGACCAGCAAGGCTGAGTAGGGTCAGAAGGCAGGGTTATCAGGCATGAGCAAAGAGGAATATGATGAGGGATGGTGAATTACCAGGCTAAAACACAGGCATGACAGAGTTAGGTTTTTATGTCAGATAGAACATTCTGGCAGCACTGTGGAGGATGATGGATCGGAGAGGCAGAGGCTATGTAGGAGATGACTGCACTAATGCAGCTCCTAGTGATCCCCCATCTGAGAGACTTTGATGATAATCAGTCTTGCTCTAGGGGTGCTAGGCAGTGTCAAAGGGAATGCAATTAGAAGAGAAGGGTTGGGCTGCCTGGGTGGCTCAGTTAGTTGAGCGACAAACTTCAGCTCAGGTCATGATCTCCTGGTTTGTGAGTTTGAGCCCCACATCCAGCTCACTGCTGTGAGCTTGTCAGTGCAAAGCCTGCTTCAGATCCTCTTTCTTCTCTCTCTGTCCCTTCCTGTTTGCGCTCTCCCAAAATTAAATAAATATTTTTTTAAAAAAGGAAGAGAAGGATGGCTGGCATGGGCATATACTTCTTCACTCCAGCTGACTCCTACTGCTTGATAATGGCTGCCTGGAGCATGGTACTGAGAAGAAATCGACAGCTAAAATCTAGTCTCAGCAGGGACGTGCTTCTTTATCCCTTGATGATGTCCTTCTTGCCAAAGAAGGTGGAAGTAGAACAAATATGTGCTATTTAAGAGTGTGTGTTAGAGATGTAAAATAGAGAAAGAAGGAAAAGAAGATGCATATGAGGGATTAAAAGAAAACTGGCAGAAAGAAGAGAAAGCAGATTAGCACACATGTGGGAGCATCATTTAGAACTGAGGGATGATGGGAAGGGTGAGACTTAGAAAGGAACAAGAAAACTCATGAGTCCTTCTCAACCTTCATGCTCAATACATCTCAACACGGTGTGAAAATTTCCCCCCACACAGGGTTTCTCCTGGAAAGGAGTTCACAGGCTATCTGTGGTGCTAGTGAAAAATGCAGATCCTTGGGGCCCAAGTGAATCAAAATTTGGCCTTGCAATATAGGTAACTCTATTAAATACAGTAACTAAAAACATCTTGAGCAAATGGATTCTCACAACAATCCCAAAAGTATAACATTTACTATATAAGAAAACATTGTCAGTCACAATA
Source organism: Cryptoprocta ferox (assembly GCA_028646485.1). Classification (NCBI taxonomy): domain Eukaryota; kingdom Metazoa; phylum Chordata; class Mammalia; order Carnivora; family Eupleridae; genus Cryptoprocta; species Cryptoprocta ferox. Next base: position 108,028,571 of record CM053577.1, read on the forward strand.
GAGGGAGATGATTATATATATAATTGTACTGGCAGAACCACATTAAAAGGTGATAGTCTTGGGGGAAACTAGAAGGATTGCTGTATCTTGCCAGATCCTACAGTGTAGCATTGAAAATTATATATTCTGGATTTTGTTATAAGTCCAGATTGGTTATAAGTCCATACAGACTGGCTGTAGAACTGCCTAGAAGAAGCACCAGTTGGGGTCATCTATAATCCAAGGAGTCATAATTCTAATAAACTGTGTGAGGTTATTTCATAATAAATACCTTCTTAAATTCATCTTCTTTATCATTAACAGCAACCTCAGGGATGATATTAATCTCATAATCAGGGTTTTCACCCTCTTCTGTTTCACTTCCAAAGACAACACGTTTCCTCTGTTCTATAACAAAAATATAACGTTTAGTGTTGAGCGTTTGGCTTACTCCATACCGCCAAACCTTCTTAGGAAACCCCTTCTTTAAAGGTTCTTAATTAGGGATGCCTGGCTGGCTCCATCAGTTAAGCATCTGATTTTAGCTCAGGTCATGATCTCTTGGTCCGTAGGTTTGAGCCCCATGTTGGGCTCTGTACTGACAGCTCAGAGCCTGCTTCAGATTCTGTGTCTCCCTCTCCCTCTGCCCCTCCTCCACTCATGCTCTCTCTCTCTCTCAAAAATAATTAAACATTTAAAAATTAAAAGTTTTTAATTAAAAAATTTAAGACTTGTTTCTGTAGGAATCATCTTTGAATTCAATTTAAATCAGTCATCTGCAGACATGAAATGATGCTCAGTGTCACTCATCATCAGGAAAATACAAATCAAAACCACACTGAGATACCATCTCACAACAGACAGAGTAGCTAAAATGAACAACTCAAAGAGACTATAGATGCTGGTGAGGATGTGGAGAAACGGGCACCCTCCTACACTGTTGGTGGGAATGTAAACTGGTACAGCC
>CM053577.1:108030016-108073243 GCA_028646485.1 Cryptoprocta ferox
AAAATAAAACTTAAAAAAAGAAATGCACTCTTTAAATATGCTGCATCTTACATAAATAAATAAATACATAAAATATGCTACATTTTAGTATATAGAATTAAGAAATATTTTGGGGCACCAGGGTAGCTCAGATCTTAAGTATCTGACTCTTGATTTCAGTTCAGGTCATGATCTCACAGTCTCATCTCAGAGATGGAGTCCTACATCAGGCTCTGCACTGGGCATGGAGGCTGCTTAGGATTCTCTCTCTTCCTCTCTCTCTGCCCCTCCCCCCCTCAAAAAAATTTTAAGAGCATTTTACATATTATCTTTCTAAAATATGTGTTTACCTCTTGAGTACCCTAACTTAATGAACTGATATTTGGGGTTTTTTACTATTCTGAAGAAACCTAATTAAACTAAGTGGAAAAATTCTATGAGAAAGAAGACATGCTGTCAATACTTAAACTCATAGTTTCTTAGCCTTGGCACTATTTTTTTCAATGTTTATTTATTTTTGATAGAGAGAGAGAGAGAGAGAGAGAAAGGGTGAGTGGGGGAGGTGCAGAGAGAGGGAGACACAGAATACGAAGCAGGCTCCAGGCTCTGAGCTGTTAGCACAGAGCCTGAAGTGGGGCTTGAACTCACAAACTGTGAGATCATGCCCTGAGCTGAAGTCACACGCTTAACTGACTGAGCCACCTAGGTGCCCCAGCACTATTTTTTAAATTTTATTTAAATCCAAGTTAGTTTACGTATAGTGTAAAAATGGTTTCAGGAGTAGAATTCCGTGATTCATCACTTACATAGAACACTCAGTGTTCATCCCAACAAGTGCCCCCCTTAATGCTCATCACCCATTTAGCCCATTCCCCACCCACTTTCCCTTCAGCAACCTTCAGTGTGTTCTCTGTATTCAAGAGTCTGTTGTGGTTTACCTTCCTCTCTGTTTTTATCTTATTTTTCCTCCCCTTCCCCTATGTACATCTGTTGTGTTTCTTAAATTCCACAGATGAATGAAATCATATGACATTTATCTTTCTCTGACTGACTTATTTCACTTAGCATAATACACTCTAATTCCATCCATTCCATCCACGTTGTTGCAAATGGCAAGATTTCATTCTGAGCACTCTTGATATTCTTGGTCATTGAAGGCTGTCCTGTGCCCTGTAGGACTGTCACCAGCACCCCTGACCTCTACCCACTAGATGCCAATAACATCCCCCATGCTGCACAATGACCAAAAATGTCTCTAGACATCTTAGAATGCTGTGCTAGAAAGAAAGAGAGAGAGACAGAGAGAGATTAACATGGCAAGCCTAAGACTGCTTGCAACACTGGTCTTGATTCCCACTATTCTCTAGCTGATAAAAACAGCTCACGTTGCCTAAGCAGTTTCTGCAAATGACGTGGTGTATGCTAAGCATATGCTTTCCTTCAGGGAGTCTGGAATCATGATACCTGCTAAGCAGAAGGCACCCACCTGAAAACATATCTATAAAACTCTTGCAATTCAAACTTCAGAACTAGCAAAATTACCTGGTAACGGTTTTGCAGTTTTCCTACTGTCCTTAACTTCATAAATAGTTTCAAATATTGATATAAGTTCTTTGACTGCTTCTTCCACATGCTTACTTTTGTGGTTTAGAACCTCAGCCCTTTCTTTTGTGTATGTCTATTAAACAAAGCAATGACTATTAATTTACAGATGCTTAAAAATACTGTGAAACTTATTCATGTAACTTTAATCTATAAAACTGTAATTAACAGCACTTGAAAATAACTAGAGTTAGTTGCCAATAGCATCATGTTTCAGATCCCAAACTCTCAATGGCTAAAGGCATACCTGCTAAGGCCCAAGCAAAGAAAAAGAGGAGAGAAAAAGAAAAACTTATCTGACTCAATTACACATAAACATCTACCTTCACGTTTATATGGTGAAAAGAAAGAAGGCAGGGTTGCCTGGCTGGCTCTGTCAGTATAACATACAACTCTTAATCTTGGGGATATGAGTTCAAGCCCCGTGCTGGGGGTAGAGTTTACTTGAAAGAAAGAAAGAAAGAAAGAAGGAAGGAAGGAAGGAAAGAAAGTAGGAAGGAAAGAAAGAAAGAAAAGAAAGGAGGGAAGGAAGGAAGGGCTAAAACACAAGACAGATAATGATGTCAAGAGTTGAAAATGAGAAGTTTTTAAAAAGGACAATCCAAAGTGTTGCTTTGAGATTCAAATGAGATAAGGTTTTTAAGTGAGCATGGTGCTCACTTATGCCAGGCATCAATTTAAGAGCTTTATGTGTATTAACTCATTTAATTAAATGACAATTGCCTGGGATGGGTAATATTACTGTCCCCATTTCACAAATTAGAAAACTGAGGCTCAGAAAGAATCAGAAACTTGTCCAAAATCACATAGCAGGTGGTAAACATAGGTGTTTAAAACCAGCATTGTCTGATTTAAAAGTCTGTGCTCTGCCTTCCTGAACTTTTCAAATAGGTTTTGGGAGGAAGCCAAGAACTAGTTAAATTCATAAAAGAAAACTGGCCCATAAAACTGAGTAGCTCTTTTGACATGTCTACAATGTTCATACATTTTAGAGAAGAGAAAAATAAATGGGAGCATTCCACCCTTTGCAATTTATTCACCACAGTGGTAAACATTGGAATGTCAGTGGTAAAAGCCATTTCAGATTACCAGGGAAAGCAAACAATTCCAAAGAGGCAGAAAACATATTAGTGGTTGCCTAGGGCTGGAGGGGTTGAGATGAAATTGTGTTCTAAATGTTCTAAAATTGTGGCGATGGCTGTACAACTCTGTGAATAAACTCAAACCATTGAATTGTACACTTTAAATGGGTACAATTGTATGGTGTGTGAACCACATCTCCATAAAGTTATTAGAAATAATAATCCATGCCAGAAACCACCTGCGCTAGGAATGGGGGAAAGCAAATGGAGATGGGAAATGAAAGATGGAAAAGTGAAGACAGCACACATGAGACGTTAGCGAAATTTGGTTGTGAATGAGACGTGAAGGGAGATGTGGTGAGGTTTTTGTTTGTTGTCAAGGAAAAGATAATCCAGCACCTTAGACTGCGAGGGGGAGGTGTCCGGTGGAGGGCACGGAGTTGAAGATCTAGAAGAGAGGGAAGAAGACTCAGGGAGGAAGGGTGCCAGGAGGGCAAGAAGGCGTGGGATCTAGAACCCCTCTGGAGGACCAAGATTTTGAAAAGAGGTCGAAAACTTTCTCCATGGACCATTCTTAGAACTCAGTGAAGAACAGACTGAAATATTGAGGGGACAGTCCAGGGACAGACTGGAAGACAGGCAAAATGATTTTCTTTCTCTCTTTTTTTTTTTTTTTTGAGATATAACTCATAATGTAATAGCACAAAAAGTACCCTTGTACAGTGTACAATTCATTGGCTTTTGGTATAGTCACAGAGCTGTACAACCATCCCTGCTATCTAATTCCAGAACATTTTCATCTCCCCCGCCCACAAAGAACCCCCACACCCATTAGCAGTCCCTCCTCATCATCCATCTCCACAGACCTGGCAGCCACTAATATACTTTCTGTCTCTATGGAGCCAAGTTGATTTTGTCGAAATGACTTTTAACACCCTTCAATGTATTTACCAGTTTTCCTATCATAACATGGATCATATTTCCCTGATTTTCTTATTCCATTTGTATACCTATCGAGAATCAGATATGTCAGTCAGGGTTCAGTCAGGAAAACAGATGCCACACCAGCTATTTTAACCGACAGAATGAGATGATTTAATATAGATGATTGGTAAAACAACTGTTAAAGGACCAAAAAAAGGCAAAAGGAGACGCAAAGGTCACACGAGAGTTACTGCAGGAAGCAGCTTCCATACCTGGGGAGTGGGAGGGCAAAGGCAAGAGGCTGGGGTTTTTAGACCTGGAGCTGGGAAATGAGGGAGCTGCCCAGCTGGCGCTACTGCCTCAGGAGCTCAGAGAGGGACCTCGTGGTGCTGGTACATCTGAGAAGCACAAGAAGCTGGTCCTGGAAGGGCTGGAAAAAGCTAGAACCTAGGATTGCCACTGCCAGTCAAGATAGGTTGTCTGACTGTATTGGGAACACGAAGAAAAACAGGAAAGAGGAGGTCCCTTCTCTCTCCTCCACCCTCCGTCTAGCACCACTATTGGCAAAGCCTAAATGGGACCCAGCTGGACAAAGATAAATGCAATTTGCAGAGTCCCAGTCTCAGCATCATAGAGCAAAAGATCCAATTTTAAGCCAGTGGATGATAGCTTTTTAATAATGAACTTAATCTGTTCTAAAGCCATGGTTAGATGTTCCAAGCCAAGGACCATTTCCCTGACTGCAAATATCCCTGGTTCCCAAATATGGTCTGAAACCACTGATTGGCCCAAAGTAACCTCCCACCCACCCCCACCATTGGCATTATGTGTGCATGTTTCCAAAACTTAATTCTGTCCAGAGTACTACCAGACTTGCCCTGTCATTTTAAATCTTATTCTGCCTTCACTATAAATGGCCCACCTGATGATAGGTTTGTGGAAAACCAGCCCATATATCACTAGACCTTAGATACCTCTGATGCAAGTGAGTGGGGCATATTGATTGGCAAAGCACTCTTCAAAATTCCACCTCTTGTATCTCGACTTGCAGTTTGGAGACTTATCACTTATCTAATAGTAATAACTTCTTCTGTTGTGATATCAATGCAATCACCACATTCACACTTGCTCACACTTAATCTATCCTTATTTTTGGGATTTGTGTGATCTGTTTGTCTTTCTATGCATATAAAATTCTTTGTTTGTGTTTCCAAAGTAAATCCTATCTGGTAAATGTGAATATTTCCCCACTGAGCAGTTGATAGTGTCACAATGGTTTTGGTACATACCAATAGAAGATGATTATCATTGTAAGTGGAACAAAAAGAAGGGCATTGATTACAGGTATTCCCTGCCCCCTTTTAATTGTGTTTGTTTATAAGTAAGACCTGGTATGAAGTACATACATACAGTCAGATTCTAGGATGAATGAGAAGAAAATGACTGCAGGAAATTACCCTAGCCCCTGGGCAGGAAACAGGAGACTTCTTTGGAAAATTTCAGTTGCTGAGAAAAGAACATTATAGAGTTTGAAAGGCTCTCCCTCCTAGAATAATATGGCATCCAGGAAGTAGAGCAGATAGGGGAGAGTCTCGGGTTAATAATTTTGCAGCTGACCTGAACAGTAATCAACTCAGGTTGAAACAGGGATTCAGAGGTCTCTGAAAGGAAGTCTCTTGGGAGAAAAATTGGACTCTGATATAATAGTGTATTTGAAGGAAAATGTGAAAAAGAAAGGTAATTAGAACCCCCAGGAAAAACAAAAAGTTGTATAAGAAAAGATATGTTGTATGTACAGTACTTGGTTCTGCACTGGCTGCTATTTATATAGGCATAATAAAGTGTTGCTACTTACCATCACTGTTTAACTAAAAATAATTTTATAACTATATTGAGAAGACAAGAGAGGAACGATAGAGGATAGAGTCAAAGAGATAATGCTCACTTACTAAAGCGGGAAGAAAATAATGTGCAAATTTGCTAATTCAAGAAATAGTATCCCAAGTATATAACTTAGAGATGTAGAAATAATACTATAAGGAATAGCTAAAAGTTTAAAATGAGTTCCTTTCCTAGGACCCAGATTGTGATCTCCGTATACCATTTTGCACTGGTAAGATGGAAAGGAATGAGGGCAGACTAGAGAAATGGGTGATCCCAGATCTGGGGCAGGAAATGTATAAGATGAGCCTAAGGTACCCTCTAGTTCCAGAAAGCAAGGAAGCTTTCAAAGACTACTGGAGTCGTATTAAAAATTTAGAAGCCAGCCTGAAGGAGTCCACTGAAAAAAGATGGAAAAACCTTAACATCAAGAAGACATTTTCCAAAAAGACATACAAATGACCAAGGGACACATAAAAAGATATTCAACATCACTGATCATCAGGGAAGTACAAATCAAAACTACAATGAGCTATCACCTCACACCTGTCAGAATGGCTAAAATCAAAAACACAAGAAACAAGTGTTGGTGAGAATATGGAGAAAAAGGAACACTCTTGCTCCATTGGTGAAAATGCAAACAGTGATGCAGCCACTGCGGAAAACAATATGGAGTTTCCTCAAAAAGTTAAAAATAGATCCAGTAATCACACTACTACTGGGTATTTACACAAAAAATACAAGAACACTAATTCAAAGGGATACATGCACCCTATGCTTATTGCGGCATTATTTATAATAGCCAAATCATGGAAGCAACCCAAGTGCCATCAATAGATGAATGGGTAAAGAAGATTGTGTTATATATAAACAATGGAATATTACCCTCCATAAAAAAAGAATGAGATCTTGCCATTAACAACAACATGGATGGAAACAAAACAAATGATCAAATGAATAGAACAAAACAGAAACAGACTCATAAATACAGAAAACAAATGGTGGTTTGTTTTCTGGAGAGATGGGCAAAATAGGTGACGGGAATTATAACCACCAGTTATAAATCAGTCACAGATATGTGAAATACAGCATAATAGTCAATGATATTGTAATAATGTATGGTGACAGATGGTGACTGTGCTTATTACGGTGAGCACAGAGTAATGTATAGGATTGTCAAATCACTGTATTGTACACCTGAAACATTAATATAACATTGTATGTCAACTATACTTCAATAATTGAAAAAGAGACAGGTACCTAATCATATTTTCTTCCTGAGAAACAGTGTATTGTGCCAGCGCCATTTAAATAATCCATCATTTTCCCCACTGAACTAAAAATACTATCTTTGACATGTATTAATTTTTTATTGTGATTTTTTCTCCTAGATTCTTTATTTTGTCCCTCTAAATTATGTTTTTTTTCTGTTAATGCCATATTAATTTGATTACAATGGGTTTAAGTATTTTCATTTTTTATTACCTATTCCTCATTATTCATTATTTTAAAATAATATAATTTAATCCAATTTATGAAAAGAATTCATAGGAATTCTAACTGGAAGTGTATTAAATTTATACAGTAATTTGTAAAAAAATGATAAATTTTTTACAGGAGATTAAAAACAAAATCCAGTTAAATATTTTTTACAGGAGAAAACCTAAAATAGGAGAACCCAGAAAGGTTGAAGAAAACAGAATAGAAAAAGATATATCTGGAAAATAATAACCAAACAAAGCTGGTGTAGCTAGATTAATGTCAAACACCATAAACTTCAAGGGTAAAAAGCTTAACAATAATAGAAGGAACGAATAACCAAGAAGACACAATCATTTTAAACTTGTACGCTCCAAGAACAGGATGTAAAAATGGGTTATTTGGTATAACAGTAATATACTGTTACAGCCAAGGCCCCAGTGCTGGGAACAAATGATTTTAAGATCCTACATATTATGAAGAAGTCAGTTCTTAAATGGTCACAGAGGAGGCAACCATTAGCCCTTTGCCCATCTTGAGATTATAGAAAGGAAGCTTGATCATTGTAGAGATCAGTAGAAATAAGCGTAGCGTCCTTCAAAAGAACTACTCAAAGACCTTGACCCATGTCCTCTAGAATTTGGGGATAAAGGGCCTGACTCATGTCTAAGTCCTGAAGCAAGAGGCCAGCTGGCTTACCCAAACCCTAAAGACATGAAGAAGTGTCCTGGAAAGAAGCTAAATTTCCATAGAAAGAGGGCAAAGGGCCCTGTATCCCATAGGCTGGATTGGAGCCCATGAGACAGAGGCACCCTTGGTTGTCTTAAAAAAGACACTAGCACAGTGACCCAAACCAGCAGAGTAAGTGTAGCAGAAGCACATGGCAGGCAAGAAATAAAAAAGAGACCAGTTCAAGACATAAAGTGAGTGCTTCTAGGAGAGATTGTGTTGTGTGTGTTATGTGTTATGTGCTAGGCCGTAGGGTTCCTGTCTTTGTGATTTTGAGCCAATGGAGGATAGATACTCAAATAATTTCAGTATAATGTGATGCTGAGCTTAGGTTTTGTCCTATGGAGACTACATGCCACTGCTGTTGAAGGATTTAAGAGCACGAGTATCACAATCAGATTTGGTGGCAATGTGGAGGATGGAGATGATGGAGCCAGATATAGAGGCAGAGAGACCAGTCAGATCATAACATCAAGTACCAAACTCAAAATGAGGCTTAAGGGCCTGAGCTAAGAAGGGGGTAGTAAATGTGGAAAAGAAGAGGCAATTAATTCAAGCAAACTCAGAGTAAAAGGCAAAAAACTGGCTAAACCTGAAGACTGACTGGAGGTAGGAAATGGGAGTGTGGAAAGGAGTCCAAATGACTCTCAGATTTCTGTGAGTGGCTTAAAGGGCAAGAATGTGGTAGTTAAAACCAAGAGGTAGTCGATATTGCCCTGGGAGCAAACACAGGAGGAAGAGCAGTAAACCACTGAGGAACCCCAGGAAACCCAGCATGAGGTTGAGGATATTAGTAAGATCCTATCTAGGGTGTGGCCATGGACTTGAGTTGTTGAAGCCTTGTAAGTCTTTGAATCTGAGGCTCTCCAAAAAAGCTAGGATGTCTATATATTACTGACAGAGATTTCCACTTTTAGATTATAAATTCACATTTTAGGTAGATGAGCCAGTATTTCTATGATTAAAATATAACACATAAATGCATACCTCATTGAGTGCCAACATATCTTCTACTTTGGTGGCACCACTTTCAGGCAGGGAAATTAACACTGTTTTGGCTATCTCCTTTAGAACTGTATCAATATGCATTTCACACAAGTCACTGATCTACCAAGAAGAAAAAACATGGAGAGGAAAACTCTTCTTTCATCCAAAATGTACTTGAGTTAAAAAATAATTTAGAGGGCTATATCTAGAAATATGGGACCTGAGCCAAGCATAATTTGATGGAAATTGGAGGAGTACATTTGCAAAGAAAGCTTGATGTTGAACCAAAGTTTTATAGAGCAGCAACATGTGCCATGATCTGCTATGCATTATCTCTTTTAATCATTATTCTGGTCCATGATTCATTACTATACAAGTTTTACAGCTAAAGAAACAAAGGCTCAGTTAAGTAAAGTAACCTGGGAAGGAACACAATGGCAGCAAAAGGCAGATCATTGTACCTAGGTTTATCTGACTCTCAAGCCTGAGTTTTGTCTATTGAGCCTGCTGTCATCAGAGAAAAGCACATCTAAGAAGGTATGCATGTTCTATGCAGAAAAGATGTCAGAAATCGATAGTCTCCATTAGGTGAATGCCTCATCTAACTAACGTTAGATGTATTAATATTTAAGCACCCCATTTTGCCATCTTCCACACTCTACAATTATCCTATTTTCTAAACTACACTGTGGAGTTGAACTACCATTTTAACATATTGAAGGCAAGTAATTCAGAGACAAAAACAAGGCAACCCTACATGAAAAGGTTCTAAAGCAGTTAGAGAAATATAAAGAAGTATTCTTTTAACTCAATAGATGTCCTTTTAGTTAAAAGCCACACCCTTTAAATAGCTTTCATAGATAAGCAAACTATTACTTATAGCCTGAGTATTAATGTATGTAGTTTAAAAAAATATATCTATCATACCTTCTTTAAAAGTTGACTGAACATATCCAAAACTGAGTCAACTTCTTGAAAGAAGCTTTCTAATGTTAATGATGACCATGTTAATATTGTGAGCCCTTGTCTCAACACAGTTTCCACCTAGAAAGAAGGGGGGAAAAACTTAGCAGCTTCCATGATTAACAAGAGCATTTGCATTTATTTAAAAAGGCTTTCTTTTTATTACCTGGAAATATTACAGGTTATATTTCCTTAATTATATTTCTCTCCATTATACTTGGTAAAGGTGACTTTGTTTTTTAATCACCTTTGGCTGTCCATGAAGAATCATGGATTCTGGAAAGTGCTCATTATTTAGATTTAGTTGTTTTTCAAAGGCAACAAAACTTGTTGACAAGAAATCATTCTATAGGAGAAATAGAGCTATAATGTTGAACTAGAAAGATAGCAGATCTAGGCAAGAATAGATGTTCTAAAATCCATAATCTGTGGAACGGGAATCTAATTTTAAACAACAGGGAAATCAATATAAAACCTTTGGCATTACCAACCTTTTTCACTTTCGGGGCCATCAGATTGACAAACACTGAAGGCACTTCCAGACATAACTCATCATAATACTGCAGAAGACCCTGTTGAAAGTCAAAATGGTGTGTTTTACTTTAATTTATTTTAAAGCAAGTCATATTTTGATTCATACCAGGAAGATTTCATTAGAGCTGTTTCCTCATAGTCCTGCCAAGATTAAGGCCGCTCACCTAAATTTATATTAATTTACCATACTTTTTCCTCACCTGTAAATTACCTTAGCATCTCCTTTAAACAGCAAGTCAGTGGAGCTTTCTAGAGTTGTATTTTTCATATTTATTATTTAATTACCTTTCTCTATTTATGCTATTTTAAATAGCATGGATAATTATCTTTTCAAGATGTCTCTCATTATGTTTTTCCCCTTTCTGTTCCTTGTCTTCTGACACATTAAAGCATACTTATTATTGATGTCACACTTGCTTTCTTGAATCAAAATAAATGTATGCACAATCAAAATTAATAGGCTTATATATTTTCTTTTAGATATTTTTTAGAGATGAACTGTAATGATCAATTTTTGACCACTTCATAATTTATTATAGGGTGTGATGGGAAATATGGATTCCAGTTAATTCTTCCCCACATTAATAATATTAAGCTGTTTCAATGTTTACTAAGTTTCAAAGTTATCAACTCCTTTCCACCTTTTCTGTTCCCAGTCTTCTGTTTGCACATCAGTATTTTAATGTTATCAAGAAGAAACAAGGGAATGTAACATGGTATGTTAACTATACTGAAATTTAAAATAAAATAAAATAAAACAAAACAAAACAAAACAAAATAAAGAATAAACAAAGGAAAAGAATAAAAAGCCCAGAAATAAATCCCTGGACATATGGTCAATTAATTTACAAAGAAGCAAGAAGATACAAAGGAGCCAAACAATGAGGAAAGGACAGTCTCCTCAACACATAGTATTGGGTAAACTAGACCATCACATGCAAAAGAACGAAACTGGACACCTATCTTATAATACACACACACATACAAATAAATTCAAAATGGATTAAAGACTTAAATTTTAGACCTGAAAAGTAAAACTCTAGAAAGCGAACATGGGGATAAGCTCCTTGACAGCTGTGTTGGCAATGATTTTTGGATTTAACCAAAAGCATAAGCAACAAAAACAAAAATAAACAGGTGGGACCATATCAAAGTGAAAACCTTCTGCACAGCAAAGGAAACCATCAACAAAATGAAAACATAGCCTATGGAATGGGAGAAAATATTTACAAATCATATATCTGACAAAGAGTTACTGTCTGAAATAGATACACTCATCAGTAAAAACAAAACAAAAAAAAAACAACAATCCAGTTAAAACACGTGCAAAGGAACTGAATAGACATTTTTCCAAAGAAGACACACAAACGGCCAATAGGTACATGAAAAGGTAGTCAATATCACTAACCATCTGGGAAATGCAAATCAAAACCACAGTGAGATGGTATCTCACACCTGTCAAAACAAACAAACAAACAAAAAACCCAAGAGATAACAAGTTTTGGTCAGGATATGGAGAAAAGGGAACACGTGTGCACTGTTGGTGTGGATGTAAAAATGGTGCAGCCACTATGAAAAACAGTATGGAGTTTTCCTCAAAAAAAATTAAAATAAAAATACCATACGATATAGCAATTCCCACATCAGGGTCTCAAAGAGATATCTGGACTCCCATGTTGTTTACAATAGCCAAGATATGGGAACACCCATCAATAGATGAATATATAAAGAAAATATGGTGTATATATATGCAATGGACTATTACTCAGCCATGAGTATGGCAGACATCCTGCCATTGGCAACAACATGGATGGGACTTGAAGACATTAGGCTAAGTGAAATAAGGCAGACAGAGAAAGACAAATACTGTATGATGCCACTTATATGCGGAATCTAAAAAAGCTGAATTTGGGGGCACCTGGGTGGCTCAGTCAGTTAAGTGTCTGACTTCAGCTCAAGTCATGATCTCACAGTTTGTTCGAGCCCCGCATCAGGCTCTGCGCTGACAGCTCAGAGCCTGGAGCCTGCTTCAGATTCTGTGTCTCCCTCTCTCTCTCTACCCCTCCACTGCTCACAGTCTCTCTGTCTCTCTCAAAAATAAACACTAAAAAAAATAAAAATAAAAAAATAAAAAAGCTTAATTTGTCAAAACAGCAGAAAAGTGGTTGCCAGGGGCTGGAGGTGGTGAAGGAATAGGAAGAGTTTGGTAAAAGGGTACATTCATTTACTAGAAGATGAATAAGGACTGAGGAGCCAATGAATAACATGGTGGCTGTAAATGATAACACTATATCATATAATCGAACTTTACTAAGAGAGAAGAACTTAAACATTCCCACTGAAAAGGAACAAATATATATAATATATATGCACATATATATATGAGGTAATGAATGTGTTAATTAGATGACAGGAATACCTTCAAAGTGTATATGTATATCAGATCATCATGATGCACACTTTAAATATCTTACAATTTTACTTGTCAACTGCACCTCAATAAGACTGAAAAAAAATGAAGAATCAACATGGTAACAAACTTCCCCTCGATAACACATCAGCACAACTCCAGTGATATATTTTTCTTTTACCAAAGCAAAAAACTCCCTCAAAAATAATTTAAAAATATGATCTATCTTACCTGCAAATGCAATTTATCTGCTTTCAATTTACTCTCCATTTTTAGCAATCTCTTTGCCTGTTCTGGTACATCCAACTTCATTTTTATCATGCACTTAGTTTCCCGAACAACTTCCAAAATTTTGGGATCAAAATTAACCAGCAACTTCCCTGTCTCTGGGTGTCGCACAAAAAGTGTGGCTTGTAAAGCTACAAATAAATGATTATTGGCATTAGTTTTTCTGGATTTCTTTTCTGTTTCCAGCCATGTTTGCACACCTGTCTTCTCCACTGGGTACTGACTTCTTAATAGAACAATAGTTTTGGATATCCTAGGTGCTAAGGCATAGCATCTGACATGTGGTCAGTGCTCAAAACAGATAAATGAATGCAGAGTGTCTGCAAAACCATACAATCAGATTCAGAGAGATAAAAATGGACAGAGCAGACAGCCTTCACGCTATGAACTGCGATACTTTTGTGAATGGGTCTAAGGCAGCTATAATGCAATGTAGTTTATTTTAATGGATTGTGATTTAACCCCTGCGAGAGAACTGGAAGGAGTGCACACTACAAAATATGACACACCTCATATGATGAACTCTTTCCCACAACCCTAAACTGCTTCTTTAAAGAGGTTTATCTGAATTAAGCCTCCATCTTGAATTTCTGGTAACTAAGCTCAATATCAGTAATTAATATTTATTTAACACCATGGCACCGTAACCTCCTAGGATGTAGAGGAAGATTTATTTTAGGCTACACCTAAACTACTACCTGAATATCCTTCATATACAAAGGAATTTTCAGGCATGCTTTTTATTACAAATTGAAATATATAATCCCAGTTAGTGGTGAGTAGCCATAGATTGTTATCCTAACATGAATTGTTTCTAGAGGCATAATAATTATACACTTCAAGATGAGTATGTGCTAGCTTAAATTATAGCTTATATTAACAAACACTACTACCATGAGAATTTCCTATATATCTTCCAAGCCTCACATGACTTCATAGAATGTGGCTTCATTGAATTTCTAGTAAAATAAAATAGTTTGTATATCCCCTTGAAGTTAGTTGACTTTTATTCATCAATTAGTCTGAAAATGGTTCTTAATGCTGCTGGTTGCATGAGGATTTCAACTAAAAATTTTACCTAATTCGTTTGGAATCTTTTTTAAATTGGGCCTGAAATCATTGATCCTCCCAAGTAAATTCCAAAATAACCTTGAAACGTTCATCTAATGAAATCTATCTTCCTTAAGGCTGTACTGAGCTTTCTTGAAAGGACAAAATGGTCAGCAAGACCACTAAGAATAATGACAGCCAGGAAGTCAGCTCCAGGACTGAGGGACATTTCATTAAACTTTATAGAGCAAGCATCTAAAAGAGGCCAACACCAGGTCCCCAATTATTATTCTGAGTTCCTATATTGTTAAATATAGCCACGTCAATATAACAAGAAGCCTTGCAGAGCAATTCATTTCCACTACCCTGTGTTCATAGGAAAAGGCAGATTTAAATCCCAGATTTGCCACTTCCTAGCTGTGTGATGATCCTGTGCAAGGGACTTGCAGTATCTCAGTTTCCTCTTCTATAAAATGAGGATAATTATAGTTCCTCATAGGGTCACCATGAGGCTTAAAAGGAAACTGCATATGTAAAGTGCTTTGACAAAGCCTGGCACATGGTAAGGACTATATAGGTATCAGCTATCACAGTTATTTATTTATTTATTTTTATCTTTTTACTATCACTGTTATTTAAAGGATACAAAGATGAAACAGACTTAGAGAGTATCCTTGGAATGTGTAGGGGAGATAAAACAGATCCATAAAGCAGTAAGTGTCATGAGAAAGCAGCAGATAAAGCGTATAGAGGACTCTGGAGGAGGAAAACATTATTTTCTGCTCGGAGAACAGGGAGGAGCTTTATGGAACAGGTAAGTGGTGAACTTGTTTTTGAACATGTGCCACTAAGAGGAAAGACCATCGGGAAAAAGTAGAAAAGGGTATGGTATTGTAGAAGCAAAATAGTACATGCTCCATTCTTCAGTTAATAGTTCTTCTGCCCTTTTCCAGAATGTGAATTTTAAGTTTCTCTTAACACTCCTTTGAGAGTGTTGCTCCTTTGCTGACTCTCTTTAGGATCCATAGGGTCCTACCATACCCATTACCCAGAAACAGATGGCCTGATACGAGTGGCTTATTAAAAGCTAAACTAAGGTGCCAGGTGGGTAAGACAGCCTGCAGGGCTGGGGCCTGTTCTCCAGGATGCAGGCATGAATGAATCAACAGCTTATAATGGCGATGTGTTTTCAACAGCTAAAATATATGAGTCAGGAACCAAGAGGCAGAAAAAGAGTGGCTCCTGGTACCATCATTTTCAGTGACCCAACTGCAGGATTTGTGCTTCCTGTGCCTGCAATTCTGTACCCTGCTGGAGGGAGGATCCTAGTATGGGAAGGAGAGAACTTTCTATCAGGAACTACGGTCAAGGTTCCATCAAGGTTATGGATAAAGCTTAAAGTTAAAATGGGACAAAGCAGGAAACTGAACTGACCGACAATTGAGCCCACACAGTAACAACACCCCATATGATGTCAGCATGGATGGATGACGACTTAAAATCAGCCCTCCCCTGCCTTACAGTGAACTCTGCCTGATGCCTCAGCACCTCTCAGAGGTACCTAGACACAGCCTTAATACTGTGAATCCACTGGAGCTCAAAGTGAAGTTAAATTCTGTTATAGAAAAAGAAAGAAAAGAAGTGAGGGAGGAAAAAAGGAGGGAGGAAAGGAGAGGGAGGGAAGGAAGGAAGAAAGGAAGGAAGGAAGGAAGGAGGGAGGGAGGGAAGGAAGGAAGGAGGGAAGGAAGGAAAGAAGGAAAATAGAAGGAAGGAAGGAAGAAACAAAAGCAAAGTGCAATTCTTTCTCCCCTGATTGGGACTGAGATTTGAATCTATAACATGATAAAATTGAAGATGAAAACTTCCCTAAATCTATGGATAACTATCTGTGAATAGTCTTGAAATTTACTTTTAAATACTGTTTCTTAGTGGAAAGTCACAATCTAAGTATATCAACTTTAAGGTGATGGCAACTGGTGCTTATAAAATCAGAATATTATTTAATAACTGTAAAGAAATAATTGTATTTAAAAAGACATAATTGTATCATCCCCAAAGCTAAATTTGACCATCATAATGTTGCATAAAAGGGATGTAAAAATTCTCCAGAACCATGAATTCATTCAAAATCTCACACCCTCTTCTTAGTGTCACTGCATAATCTTATACACACCATACTGTAACTGCGAGATCTCTTTGACCCAGGCTGTGTGATAGATCACCTCGAATTCCACCAGAATATAGGAAATTTTGTTATACTGACGAATGACAGCTTTACCTTCTGTACTTGACAAAATTTCTGAGTGTTTCTGTTTTTTTAAGGGGAAAAAAGATTTATAATTAAAAGACTGTTGATTGTTTTTGTATCTAAATCATAAAGCTGTTGGTACTTAAAATGTCATCAAAGAATTATGCTAGCAACTTAGAATTTGCCTCAGAGTAAAACAGGGGTGAGGAAAGCCATACAAACTAAAGATGGAAGTAGAGAAACATTACCAGCAGAAAGGGAAAATTGGAAAAGGAAATAGAGGATTTAAGAAGAGAGGTCTCTAGCCTTATAGCCAGCCAGGCTGAGAGTCTCTGCTTTCAATTCTCTATTCCCACCCCACTTTGTTGAACAAGACACAATGGACTGATTTTCCTTGAGCTGGGAATGAATATCAGGGAAAATCCCCAAATTCCAGCACTCAAAAAAAAAGTAACTATATCAAAGGACAAAAACCAAATTTTTTTACGTAAAAACTGAATGCTTTATGTTTTGCCTGACAGATGTCAAAAACACAGCAATTTCACTGCAGAAGCCAATCAGCAATATAGTCCACGTCCTGGCCTCTTATTCTAAGGCCAGGGTTTTAATATTTTTACAAATAGTGAGAACAGTAAAATAAATGATAGCAGCCAAATAAAACAACAAAAACTTAATATCCAAGAATGCTTAAATACTAAAATTTCTTGCAAGACTATTTTTGGTTGTTATTCTGTTCTGTATTAGGCATAAGATGCCACCAACTCTGCTCTGTTACTCTCTTTACAAAACCAAAGCAAACCGCACAAAAAACAAAGACAAGACAACTGGCAATTTCAGAATGACAAGAGGGCCTAAGAGTATCCTGGGATTTTTCAGAAATCTAATAATCTTAAGGACACAGAGAATGCATGTACTCCATTATACTCTGCTCTAGATCTCAATTCCTTACGCAGGAATATACTCTCTGAGGCACCCGGGTGGCTCAGTCGGTTAAGCATCTCACTTTGGCTCAGATCATGATTTCGCACTTCATGAGTTCGAGCCCCACATCGGGCTCTGTGCTGACAGCTCAGAGCCTGGAGCCTGCTTCGAAATCTGTGTGTCCCTCTCTCTCTCTTTCTCTGCCCCTCCCCTGCTTGCGCTCTGCTCTCTCTCTCTCTCTCTCTCTCTCTCTCTCTCTCTTTCTCTCTCAAAAATAAATAAACCTTAAAAAAAATTTTAAGGAATATACTCTTGAGTGTCTTCACTGTCACTAATACATGTCAGTGACCTATCTGTCCACACATAGGAATAAGCTTCAGGATTATGCCTCTACTTTATTATTTTCAAAACAATGACTCTTTAAAAGCCTTGATAAAGTATCCTATATTACTAAAAGTCATAAAGTTATAAGATTCTCCCCCTTAGAGATTAACTATAATTGAGCTTATCTACCCAACATGAAGGAATGGGCTTAGTCACCCTCAAGCATATTTATAAACTAAATTTTTTTGCCAGTGAAAGAATTAGCTTTCGCTACTTTATTGGACACAAACATTATAGGATAAAATATATGTCTTATATTAAAACTAACATAATCATCATGCTATAAATGTAATTATTGCCTTACAAAGAAATAGTTGATGGGCTCACTTATCCGGCGATAGAGCTGCCTCACCCAAAGTATTTTTCCTGCTACAGGGGGCATGTTGCGGGCAAGAGGGGGGTCATCTTTCTGAGAATGATAAAGCTGGAATTAAAGACATGGTATTGATGTTTAAAATTCAATACAATGGAAAAGGAAAAAGATATTCACTACATTTGCATTCACATGTTTTATGTATAGGAGCTAGTCAATAAATATGTAAATGCACTTTAGAGATCATCCGTGGCTCAGAAACTATGATGTTTCCAATATATGACATTTAATTCTCTCTAAACCCTTATTTCCCATTACATGCATATTTTTTCTGTATTTTATCCTAAATTTTAAGGAGATATTCAAATAAGGGAGCAATAAGCTACATTATATCTGTCACAATATTCTCCAGAGCCCGTATTTCTATACACAGAAATTCAACTTAAATGGGCTTTCCTACACACACATAAATGCTGTTACAAAAAACAAAAAACAAAAAACAAAACAAAACAAAAAAACCTGTTCTTAAGAGCATAGGGATGTAAATCTGGCTGTCCAGTGACATATACTGTCAACACCTTCCCACATATAGAGGGGCACACATCAGAGGTACTTAGCAGTGAAAGGGTCATTTTGAAAAGCTTGGCACAAGAGAATAAGGGAAAATACTTTCAGAATACTTCTCTTTTTGTACTAAAGTACCACTCTGTTCATATACATGACCCTTGCCTTCTTAATAGCTTCAAGTTCAGCCACGTAATACTGAAGAATACGCTCAATGGTATGGTGTATTTCTAACTGAAGACAGGGGATGTTCAGCTTCTGGAATCTGAAAGTAAGTAAGGGTGAATAATTAAAAAATCAATGAGAAACATACTTAAGAATTGCTGCCATCCTAAAGACCCATTCATTTACTCATTTGACAAATACTCTAAGTGATGCACAGGAAATCCTAGGATAGTAATGGCCTGATAATAAAGTGAATTCATACCAGTGTACTATGAGTAAAAAGAGAGACAGACAGAAAGATACAGAGACAGAGAAATCAAAAAAGAAAATGGTGCTGCCATCTGTCTGTATAGCACTATCATTTGTCAAAATCATTTTATACCTGTTTTGACTCTTTGAGTGGTCTCATGAGGTAAGGTCTCACTGGTATGATCCAACATTATAGAGACGTGGAGCTATATAGCAAAGCTAGGCCCAAATCAGATGCACTGACTCGCAGGGGAGCATTCCCAAAGGATCCCTAACATGGGCCATGAGCCCCCTCCATGAGCTCAAAGTAAATGGTTTCTAGTCCAGGCTGCCCTGACCTTTAGGAGAACACCGTTGTCAGGAATAGAGGAAAAGGAAGCAGCAGGGGCACTCTGGAGGGAAACTGAGAAGTCTGAGGATCTACTACTCTCAGATAATTTCACTTTTAGAAATCCTTGCAGTATGCAGAATTAAATATTATTTGTTCCCTTTCCAATAACATCTATGAAATTAACTTCAAATATATTACATAGCTGGAGGAAAAATCATGTGAAATAATTTCATTTTCTTATTGGAAGACTTTCTGCTTCAAAAAATGCAATGAGAAATATCACACTATATTTCAAATTTTTACCAGTCTATTTAATGGTAATTGAAAGATTAATGTCTATAAGTCTTAAAGTTTACAGAGGAGAGGTTTCCAAAAATATCTTATTTGAAATTGTATTTTCAAATATAAAGTTATCTCACCTAGAAACTATACTGCTTAATGCATTATAAATACCTTTGAAGAAGTTGAAGGGCCTGCTGAGAAGATAAGATTTTTCCAAAAGTACTGTTCATAAATGCCTGTATTTGTATCTAAAAGAAAATATAAGGAGAGATTATTTTTGTTTAACAACAATTAATGATTTTCCTATAGAATCAAAATTGCCTTAAACATACCTACCATCTAAGCATCTAGAACTGCACTGTCCAGTATGGAGGCCACATGTGGTTACTGAGCACTTGAAATATCACTATGTGGAAGTGAGATGTGCTCTGAGAGTAGAATACACACTAGATTTCAAAGACTTAACACACATACACATAAAAAAGAATGTAAAATATCTCAATGATTATTATCTTAAAATTTTTTTTATTTTATCATTTTTAAGAGAGAGAGCACAAGCGAGGGAATGGCAGACAGAGAGGGGGACAGAGGATCCAAAGTGGGCTCTGTGCTGAGAGCAGTGAGACCGATGTGGGGCTAGAGCTCATAAACCATGAGATCATGACCTAAGCCGAAGTCAGACACTCAACTGACTGAGTCACCCACACGCCCCTCAATGATTTTTATCTTGGTGACATGTTAAAATGGTAATATTTTGAATTATGTTGGGTTGGGAAAAGTGTATTATTAAAATTAATTTCACTTGCTTCTTTTAACTATTATTTAACTATTAACTATTACTGCTACTAGAAAAGTTAAAATTACATATGAGGTTTGCATTTGCTGCTCATTATTTATGGGATATGACTGACCTAGAGATTTATAAAAGGAGTGAATGTCCCTTACCAAGCATATTTTTGGGACATTTAAATTTCTAAGCATATTGGTAGCGCAGTGTAATGACATATAGACCCGCAGGGTCAACAAGTGTCATTTTCCAACCCGACTGTTCTCAGAATCCTCTTTGTGACATTAAGGAAGAACAAGAAGAAGAACGTAATTTTCTAAGACTCTCACCATCCCTAGCAATAAACTCCAATCTCCTGGTACTCAATTGATGGAACTGAAGTACCCTTTGCAAACTACTCTCACTTATAAATTGTTATGGTCTCTAATATAGGCCATGTATATTAATCAAAATTTGAGAAAGGAAGGAAAATTTAACATTGACACATTTTTGAAAGTATTAAAAATTAAAAATTTTTTAATGTTCTTGAGAGAAAGAGAGACCTAGTGTGAGCAGGGGATGGGCAAAGAGAGACACACACAGAATCCAAAGCAAGCTCCAGGCTCTGAGCAGTCAGCACAGAATCTGAGGCAGGGTTCGAACCCATGAACTGTGAGATCATGACCTGAGCCGAAGTCAGACATTCAACTGACAGATCCCCCAAAATATTAAAACTTTAGGATGGTCTCTAAATTTACTGAAAGCTAAAATTTGTATCTAAGACCACAGGAAAGCTTTTATAATATATAGTCTTTATTAATAAATCATAAAAATATAAGATACACCAAAATTAGTTCTAAGGGGAGTTTCTAGCAACACAGGTCTACCTCAAGAAGCAAGAAAAATCTCAAATAAACAATCTAACCTTGCAGTGAAAGGAGCTAGATAAAGAAGAACAAACAAAACCTAAACCCAGAAAAAGGAAGGAAATAATATAGATTAGAGCAGAAATAAATGATATAAAAACTAAAAACAATCGAGATCAATGAAACCAGGAGCTGGTTCTTTGAAAAGATCAACAAAATTGATAAACCTCTATCAAGACTAACTTAAAAAAGAGAGAGAGAAGATCCAAATAAAAAAAAATTACTAGTGAAAGAGGAGAAATAACAACACCACAGAAATATAAATAATTGTAACAAAACATTATGAAAACTTATATGCCAACAAATTAGACAGCTTAGAAGAAATGGAAAAATTCATGGGGTGCCTGGGTGCCTCAGTCGGTTAAGCGTTCGACTTCGGCTCAGGTCATGATCTCACGGTCTGTGGGTTTGAGCCCCGCGTCGGGCTCTGTGCTGAAAGCTCAGGGCCTGAGCCTGCTTCAGATTCTGTGTCTCCTGTCTCTCTGCCCCTCCCCTACTCATGCTCTGTTTCTCTCTGTCTCAATAATAAATAATAAATAAATATAAAAAAATAAAAATTATATTAAAAAAAAGAAAAGAAATGGACAAATTCCTAGAAACATATAACCTACCAAAACTAAAGCAGGAAGACAAAGGAAATGTGAACAGACCAATTACCAGCAATGAAATTCTATCAGTAATCAAAAATCTCCCAACAAAGAAATGCCCAGGATCAGACAGCTTCACAAATGAATTCTAGCAAATATTTAAAGAAGGGTTAATACCTATTCTTCTCAAACTTTTCCAAAAAATACAAATGGAAGAAAAACTTCCAATTCATTCTAAGAGGCCAGTATCACCCTGATACCAAAACCAGATAAAGACACCACACACACAAAAAAAGAGAGAACTCTTTTGCCAAATCTCTCATGAATATAGATGTAAAATCCTCAACAAAATATTAGCAAACTGAATCCAATGCTATATTTAAAAAATCATTTACCACAATCAAGTGTGATCAATTTCATGGATGCAAGCGTGGTTTAATACCTGCAAAGCAATTGACATGATACATCACATAAATAAGAAAAAGTATAAAAACCACATTACATTTCAATAAATGCAGAAAAAGCATTTGACAAAGTACAACATCCGTTTACAATTTAAAAAAAAACCCTCTGCAAAGTAGGCCTAGAGGGTACATATCTCAACATAATTAAGGCCTTAAAAGAAAAACACGCAGACCACATCATACTCAATGGTGAAAAACTGACAGCTTTACCCCTAAGGTCAGGAACAAGTCTACTCTCACTACTCTAATTCAACATAGAACTGAAAGTCCTAGCCACAGCAATCAGACAACATAAAGAAATTTTTAAAAAGCATTCAGATTGGTAAGGAAGAAGTATAATTCTCACTATTTGTATACGACATGATACTATATATAGAAAACCCTAAAGACTCCACACACACACACACACAAAAATACTAGAACTGATAAATAAATTCAATAAGTTTCAGGATACAAAATCAATGCACAGAAATCTGTTGCATTCCTATATACCAATAATGAAGCAGCAGACAGTGAAATTAAGAAAACAATTCCATTTACAACTGTACCAAAACCAATAAAATATCTAGGAATAAATATAACCAAAGAAGTGAAAGACCTATACTCTGAAAATTATAAAACACTGATGAAAGAAATTGAAGGCTACGCAAAGAAATGGAAAAACATTCCATGCTCAAGGATTAAAAGAAATATTGTTAAAATGTCTATACTTCCCAAAGCAATCTACAAATTTAAACAACCCTATCAAAAGACCAAAAGCATTTTTCATAGAGCTAGAACAAACAACCTTAAAGTTTGTATGAAACCACAAAAAACCCTGAATAGGCAAAGCAATCTTGAAAAGGAAAAAACTGGAGGTATCACAATTCCAGATTTCAAGTTATATTACAAAGAGGTAGTAATTAAAACAGTATTGTACTGGCATAAAAATAGACAGTGGAACAATGGAATAGAACAGAAAACCCAGAAATAAATCCACAAGTATAAGGTCAATTAATCTTTGACAAAGGGAGAATGAATATATAATGGGAAAATGACAGTCTCTTCAACAAATGGTGTTCAGAAAACTGGACAGCAACATGTAGGATGAAACTGGGCCACTTTCTTTCACCATACACAAAAATAAACTTAAAATGGATTAAAGACCTAAATGTGAGACCTGAAACCATAAAAATCCTTGAAGAGAGCACAGGCAATAATATCTCTAACATTGGCTATAGTAATATTTTTCTAGATCTGTCTCTTGAGGCAAGGGAAATAAAAACAAAAGTAAATTATTGGGACTACATCAAACTAAGAAACTTCTGCCCAGCAAAGGAAACGACCAACAAAACTAAAAGGCAACCTACTGAATGGGAGAAGATAGTTGCAAATGACATATCCAATAAAACATTAGTATCTAAAATATATGAAGAACTGATCCAAAAACAAATAATCCAGTTAAAAAATGGGTGGAAGACATGAACAGACATTTTTCCAAAGATGGCCAGAGACACATGAAAAGATGCTCAACATCACTCATCATCAGGGAAATGCAAATCAAAATTACAATGAGCTATCACCTCACACCTGTCAGAATGGCCAAAATCAAAAATACAAGAAACAACAAGTGTTGGACAGGATGTGGAGACATGAGAACACTCTTGCACTCTTGCTGAATGCAAATTGGTGCAGCCATTGTTAAAAATGTATGGAGCTTCCTTTAAAAATTAAAAATAGCACTACCCTATGATCCAGTAATCACAATACTCAGTATTTACTCCCCCAAAAGATACAAAAACACTAACCCAAAAAGATATATTCACCCCTATGTTTATTACAGCATTATTTACAATAGCCAAACTATGGAAGCAGCCCAAGTGGCCATCAATAGATGAATGGCTAAAGAAGATGTGGTATATACAAATAGAACATTATTCAGTCTTAAAAAAGAGTGAAATCTCGCCATTTGCAACAACATGCATGGAGTTAGAGAGTGTAATGCTGAGCAAAATAAGTCAGCCAGAGAAAGACAAACACCATATGATTCCACTTATATGTGGAATTTAAGAAACATAACAAACGAGCAAAGGAAAAAAAAAGAGACAAACCAAAAAACAGACTCTTAACTAGAGAGAACAAATTGATGGTTACTAGAGGGGAGATGGGTGAGAGGATGGGGGAACTAGGTAATGAGGATTAAAGAGTACACTTATCATAGATGAAAAAAATAATAAAAATAAATAAATCATAAAAATAAGCAGTATTTTTT
The DNA here is from genome assembly GCA_028646485.1 of Cryptoprocta ferox. Lineage (NCBI taxonomy): Eukaryota > Metazoa > Chordata > Mammalia > Carnivora > Eupleridae > Cryptoprocta > Cryptoprocta ferox. The sequence continues at coordinate 108,054,376 of CM053577.1, forward strand.
TTTCAAAACCCACAAATTCCTATCACTATAAATATGTAACTCCTAAAGCATTTTTGGAGCAAACTCCACCGAACCCAACTAGCCAAACAGTATAAGTAATAACTAAAATATATCTTAGTATCAAACACTCTAACTTCCAAAAACTGAAAAGAAATCTATGCCGAAAAGAAAGGGTGTTGTTAGAATTTTAGGATCATTCTTATTTATATTGCCCAGATTACCTTTATATAGTTTTTAAAGAATCTTTAAAAAGCAAATGAGGAAAATATATATAATTTTCTTCACCATCATGGCAAGAATTTCAGATTCAGGAAGTGGACAGAATATATTCTTGTCCCTCTCTGTATCTCCAGGACAGTCTGCAGCAAAGAGGAGACGATTTCCTGGGGCTAAGCCTAGGTTTACAGTGCTTTATGATTAAGAGAGTAACTGAGGTCATGTAAGCCCAAAAGGTGGGAGAGAAATATGTTGTGGTCTCACCAGACATATTTTTTTAAGTACCCTTCATCCTTCTGCTACCCCATAAGCTATGACAAACAGGATGAGGTTTTCTTTAGAGCTGTCCTCTAAGCTGCAGAGAGAATGTGCCCATAAAGTGCAAGGCCAAGGGGAGAGCAATCAATCTTTCTAATCTATCCTCAAATCTTTTCACATGTAAAACACAAAATAAGGATGACACATTTTCTCTTAGACTAGAAATTTGACATTGGTTCCTCCTCGACATAACAATAATGGTAATAATTGAATACAAATTCTAATGCAAACTAGAAATGAACCCCAGTTACAATAACCTTTTGGGCTTCTGGTTATTCGTTGATATCTTTTACAGAATATGCTCATTTTTCATGTAAAAAAAGATGGAAAATATTTCGTGGACTCGTTAAAAAATTATTCACACTGGCAAACATTTTGATCAATTACACAAGAGTAACTTTTATAGTATTTATGTGAATTCCAGTACTATTGATTACATTTCAGCTTTACTAAAAGTATGTATAATTACTTACCTCTAAACCATTGATTTTTGTCATGAACTCTAAGAAATCTGTATCAAATTCTGTCCTTCTTGGATCCAGAATGTCATATTGTTTTTTCTCAACACTTTGATATATGCTTTTGAATTTTATTGCCATAATATCTATTCCCTCTATGGTGGAATTATTCAAGGCTGAATATGTCTGCACAATAGTTATCATTTCTGTAATCTTAAAAAGAGAAGTGTTATTTTAGAAATGGGATATTAGCACCCTTACCTAGAATAAGCTTTTAATGAATCATTGTTTTCAAAAACAAACCAAGGGGTGCCTGGCCAGCTCAGTCAAGGAGAATGCAACACTGAATCTCGGGGTTGTGAGTTTGAGCCTCACATTGGGTGTACAGATTACTTAAAATAAAATCTCTTAAAAATAAATAAAAATTAAAAAAACAAACAAACCAATAAACAGGGCTTAGAATCATTTAGCTAAAACCAGCCAGAGGAGATAAAATAGAAGACAAATCTCTATCACCAATCATTATTACTCTTAGACTATTTCTATCATGTTGAGAGACAGTTTACTACCTTTCTCAGATTTTGATCACTTTGCCTTTCAAGAGGGGGAAGAAAAGAATTTGAGTAAAAGCTCTTGCAGATGTCTGAATAAGTTTATCCTTTTGCTCTTGAGAATTTTCTGAAAATCATTTCACTGGATCACTAGATTCAAAAGCTTTACCATTATGGGGTGCCTGGGTGACTCAGTCAGTTGGGCATCTGACTTTGGCTCAGGTCATGATCTCGTGTGCAGTTTGTGAGTTCAAGCCCTGCATTGGGTTTGTGCTGACAGCTGAGAGCCTGGAGCGTGCTTCAGATTCTGTGTCTCCCTATCTCTTTGTCCCTCCCCTGCTTGTTCTCTCTCTCTCTCTCTCTGTTTCTCTCTCTCTCTCTTTCAAAAATAAACATTAACAACGTTTTAATAAAATAAATAAATAAAACGCTTTACCATACTTTTGGCCCTCACCACAATTCTGAAATGTAAGACTAGGACAAATCCACATCTGTTTTCAACTGCATTCAGGCAACAAAAGTCCCAAGAAGCCTAAAGACAACTGCAGTCACTTCTGACCCCTTAAGAGCCTTGGGAAACCCTCAAAATCAATTTTATTGCACAAATGGCTGCCTCCATCTCAATGTACCAACACCACCTACTTCACAAAAAAAAAAAAAAAAAAAAAGTCCTTCACATCTACAGGATATTCAGTTCCTTAAACTTCATTGATGATTCCCCACTTTGATTCCTGCTTTGGAGAACAGTGCTCAAAGCTCTCCAGGGAAGGCCCATTGATCCAATGGCCAAACAGAAAATGAACCTGTTTTCAGGGGATTCCTCCAAATACTACACACCATGAAGACAATAGTACTGGTCCTCCTACCGAGTCAGCAGAATTCACATAAACTCCCTGCACATGGCAACCCAGATGACCATTTTCAGAGCAACTCTCACTCTTACACCACTCTTTCTGTATACTTTCAAACATCACTGTCATCCTAGAAGCCAGCCGAAACCTGGAGGAAATATGAACCCCCTGTAATTTTCAGTACACTGTACTCTATGTAAAGATGAGCAATACCTGGCTCTCCTACCAACACATACAATCCACTTGCCTTAAAAAACAAAAACAAACTTTAAAAAACAAACTGAAGAACTCAAACTACCCACTTGCTGTGTTCTTCTAGGCTGCTAAGACTGCTTGCTATCCTTTACCCTGCCACCTGGTCCCAAGGGCCAGAGACTAGGATGGAATGCCTGTCACTAACACATCCTCCATTTTATCCATGGGTGGATGAAGGGTCAAAAGGCAGAGACAGCAGTCAGTCCCATGCTTGGCCTTTCAAACTTAGCCAGTGTGTCTCCTACCCCCAACATCACATAGCAGCAATGTGAAAGCCAGTCATGATCAGCCACAACCATACTCCTGATTGTTTGTCTTCCTCTTGGCTTTTTCACCAGCTCACTCTTTATCAGCTTTTGACCCCTCAGTGTTGACATCCAACTTGTGATCCCTTCTCTGCTCACCAACCTTGGCATCCTTTCCAGTTCTCAACTTGCTATTATTGTCTCATCTCAGCATCACCCTACCCTCACCTACTAGTTCCAGTTCCTTAAATCTACCCCCAGAAATACCAGCTTCCCATCCCTTCTCTTCTCTCCCACAAATGTTCAGGGTGAGAAGCAAACAAATAAAGCAGGGCTCTGGGAAACATCGACATTCACCAAAATTTACATGGCAGGAAGAGGAAAAGGAAGCAAAGGATACTGTACTTCCTTAATTCTGGCTCTTTACAACAGACTAACACTTAATGCACCATCAAGTCTCCATCTACCAAAAGAAGGTGCAACCTAGTGACACATTAGAAGTTTCCTCACTTGTTCCTTAAACATTTCTGCCCAAGTCTGAGGTCTCAGTTCTCCAACACCACCATAGTCCTGTCTGTTCTGTGACTTTGGAACTTATTCATCCTGACATCTGAACCTCAGCTTTCCCTAATAGACTCTGATTTAGCTTGCCCTTCTGACTCTCCTCTTCTACTATTTTAGAGTTCAGAGAGGTAGCCCAACAGCAGTTGCTACTGTGCCTCACTCATCAGGGGAAGCCCATCCAGGCAGCTCAGCCACCAGTCACCTCTGGAAAAATATGCAAAACCCTGGCCACAGTTCAGGGTAAGTTTTATAGCCCCAGCTTTGCAAATCTGGATACCACTATCCACCAGTTACACATGAGAGCAATGCCAATCATCTAAGGGATTCTTAGTACAGGGGAATTGGGATAACCTAGCAATCAGGATGCACTTTAGGTGAGGTCTCTGGGGTGTGAGGCATTAACTGTGGTTGCTGAGCCTTAGTGGCATGAAGTTGTGTCCTTAAGATAGAGGCAGGGCTTCTCTAGAGGTAGAACAGGGTAGGTAGCTAGTGCAGCTGGTCATGACCACCCACTCCCTCTAGCATCAGGAATATCTGGGTTGCAACTTCATGAATGGATGCCCATTATGCCCAGCATTAGACCTGCCACCAAAGATCTTTACTGCTAATAGGCTAACCATTAAGGTCCAGCCCTGAAACTCTAAGTATAAAACTATACCCAAACTATTGACAGGAGTCCTAGCTCCTGGAAAAATTAAGGGTAATCAGGACCCATTCCAAGGTTTACACTATAGTGTATTGAGAACATTAAGCATCTTTGTGGAACAGGGTCTGACCAATGGGGCCTACTTATTACTTTGACCCATACCAATATCCTTCTGATTGGACATTTGCCCCCAAGAAATCTCTATCATTCACAAAACAGCTCCGTACAATAGTTTCCTACATATGGCTCCAAAATCACTAACAACAGCAACAAATACATTTCATAAATTTGACTTTATCAAAGTGAACAACTACTGTGTTTCAAAGGAAACCATCAAGAAAGTGAAATGGTAACAGAATGAGAGAAAATATTTGCAAATAATATCTGATAAGGGACCTATACCCAGAATACATAAAGAACTCTTACAACTCAGCAATAAAAATACAAATAGCCGAATTAAAAACATGCAAATTATTTGAATATAAATTTCTCCAAAGAAAAATTACACATGGACTGTAAGCAAATTAAAAGATGTGCCAACATCATTAGTCATCAGCAAAATGCAAGTCAAAACCACAATGAAATAGACATTACTTTGCACCTTCTAGTTTGTCTAAATTCAAAAAGGTAATAAGGTTGACAAGGATGTGGAGAAATCAAAACCCTCATACATTGCTGGTGAAAATGTAAAATGATATAGCTGTTTCGAAAAATAGTTTGGCAGTTCCTCAAAAAGTTACCATATGGCCCAGAAATTCCAATTTTTTGTATACACTCAAGAGAAACGATAACATATATCCACACAAAAACATGTACACAAGTGTTTGCAGCAGCATTATGTGTAATAGCCAAAAAGTGGAAACAACCCAAATGTCCATCAACTAATGAGTAGATAAATAAAATGTAGCATCCATACAATGCTATCTTATTCAGCAATAAAATATAATGCTATGACATGGATGAACCTTGAAAACATTATTTTTGTAAGAAACCACTCACAAAAGACCACATATTATATGATTCCATTTATATCAAATGCCCAGAATAAGAAAATCTATAGAAACAGAAAGTAGATCAGTGGCTGCTTAGGGGTAGGTAGAGAGGAAAATAGGGTGTGACAGCTAATGGACAGGGTTTCTTTTAGTGGAAAAAAAATGTTTTAAAATTACATTAATGTAATGGTTGCACAACCTTGTGAATATTAGAAAATACTGACTTGTACACTTTGAATAGGTGAATTGTATTATATGTGAATTATTTCTCAATAAAGCTGCTTTAAAAAACAAATAAAAATCAGCCCCACACAAATATGTATGAAGGACCTACTCAATAACCTGGTTCTCTACATCATCCATACTTTTCTATCCAGGCTGGATCAGGAGGTTACAAATGAAAACTAGGCATCCAGACATACCCAGGAGATGCCCTTCAACCTGTGTAACGCCCTCACTAATTTCCAAAAAAAATGATGAACAGAATCCCAAGTATTACTAGGACGTAGGGAGTTGGCAAACTGCTGGGGGAGGGGAAGGGATGTCTATATGATATCTTTATAAATGTTTCAAAAGCTGACTCCAAGAAGCCTCTGGTATGGGCTTCCCTATAACTCCTGAAAAAATCACTCCTCCCCAGCTAGTGCTAATATGAATCAAAGGTGCAGAAGTGTTTGACCCACGTCTGCCCAGCAAAGGCATCACCCACATAGTGTTTAGCTATATGCCATTTTTATTGGTCTAGAAGGAGAAGGTGTCTATACATCCAGATATTATACAACTACTGGGTTCTGCCAGGTACTATAGGTATTTCAGCACACACTTTTCCTCAGCCTAATGCAATCATTAGACACAGTCTTCTAAGGTCAAGGTCTGTAAATAGAGGTAGAATTGAGGTCTTGAGAGAGGTGAAAGTGTGCAATAGCTTTGCCGTCATCAGGAATGAAAAATAAGTTATACCAAAATGTGATCTGTAAGTAATCTGTAAGTAATAGGAGATGATTCATATCAATAGTGAGACAAGAGATCCAGGTCAGTAACTCCCAACAGTGCTCCATAAAGTATGAAATAACCAGAAAGGGTCGGGGGGGACGTGCGGGGGCGGGTAGGTAGAGTGACTACATAATGGTTACCTTCTCCAGCCTTTTGCAGAAAGCTTCAAATTTTCCAAATATATACATTTCTGAAACCTCAAAAGATTTTTCTCCTAAGGACTCTAAAATCTGTTTCTTCGTCTTTTGAAAAGATGTCTGATATTCCTTGAATAGGAAAATGCAATCCTATGAGAAAATTAAAAGAAGGGATGATGAGAGTTTGTCCAGGAGTCAAAAATTCAAGCATCTGTCCTCACGCGGAACTGATGGCATCAGCCCCTCAATAGGAGCTGTTGCCGTCACCATTAAAGTTCAAGTTCTCCACCTGGGATTGTGAAAATAGTTTCTTTTAATTTACATCATATTTTCACCTTCTTCATTCTCACTGTTTCCCTTATTTCCTGTCCTTATCAGAGTGTGCCATACACTGTACATTTTCATGGCTAGTTAGAACTCTTGGGAGGTCAGAAATTATCTCAATTCTATTTATCACTCACCTGTTGGTTAGTATCTATCATTCATCAACATTCTTTTCACACAGGTATGTAAAACATTAAGACTCTGCAAAACTAATTTATCATCCAGCCACCATTTCTCTACAAGGAGATCCTAAAGACTCATGAGTGTGCACTGTTGCCGAAATCCTAGTAGTATTTGACCACAGCTATCCCACTGGCCAGTTCAACCAGGCTGGTGAACCTGTTAGAAATATAAAAGAGGACGTGGTCCCTAGGGTCCAGTAGGAATTCTCTGACACATCAAGCTAACATTCCTTTAAAAAAAATTAAAAGAAATAATGTTGGGGCGCCTGGGTGGCTCAGTCAGTTAAGCGCCCACTTCTGCTCAGGTCATGATCTTGCAGTTTGCGGGTTTAAGTCCTGCATTCAGCTTTGTGCTGACAGTTCAGAGCCTGCAGCCTGCTTTGGATTCTGCATCTCCCTGCTCCTCTCCCACTTGTTCTCTCTCTATCTCAAAACTAAATAAACATTAAAAAATTTGTTTAAAAATGTCAAACTTTTCCAAAGCCACCAATGGCCAGTCCAATCTTTATCATAATGCCATCTCTCTGGTTCTGGCTCTTTCATCTCCCTCCTTGCAAAAAAAGGATTCTTGCCATTACATTGGGCCCACTTGGATAATCCAGGATAATCTCCCTGTCTCAAAGTCAGCTGATTAGCAACCCTAATTCCATGTGTAACCTTAGTCCCCCCACACCTTGCCATATAATATATTCACATGTTCTGGGGATTAGGACATAGACACCTTTGGGGGCCATTATTCTGTCTACCAAAGTCACTAAATCAGAATTTCTGTGAGTGAGACTCAGGAATCTATATTTTTAACAACTTCCTGGGGGATTGCTATAAACATTCAGATTTGTGAATAAATGATATTATACTTACTTCTAATTATGACACATCTTGCCTCTTCTATCTCAATCTCCAAACCAACGTAACTGCTCCTTTCAAGGTCACTGATTATTTTTCATTCATCCAATAATAGTTTATCAGTGCCTACCGTGTGTTAGGAACTCCTTGAGATGCTAGGAATACTGATAGCACCTTTAATCCTGATGGAATATACCATCTAATAGCAATTACTTTATATTACTTCCCTTTCACCAATCAATCTCTTCATGTTGAACGAAGAAGGTAAAGGATTTGAATAGACACTTCTCCAAAGAAGATAAACGAATGGCCAATAAGCACATATAAAGAATGCTCAACCAAAACTAGCCATTAGGGAAATGCAAATCAAAACCAAAATGAGATACTATTTCACACCCATTAGGATGGCTATTATCAACAAAATGTAAAATAACAAGCATTGGCAAGGATGTGGAGAAAGCAGAACCCTCTTGCATTGCTGAAGGCAATATTAGATAGTGTAGCCACGTGGAAAATAGTTGGATGGTTCCTCAAAAAGTTAAACATAAAATTACCATATGGCCCAGCAATTCCAGTTCTAAGTATTACCCAAAAGAATTGGAAGCAAAGACTCAGATCGTTGCACACCAATGTTCACAGCAGAATTACTCACAATAGAAAAATGGTAACAATCCAGATGTCTATCAACACATGAATGGATTTTTTTTAAATATGGTATGTCCATACAATGGAACATTAATTTACGTTAGCCATAAAAATGACTGAAATTCTGACACATGCTACAACATGACAGAACTTGAGAATGTTATGCTAAGTGAAATAAGCCAGACAATAAAGGACAAATACTGTATAGTTCCACTTAAATGAGGTACCTAGTATAGGAAAATTCATATAGACAGAAAATAGGATGCAGGTTACCAGGGTTGTGTAGAGGAGAGATTGGGGAGTTACTCTTCCGTGGATACAGAGTTTCAGTTTGGGATGATGTAAAAATTCTGAAAATAGAAGGTCATGATGGATGCACAATATTGGAGGTGTACTTTATGCCAGTGAACCATACACTTTGAAATGGTGAAAATAGTCAATTTTATATTCTGTACATTTTACCACAATTTTAAAACTTGAATTGTAAAAAAGAGAAAACAATAATTTTTGAAATCTTCCCATAAAGAAAATGTCCAGCCCAGGTGACTTATGAGACGAGTTCTATCAGATCTTTTTTTGTACAGTATTTTCTGTTGGATTTTTTAAATGCACACACAATGAAGATTATCATTAGTTCATATCACAGCTGTACTTGTACTCAGTACTTGCTCTTGAGCATCCTCCTTTGCTTTTACTGTCTCAGCAAGTCCCTTATATTATTTCAGGTAGGTTTTTTTTCTGTCCTGTGAGGCACTGCTTCTGCTATTTTTTCCCCTGTTTTTCAGGTGTGTTTTCACAGTTTGTTGCAAAAGCTTCTGTTCTTCTGTTGACCAGGAGGTGAAACTTGTGCGTGGACTTTCAAATTGTTCTAAAGGTGGTGTACTGTCAGCCTGAGGCATGACTCCCTGTGGTGTGCTGTCTTTCTGAGGCAGGTCATGATTTTGGAGACTTTTTTTTTTTACCAGTTCCATAAAAAGAATATGTGTTCATGAAATTGGCAACAGCTTCCTATGCTACTGTGATTTATAAGAAATATACAGATCTGGTCATTCAGGTGACCAAAATACATTTCTCATATATATTTGGTCTTCATCCATGGTTCCTGGCTCACATCTCCCAAAAACCTTGCAATTTCACAAATTACAAGAACAGTGGGAGCATTTTTGTTATAAGATTTGGTCCCTTGTCCTCAGTTCTTGAAATTGCTTTCGAGCCATAAAGGTGAAATGGGTGTCTTGTTATTCATAACCAGCCCCTTTCCACCACAACTGGGTTTAACATCATGAAGTGACTTCGGAAAGCACCTAAGGGTGAGAGCTGGCTGCTGGGAGAACCAACCAGGAATGTCCTACCCCTGATTCTGGGGAGGGGGGTGGGGCTAAAGGTTGAATCAATCACCAATGGCCAAGGAGTGGATCAGTCATGCCTATATAATATAATGAAACCTCCATAAAAACATGCCTATATAAAGTAATGAAACCTCCATAAAAAAACAAAAGAGGGGGTCCAGTTAGTGAACACATGAAGATCTGGGGAGAGTGGTGGACTCCAAGAGGGAATGGAAGCTCTATGCCCTTTCCCCATACCTCGCCCTATGTATCTCTTCCATCTGCCTGTTCCTGAGTTATATCCTTTTATAATAAACAAGTAATCTAGTAAGTAAAATGTTTCTCTGAGTTCTGTAAACCACTCTAGCAAATTACTGAAACTCAAAGTGGGAGGTGTCATTGGAACCTCCAATCTATAGCCAGTTGACAACCTGGACTTGCTACTGGCATCTGAAGCCCCACTCTTGTGGGATTGAACCTGTGGGATGTGATGCTATGTGTGGGTAGATACGTCAAAATGGAGTTAAACTATAGGACACCCAGCTGGTGTCCAAGAATTGCTTGTTGGTTTGGGGAACCCCACCCATCTCACCCACATGTACACACATACTATTTCCCATCTTGAATTTGTTCCAGCAAGGAAGAAGTTCACAGTTTTAATTAGTAATTGCAGATCAATTCTCTTCTGATCGGTTTTTACTGCCATTTCCATCTTTGACAGATGATTTGTCTGCATTCTTAGAAGCTTGCCACATACAAGGCCTCGGCTTCTTCTTTCTCTTTTCTAATTTGCTCATTTGTTTCTACCATCTGTTCCACCAGAGCAGTCATTCCTATTTCTTTTGTAGATGCTGATGCATTTCATTTAGGTACATAAGCTTGCTACTTGGAACCTATCTCAAAGTTTTTCCACTTCTTCCTTCCCTCTAACCTGCTCCATCTCATTATTCAAAAAGTAATTCCAGGTCTTCCATGAAATATGAAGTCTTTGCCTTTCCCTTTTAATGGCTTTTTTTTTCCTGGGTATCCTTCCCTTCTTTGCCAATAACCTCCTCTTCTTTCTCCTGAGCTCTCCAAGCAGATTCTGATTCAGCCCATCTTTGTTTTTCTTTAGCTTTTGGCTCCTTCTGTTTTCCTTCTCTTTTTGCTTTCTTCTCTGCTCCTTTCTTGGCTTTTTCTTTTTAGAATTTTTTTTTAGCCTTGCATCACAGCTACATATACATTATCAACTAATGTTCTCATTCAGTTCAGTTTTTTTTTCTTGATGTCCTGTTGCTCTGTCATGCTTCTCAATCTGTCTCCTCTCATTGTGACATCCTGCTTCTTTATTTAAACACAAAAATTCTCTCCTGGAGTAAAAATTATACCAGAAAGAATAAAATGTGTCTCCATCTTCAAATGGTGAATTCATATCACCAAGTTTATGAGCTTTCTTTATTTATCTAGAATTCCTGTCAAGCCTTGGGGAAAACACTCTGAAGAAATTGCCCTTTGCTTCACTTTTATTTTTTTTAATATAATTTGTTGTCAAGTTGGCTAACATACAATGTATACAGTGTGCTTTTGGTTTTGGGGGTAGATTATCATGATTCATCACTTACATACAACACCCAGTGCTCACCCCAATAAGTACCCTCCTCAATGCACTTTTAGCAGTAACTGAATTATGAAAAGTAAGCTCTATCTGTTAGATTCTCTTATTTTCACGGATCAGACATTTCAAAAGCTTTTGTAATGCAAGTAGTTATGAAGTAGCATGATCTTCTTCTTCTATTGTTTCTTCAGCTGCTTCTAGTGATATTTTAACACCATTGCTTTATGAGCAGCTTTGGTCTGTCTCTGTGTAACTCTGTGTCTTACATGGCCAAGTCCAAGAACCACATAATGATCCTGGTTCTTCCTGTCTTTGGGATCAAGTATTTTCAGCTGAGAAACCACCCTAATGATGCAGGCAGGCCAGGTCTAAGGACTCAAAGGCAGGGTCCCACAGGACTAGTTAAGAGGGTCCTTGGCTTCATGCAGTATGGAAATCAAACATGAGCCAGAAAGAAGTGGGAGAAAAGTTTTTTGAAGATATAGAGAGAACAGATACAGACGGGCCATCTGTGAGACTTGAAAAGGAAAGGAGCTTGAGTCTCATCTTTGCTTGGGGTCTCGGGCTTTTACTGATACTTGTGACCTGGTGCACATGTCCTCTTCGGTGTTCAGGAACTGAGCAGAACAAGGGAAGGATCCAGGTGTCCTTCATGTCACTCATTCCCTGAATGAGTCTTGGTATCAAGATGTCTAGCACAAGTGGTCTAGAATAGGCACATGATGGCTCTGCCCAGGTGCCCAGGTCATTCCTTAGATATCATCTATTGTGCTGGAAGGCTCCAAAGATATCATTATCTCTTTGGCCCTTAGGAGGAGGACATATGCTATTTGTATTACAAGGAATGTGTAGACTGGGGTGTGGGTGCAGGTACTAGCAAGAACAGTTTTTTTTCTCTCATGGGGTCCTTTGGGTTTCCCTGTCTCAGTAACTGTAATTCTTCATTTTCTGTTCCCTGCCACCACTCTTTTTTATCCTCTGGTTCCAGAGGTCAGAACATGGTGATGGCAGTGCTTAGGCAAAGCCCTGTGAGTGCAGTGGTTCACATCCCAGTTGGAGAGCACTGAACATTCTTTCTGGCCCTGCCTCCCAGGCCCAGCCTTGTGCCTTGGTTCTATAAAGCCTAGGGAACAGCACATGAAGACAGCCAATACCCACTTCTGGATGGGAGCCTTCCTGGTGTGGTCATTTCCTGCACACTTTCAAAAAACATATCCTTTTAATTTTCTACAAACTTGTCCAGAGAATAGAAAAGGGGTGAATACTATCTTCCCTCCTGCATCTCCACTCACTCTGAGACCTTAGTGCCAAAAACACTGACAAGGACAGTATGAGACAGGAAATTTGCAGGCTGTCTATCTCTCATGAATATAGCTGCAAAAGCTCCTAAACAAAATTGTTAGCAACCCAAAGTTTAGAGGTTTTTTTTTTAATTACCCATGACCAGGGAAGTCTCATTTTAGAAAACCTAAAGGTGTCATCCATCAGATTGAGGAGAAGAATCCAATAAGCATCTCAATAAATATTTGCAGAAAAATTTTTTTCAGAACCAATTCATAACTCTAAAAAATATCTCCTAGTACTAAAACTAGGAATAGAACTTCCTTAATCTAGTCAAAGATGTATCTAAAACCTATGAATGCATCAGACAAAATGGGTAAATGTTAGAAACATTCTCTTCCAAAAGAAGATCAAAACCAGAAATCATCTATCATCTTGATTATCTAAAAATGTATGGCAGTCCTCTCAAAGCAAAAAGGCAAGAAAATGAAATTAACAGGAGCTGGAGTGAAAGGCAGACACCAGAGTACATGACACAGCAAGAGGAGTCTGATGTAGGCAGCTATGGATAAGATGAGGAACAAATTTTACCCTAAATGATCACTAAATATAAAGGGAAGTTGATAATTTCAGTGAGGCTTTTTTTATGTTCTCATGCTACTCTGCAAGTGTTTTTTCAAAGTTAACGTGTTTTGTGAATGCACAAAGGAAACAAAAATGGGCCAGACAATGAAACCTTTACTTCATGAAAACAAGAATATTTATACAAACCTGAATTTTTTTTAATACGAGCGGTGTTTCCTGATCCCATACATGGACAGTTCCTCCATCAGTAATATATGCTTTACATGCTGTCACCATTTGATTTGTTACCTAAAATAAATACAAGTCCAAAATAACCACAGGTAGAAAGAGAAATAAAATTTAAGATTTTTACATCACAACCATAAAATATGATAAATAGTAAATTTAGAAGATGAATCACAATATAAAAAATAAAGCAATACACATCCTAGTCCAAACCAAAAAAATTCAAATTTTTGACAGTTTAAGTCAATGTCACCAGGACCATAAATTTCAAAGTCAATTATATTTTCTTTTTGTTTATTTTTCCTCTAATTAGGATCCAAGTGTGATTCTTTGCCATTCTTCAACATGCAAACTAAATTTAAAGTTAACCACATCCCCCAAAATAATGGGAGAAAAAACAGTCACTTAAATGGTCAGGACGTTAGACTGAGATGGCAAGCTGACCCAAAGACATTTTGGAGAATGCCTAAAATATGGAAAGTACATGAGACCAAATTTCCAGGAAGGGGAAAAAAAAAGACTAGAAAAAACCAGAACCCAGTTCTGGAGAAGGTTACCATGAAGGTGGAACATTTATGGTAAATCTTTGAGATGGGAGACAATGAAAGGTGACCCTTATTTGCGATGCTGCACACTGAAATTGGAGCAGTTTGTACAGTAGGTGACAATGACATATGCTGACAGGACAAAGCCATGTGTGTGGACTACACCCCAGGTAGCTTCTGCACCCCAGGAGGACATGTCAGAGAAAAAGCTCTTGACATTCCCCACCCACCCCCGACACACACACACGACACAGACTACAAGAAACAGAAGAGGAAGGCAAATCAGGAGTCGAAGACAATGATGGGCAGACAACTAAGAATCACCAAACAATTAAAGAAAATAAACATGGTAAGAGAGGCATTAAACTCAACAATGAGGAAATACAAAAATATATATATGTAGGGACGCCTGGGTGGCTTAGTCGGTTAAGTGCCCGGCTTCGGCTCAGGTCATGATCTCGCTGTTTCTGGGTTCCAGCCCTGTGTCAGGCTCTGTGCTGACAGCTAGCTCAGAGCCTGGAGCCTGTCTTTGGATTCTGTGTCTCCCTCTGTCTCTGACCCTCCCCTGCTCACGCTGTCTCTCTCTCTCTGTCTCTCTCTCTCTGTCTCTATCTCTCAAAAATAAATAAAACGTTTAAAAAATTAAAAAAAAATATATATGTGTGTAAGATATTTTAAAATATCTTTTATTAACTAAATTAGTTGGGGAGAAAGATATGAGAGTATTTTGCATCACAAAAAAAAAACAACTAGAGCACTTGGAAGTTAAATTTTTTATTATCAAAATAAAAAAAATTCATTGATGAATTGACTGGCAACTGGGACATAAATGAAGAACAAATGAGTGAGCTGAAAGGTCAACAAAGGACAGAAAGTGACAAAAAAATGAAGAGAAATGGAAGTTAGATTCAAGGGGAGAGAATAAATTGAACAGGTAGGTAAGGAATACTCAAACCCCAAAGAAGGAAATTCCTCAGGAATGGAGAAAAAAGTCTTTGGATTGAAATAATCCAGCAAATATAAAACAAGATAAATGTAGAAAGATTCACATCACTTTGAAATTTTAGAATTTCAAGGATAAAAAAAATCCTAAAATCTTCTTAGAAGAATAAGATAGGTTGTCTACAAAGGAAAAATAATCATATTGGCATCAAATTTCTCATCAACAGTACTGGATAGGAGATGACAATATCTTCAAGTTTCCAGGAGAAAATTATGTTGAACTTGGAATCCCAGTCAAACTAACATTTGAGTGGCAGGACAAAATGAATCTATTTTCACACATGCAGGAATTCAGGAGGTTCACCACACACAGACTCTCTCTCTCAAAGAACCACGTGAGAATACTTTTCAGCCAAAGAAATAATGAATCCAAGATGGAGGAAGATGTGGAAATCACCAAATAGAGGTGGTCAAAGAAAGTAGCAATGCTTAGATTTTAGTCTGAATACATGTGGATTCATAATGTTAACAAAATATTAGGCAAAATAGTTTTAAAATACTAACAAAAATATAGAACGAGAAATCTCAGTGTGGGACATATATAACAAGAAAGAGAGACAAGTGATGGGGGAAATTCTAAACTTCTCACCTTGTTTAGGATATGGACAATGATTAAATCTATTGATTGCTAAAAAAGAGAGTTGAAATGTGACTGTTACTTTATATATTTATGTTCTGCTTGAATCACAAAGAAAATTTTATTCATGTGTTTCATAGATGATTTTTCAAATTATTTAAGTGATGAACCATATGTCCTCAGAGGATGATTTTACACAAACTACAGGGCCAGTGAGAGAGGCTAAAGATGCATTGTTAATAGTGGACGAAATTCTTAGGTCCTGAGCAAAACCATCTGGACAGAATAAATTAGAAAAGCACCAGCTACATTTAAACAAAAAGCTTAAGGGCTTACCTCTAACAAGAAGAAGGTACACCTTCAGTTAAGTACAACTGACCAGTCAACACCTTTCGTTTCTTGTCCACTGGAAGTATTAAAATCTATTACTCTAAGAGGCACCCAAACTTCTCATTTCCCTTCCCTGGCCCAGAGGGAAAGTATCGTTAACTTTTTACAGGGTTACATGTGTGATTTCTTCCCTTGGAAACTTACTTTGATAAATAATGAAGTCATTCTCTCTGAGGTATTATAATACCGTGAGACGCTGTGAATCATTCTGATGGCGTTAATCAAATTTTGTATCCCATGTGCCATGGAAACCTAAAATTGAAATATATTAAGAGAATTCCATCATATATTTATAATTTTAATAAACAATATTCTATAATATTCAAAACTCTAAACACACATAAAATAAGGTTGACGTTTTTATCTTAAAGTCAAATTTTACTAAATGTAATGTAGTGTCCTAGACTGGATCTTGGAACAGAAAAAGGACATCAGTTTTGACAAATGTACCAAGAAAATGCAAGATGTTAACAGTAGAAACTGGGTGAAGAGTATTCTGTACTGTCATTGTAACTTATCTGTACATCTAAACTTAAAAGTTTGTTTAAAAAAAATTTTAGAGGTGAAAGTGATTTTAAGGATGAATAGCTCAAGATAAGCTATTTAAAGATGAAGAAACTTGATATCTTGAAGGGTAAAGTGACTTGCTTATGTCCAGAAAGCTAGTTAAAAACAGACATCAGACTAGAACTTATTTCCACTTAGGCAATTCAATTCACCTTTCGGCAAACCTACTAAATACCACCCGTTTTGGAGGGTACTAGGAGAAATTCAAATATATAAATTCAAATAAAAGGAACTTTCTGGAGGAGATCACAACAGAGTGGAAGAGATGCATGCAAAACAGGGAAACAAGTGGAAAAGATGTCAGCAAAGGGGAATAAGTACAAGAGAGACATAAACCATCACTAATATATATTGAATGCCTACTATATGCCAGGCACTAGGCAAAGAGCTTCACATATTACCCTAATTTATGCTGATAATGATCATTTAAAGTAGACTTGATCATCAGATCTGAAACAACACTGATTATAAGATGGCACCAATTCTTTATATGCTACTGAGAAAGGAAAAAAATGCTCAAAATGGGGAGTCTTAACTCTCCCATAAAACTAAGTCACCAACAGGCTATCTGCCCTCTGTAAAAGTAATCATGACATAAACAAGCCATGGAGAAAATGACAGGAACAAAGCTTCCAGGTCGAAATTTTACTCCTTGGGTAGGGTCCGAGAATAAACTGTCCTGAGGATTTGTACAGTGGGCTGGTTACTTACTCACCATAGTCTGAATTCATACCAATGTTACCAAAAAACAAAACAAAACAAAAAACAGTACCCAAGAAGAAAACTAATAATCTAAGATGGTGTTGAGTCACATCCACAATAATTCTTAAGACTGGACTCTCTACAAGATGTGCTCTGAGTAGAGATGTTAAATGTGAAAAAGATAAGTGCTGTAAAACCCCCCAAAAGTAAAGTATTATGCTTATTCCCATTGTGCAGATGAGAAAATAGAGAGGTAGGGAATTAAGCACCTTGTCCAAGATCCCACCGCTGTTACATAATCACAGTTATGTGCCTGAGATTTTGATACCCTGCTTTTAACTGTGATGCAAACCAGGATGGAAGAACAGGTCAATGGCTGTCCCACCATCAAGGAGCTTGTCCTTTGTTAGGATAATATATAATATATAAAATATGTTTTTAATAATGAAAAAATAAATAAAACCAGAAATAACAACTACTGAATAGTTTACTGTATGTCCTAGGTATCAGGTATAACTATGGCTTAATTAAATCAACTGTGTGTGGCTTATGGAAATTAATATCATTACTTTGCAGGTAACCTTGTAGGTCAGAATTCATATTGTATGTATTATCTGTATATCAGAAAGAGTCTAATAAAAATAAGCCTTGGAGGAGTCCCTTCCACTCTCAATTAAGCAACTCTACAGAGTACCCTTACTCCAGTGAAGAAGGATCAAAGAGGGCACCAAATGGGTCCATCAGGAAAATGACTTTCATCTAAATTTTAAACATCATTTATAAGAGAAGCTCTTTGAGCACGTAGTTCTTACCTATCTTTACTCAGTGTTCAACACTTTATATGTTTACACTTTACATATGTTATATGTAAAACATACAACAATAGATATGCCAATACCAGAAAGTGCAATAGCAGGATAATAAAATGAAACATTAAACAAAAAATTCATAAAACTTATCAACAAGAAATGGAAGCATGAGTCCTGTGCACTTTTCCTGCTCAAATGTGAGTTACAAACTAAACAAAAGCAATTGTTCTTTGCTTTGAATGAGACTAAAGAAAATGAGAATAAAAAGAAGAGTGAATGCATCGAAGATAGTGAGTGTGCGAGGGGGAAGCAATTATACGACAATACTATTAGTACATCTTTAATATCAAAGATAATGTTTGAAACATTCCTGCATCAGAGAATATAAAAAGCTCAATAAAAAATACTACTACTACTACTACTAATAATAATAATAATGTATATCCATGGCTAGAGCAATTGAATAAAAATTTTTTTAATTCTATAAATTTAAACAAGTCTTTTGAACGAAGAATTGAAGTTAGTACACCTAAAAATCTAGAAGTCTTGATAACGATTAAAAGTATTGTACCTTTCTTCCAAGTTTATTTTTTACAATGAAAAGCTTTAAATAATATAGAAAAGTACAGAGAATAGTATAATCAGTTATATCCATCACTACGCTTGACCAATGTTAATATTTTGCTGTATTTGTTTCATCTATTATTTTTTATATAAAAACCTACTTGCAGGTAGTCCTCCTAGAATAGACTTTAGATATATGTGTATTTAATATTTGAATCTTCAACTCTTGTGAGTAACCCCAAATGCATGTGACATGTGATAATTCTGATTATTCTTAGAAACAGATTTTAATTGCACATGCTATAACGCTGGGGAATCAAGTCACATATAAGTGAGATCACACAGTATCTGTCTTTCTCTGTCTGACTTACTTCACTTAGCGTAACGCCCTTAAGCTCCATCCATGTCACAAATGGCAGGATTTCCTTCTTTCACAAAGCAGAATAATATTATTCATATATATATACATATATATA
>CM053577.1:108073743-108097951 GCA_028646485.1 Cryptoprocta ferox
AGATGTACCCCAATGTTCATAGCAGTGCTTTCAACAATAGCCAAATCATGGAAAGAGCCTAAATGTCCATCAACTGATGAATGGATCAAGAAGATGTGGTTTATCTATACAATGGAATACTACATGGCAATGAGAAAGAATGAAATCTGGCCATTTGTAGCAAAATGGATGGACGTCGAGGGTATCATGCTAAGCGAAATAAGTCAGGCAGAGGACAGATACCATATGTTTTCACTCACAGGTCTAACAGGAAAAACCTAACAAGGGACCATGGGAAGGGGAAGGGCGGGGGGAAAGTTAGGGAGAGGGAGGGAGGCAAATCATGAGAGACTCTTGAATATTGAAAACAAACTGAGGGCTGAAGAGGGAAGGGGGGTGATGGGCATGGAGGAGGGCACTTGTGGGGAAGAGCACTGGGTGTTATACGGAAACCAACTTGGCAATAAACTATTAAAAAAAAAAAAGAATACACCTATAGGGTTGAGCACAGAGTAATGTATAGAATTGCTGAATCACTATATTATACAACTGAAACTAATATAGCACTATATGTTGACTATACTGGAATTAAAATAAAGAAATGGAGGTGAATTTTATGGTATGTAAATTATACCTCAATAAAGCTGTATTATAAAAATAAATTTTTGATATTTCCTTGTTAATGCATTTTTGGCAATAAATTTTACTTAAAAATAAAAAAACCTAAATATTAAAAACAAAATAACAAAGCTTTTAAAGAAAATAAAGGAAATGAGGGCAAAAGTATAAAGTAAAGCATGTCAAGAAAATGGTTACCACTAAGGGGAAGAAAAAGGAGTTAAAATTGGGAAGAGGGATGCATGGGGACTATAAAGTGCTGGTAATGCTGCTTCTTAACTTGTGCAAAGGTTACATGAGTGTTCATTTAACAATAATTTGTTTCTTTTATTGTATTCATTTCTGTAGATTTCACTATTTAAGGTAAATATAAATAACTTAGGAGAATATCTACATAATACTTAAGTAGAACAGAGTTTCTTAAATAAGATACAAAAAGAACAAAGTTCCTAGCCACTGTAGGTAGCTGAAATGAAGCTGGATTACAATTTCTAACTAATATGTTTATATTAAAATGTAAAACTTTCACATGACTAAAGACACCATGCCAAATGAAAATGTGGGACACAATGGGGACCAACAAAGTTAACATCTGGAAAATATTATTTAAACTCCGGCAACTTGGTAAGATATCGTTGAGCAATCTGAACTAAAACTAGGTGAAGGATGTGAACAGGCAATTCAACAAAGAGAAAACCTAAATAGCCACTGAACACACTTAACCTCAACAGAAATCAGAGTAATGCAAAATAAGATATCATTCCACACCCAACACACTGGCAAAGATTAAAAATCTAACAATCCCAAGTGTAACAAAAGATTTGAAGAAATGGGAACTCTCATATGCTTCTGTAAAAATAAAGTAAGTTAATATAACCACTATCTGGAGGGCTATGTAATACCCTATAAAAAATCTATACGCTACTGCTCTCTGAATTTCCACTGAGAAACTCTAGAACCTGTGCAAAGGAGATCAGAACAAAGGTATTCATTAGTGTGTATTATTGTTTGTAATAGTAAAAAAAAAATAGAAACAACTGTCTTTCTGAAGGAATGGATGAATAAACTCTACTCCTTAAACAGAGGATATTAGACATGATTTAAATGTGTGCGTAACATTTGCAAATGTATATAATAAACGGATTTCTTTATACAGGAACACCAGACAGTAGTGAAGTGAATAATTTAATTTACTTGTACAAACGTAGATGAAAGAGAATGCAAATGAGAAAAAATAAAGTGAAATGATATTTAATAGTATTGTACCATTTGTGTAAAGATCTTAATCACAAATATATATTCTGTATTTATATGTATAGTGTATACATATAATTTATTTTTATCTATAATTTAAAGGTTATAAATATGCAAATGTAATAAAAGTGTAAAACTTTCAGGGGAATGAGAGGAGACAGTAACATCATAATATAGAGGGAAGGAAAGAGATGGGTTGGAGGCCTTCATGAAAATAAAACAGATCTGGAGTAAATGTGGCAACAAGTATCTATCTGTTAAATCTCAGTGGTAGTTTCAGGGGTCGTTGTTATATTGTTTTCTGTATTTAATGTTTATAACTTTACATAACAAATTGTGATGGTATTTTTAAGACTACAAGGGAAGTAAAATGCATAGTTGATTTTTCAGACCTATGAAGGTTCTTTCTTCAATCCATGTAATAGTTATTTGCTTTTAATTTTACCCATCGTGTATAGAACTCTTTCCTAATCCTATCACAAGCTTCCCCATCTCCTTAAATAGAGGACACTAGACATAATTTAAATTTCTCTTAACTGTCTGAAGGTTTGAATCACAGAATTAAAGATTGAAAATGGATCTTAAAAAGTATTTAAATCCAACAACACTTTTGAAATTTAATTCCTGTTACAACATGTTTCATAGCTAGAAATCAGCCTCAAATTGGATACTTTCAGGATGAAGTACATCCCATATTTCTTTGTGTGTGAGGAGGGGATTCTGTGACAAAATTATCTTGATTTCAAGATTAAAAATCTCTCTCCTTGCAGCCATCACACTCTGGTCTTACTTCTGCCATTTAGGGATATATACTACAAGTTTAATTTCACATGAAATACCATCAAATATTTGAAGATATCATGACCTCCTAAACCCCCTTCCCACCAACCCCCAGTCAAATATCTCCATACACTTTCATTGAATGACATTGTTCATATCCTTGGCCTATTTTTTTCAATGTTGCCCATTTCTTAATGATTTATAGAAGTTCTTTACATATTATGGATACTCTTTGTTATATATGCCAATATTTTCTTCAAGAAAGTATTTTTTAATTTTGCTCATGGCAATTTTTGACAGATGGAAGTTACTAAATTGTTTTTATGTAGTCAAGTATGTCAATTTTTTCTTTCATTGATTCTGGGTTTTGTATTTTAAGAAGATATTAATAGAGTCCTATGTTGTGTTCTGGTTCATTCAGGTTTTGTTTTATTTTTCACATTACTTATTTAGAGTTGCTTTTGTTCACTCACAGCATTTTTCAGATTTATACAGTTTGTCATGCATATCTGTGTTTTCAGTTTTAACTTTCAAATTTATGTCTATAATCTATCCTGATTAATTTTTGTGTATAACAAGATCAAGGTTTATTTTAGAAGTCATGGTTCAGATGTTTATTTTAGATTAAAGATTTCTCCCATTTCCTGCATTGATTCTACTTGATTGGAGCCATTTGCAGCAATTGTCCAATGTGATTTTCTTATTTCAAGTTGTTAAATCTCCCTAAATCTCAAGCTATATTCTTTTGCTTGTTCATTTTCATGAAAGAAAATCTATATTAATTGATCATAATATTTGGAGGGGATCTCCTCAGCCATTGTGTAGGACAGAGCCTGATTTCCACAATGGATTACAACTCCCCCTTACTCCAGTGACAGCAGGTAGGTACAGAAGTCCTGCGATGCTTTATTATCCACTTCAATTTCCTAGTGACACCTGGAACAAATTCTGTGGCCAGCACTCCAGGCCCTGGTGGAGTTTCCAAAGTTCTCCAACTGCACCTCCTTCCTTCTAACATAGTTCTAAGAGAGGTAAATTGAAAATGCTTTTTTCTAACTTTTACTTGATCAAGATTTTTTTTGTCTTAGTCTTCACTTGACTGAAGATTTTCTTCTCTAGCTCCACTGACCTGAGCTCATGAACTAGAAATCTGTGAGTTGGCTCTTAGAGGCCTCTTTCAGTTTAGAGCAATTGCATAGTGCCTGATTTGGGGCAGGATGGGTAATGAAAGTTGGTACCTTTCAGAATATTAACATATACCCCATTCCTATTGCTGCTTTTTCTACTGCCAGAGAAAATTTATTTAGCCAGTGAGTTGCAGTACTGACATGAATGAGCCTAGTTTGAACCTCTTTGTCAATACAGACAATGCCACTGATCAACCAAGAGGTATTTACTTAGTGTCTAGCACTGTGGCTATAGTTGCTTCACTCTATCCTTTCTTTTCTCTTATGAAGAGTATAAACAACATATAAAGAAAGTATTGGAATGAGTGCTGGCTATTCCTGATTCTTCATTTTTTTCATTCTCAATCCATATGGTTATGGTTCCCTCCTTAAAAGTGAGAAATATTTAAAACTGATTTTCAGTGACCCCCTAGAGAACAATGATTTTGCACTGAAGTCAAGAATAGGATAAGTTTCATAACAGAATCTCCAAGATTCCTCTTCCCTTTACTTTTAGGGATACAATGCAATGGCTAGGACACAGCTGAGAATGACTCATATCTGATGTAATTACTTGAGTTAGCTCACCTGTTCAATCTGTTTGTACCATGTCATCAGCACATCCTCTAACTGACGAACCATTTCTGAATTGCTGGCTGCAGCCGTCACTTCTTCAAAAGTATTCAGTTTGGAAAAATCAACACTGTCTACCTTCTTTAACTTAACTGTACCCTCAATACTTACTCTAGCACCTAGAAGGGAAGAAACAATATTGAGAAGAGGTGTTTAATGTCGATGTGTGGTTTTTAGCTATAATTACTCAAATGTTAGAGAAACATAATACAACTTGATCATTAGATTGTGACTTGGTAATTTGTTAATAATATGTATTTTAATAATATGAACTAATAAAGTTATATATTTTTGAAAGAGCTAATAATATAGTAATATTTTAAAATGTGAAATTTTTTATTAATAATATAGGTATAGAATCTTCTTGCTACAATGGAAAAAAAATTTTAAATATATCCTACTCCTTCAAAGATTCCCGGAAATGAGAGGTTCCAATGATTTGATTTCTTACTTCTAGGTCTCATAATTACTTTGAGTAACACTTTCTTTTAAGATGAAATGGTTTTCCTCTAATGCTTATTGTTAATAACAGATCCTACAGTTAATTTCCTCATTTTTAGTAATGTACTAAATGTTAAATTTTGTACTTACCATCTAAAAATGAAAGGTATCTCTTGATGGTTTCAGTGAAAATGTGTTTTTCAGACTCTCCTTGCTTGGATTGGTTTAGAGCACCCCAATTATTTGTTGCAAGAATAGCTGGCACAAATATACTTGACAGCATATCCCTAATCCCAGGAAGGATTCCTGTTGATGCATCCAGTAGAGTAAATAGCACTTCCTGAAAGGGTGGTGTTCAAATGTTATTTTATATGCTCATCCCATTAAAGGACTGAAAATCATAACCTAGTTTTCATTACATTAAGCATAGACAATATTTTTTACATACTATTAGGAAAACTAGGTGGTCGTAAAAATTAGACTTCTGAAATCAACAAATTTATATTATGTCCCCATTCTAATCATTCACATGTTTGTTCATAAAG
The DNA here is from genome assembly GCA_028646485.1 of Cryptoprocta ferox. Classification (NCBI taxonomy): domain Eukaryota; kingdom Metazoa; phylum Chordata; class Mammalia; order Carnivora; family Eupleridae; genus Cryptoprocta; species Cryptoprocta ferox. The sequence goes on from CM053577.1 coordinate 108,079,160, forward strand.
GTGACACTTTCCTCAGTGCTTTACTTTCTACATAGGGAAGGACACACAGCCTGGAGCCTATACAATGTGGAGGAAATGAAGCTGAGTCTTCTGCAAAGAGTTCTTAGTGGAAAATTGCCCTGTCCAGGGAAATGAGACTAGAAAAATTCTATCAGAATAAGGAAAGAACAATGAAACTAGCCCTGTGCCCAGAATTTTAAGTGGAAAAGCTGATCAGCCTCAAGAAATCAAAAACACAGAAATCAGAAGTCCAGTATCTACGAGTGTGACATCTCAATTAATACAATTAAAGTGACATGGACATCCCAAGCCAAGAAATTAAGATTAAAAACTTGCCAAAAGCTACTGATATTTTTTTTAACCGTGAGTGTATGGCAGTAAAGAATACAGCTACGAGTACAGTATGGTGCCATTGCCTTGATTCGTGCTAAGGTGTCACCAGTCTTTCTTGCTACTGCTTCTGCACCACTAGTCAAATGCCAACACAGTAAGAAGGGCAAATGTCTTAGTATAATGATAAAAATACATTTTGACCTTGCAGACTCCATGGTTTGGGGAACCACGCTGAAGATCCCTGGTATACTATATGCTCAACTGTGATTGTATTTACACAGTTACAGTGATGTAAATAAATATTTATCTAAGCAAAATAGAATATAACTATGTTATAGTATATAAGAACAAAGGGGTGGAAAATGGCAGGAGGGGCATAGGATAAAAAGAGATAAATCTTCATCTTCCACAGAGAAAAGTCACTAGGTAATGTCTGACCTGGCAAAGGAGCAATCAGGGCACACTATTCAGAGATACGGATAGTATGAAAGCCAGTGAAAGAATTGGCTGAGAGTTTAATGGTTGCTCCTGGAGAGTGAGATAGACGTCAGTTTTCATGACAAGATGTACAGAATTTCTTCGTTTTTTAAAACTGCATACAGGGGCACCTCAGTGGCTCAGTCAGTTAAGCGTCAAACTCTTGATTCCAGCTCAGGTCATGATCTCACCATTTGCAAGATAGAACCCCGCCTCCGGCTCTGCACTGACTGCGTCTTTTCTCTCTCTGCCCCTCCCCCCACTCATGTGCTTGCTCATGCTCTCTCTCTCAAAATAAATAAATAATTTAAAAAAAACTGCATACAACTGTGACTAAATAAAAACTCAATTATAGAAAAAGAATGAGTTGTCACAAACAAGTTGAAGGGAGAATTAGTGAAACGGAAGACACACTGGGGAAACAAGTGCACATGTTTGGAGACATCATGGTGAAACATGTCGAAAGACAAAGAACAAAATCAAACAGAAAGAAAAGACAGATAGACCATCTATGAAGCACATTTACTGAAAAGGCTTCATCAGTCACAAGAGATACCAGAAGACAATGGAATATCTACAAGAAGTCTCAGGGAAACAACTCCCAACCTAGAATCAAAAACCAGGCTAAACAACCTCTCTTAAAGCAATTTTTTTGTCATAAACAGAAAAGGAGAAAATTTAGGGTAGATTTGTTACCTTTCCCATTGTAGAAAGGAAGACTTTCATTAAGACTCTCTAAAAATAATAAAGAGAATTAGTATTTGTTAAGGGACTACTATGTCAGGCAAGATAAGAATTTGCTGATTTATAATTTAGTCTCACAACAATCCTGTAAGGTGGGTATTACTATTTCCAAATTAATAATGTAAAAACTTAAGTCATAAAAAAGAAAAGCAACTTGTCAAGGAACACTCCAGTGGTCAGTGGTGAGGGTAGGAGGCAAATGTGGGTCTATCTGAATAAAATTGCTGTTTTTCCCAATCCATCAAGCTACCTTCCCAGGACTAGATAAGGAGTGTCTAGGTCAATTCTCGCTTCTCTCTAAACTATTAAAGAGTTAAAATATTAAGTAAAGAGGAAATTAAAGAAAGTAACTAATACTCAAAATTATGTGAGCAACATTAAATTCTTTCCCAGTAAATGGAAGGATGGAAATTATTTGCCCACCATCTGGAAGAAATGGAATTTTCATGAATTTTAAAAGCAGCATCTAAAGGATAAATATCACTTCATTCTATTATAGTAATTTCTCTCCCTGAATACATGAATACATTATTTTCTTGGAACTCAATTCAGTCCTATATACAGAAAGGAGACCAAGTAAAGTAAAAGTGTAACAATGATAACACACTCAATGTTTAACTATAGGCTGGTGATGTCAACACATGGTAGAATAAGATGTCCTTTGTTTTTGTCCACTAACAAAAAACCAATAATTTGGTTTTTATCAATGAACAAAAGGGCTTTGTGGGAACTCTGGGATCCAGCACCATATGTCAAGGAACTCAGGAGGAGTCTTACCCACCATGCATCAGAGAACAGGCATCCAGACCTCAGTCCAGGTGTGAAACCTGCAGTGACCATGAACCAGCTCTAACCCCTCTCAGACACTGTCTAGGAGCCCCATGGACAAAAGAGCCTTTGTGGAAGTCCAGATTTCCAGAAGAGAAGTTCCAGCACACAGTTGGAGCAATAAAATATGAGTTTGTGTGCATGGATAAGGTAAGAGGAGCAGCTTGACTTTATCCACATCACTCCTCCCCCAAGGCAGCACAGCTTAGGACTAAGGGAGATCTTCTCAGCCTTTAATTTCTCCTGCAGGGGAAAATAAGAGCATGTAAATGAGCATCCAGCTTCCGCAGCAATGTAGGATGCTGCCAAAGAGGCTCATTTCTCTCCTACCCCACCCCGAGTACTAAATCATGAGCTGCATGGCTGGGGGCCGGGGGATACGGGCATAAACAAGCTGAGAGAGTGGCAGATAAGACCCTTGGAAGGCATTAAAGGGAAGCAGATCCTACTAATTGTATCACAGACTCCATCAAGGAGCCCACCACTGGAAGCCCATCATGGCCACTGGAAACATCTGGCATATGGATTCCCCCAACTGGCCCATGGGCACCCCCAACCCTCAGCATGCCTCAGCCACACATGCCCCCTACCCTGTGGCTGGATCCCTGTGCATGCTCTGGATGGCAGCAGTGAGAGCACACTTTGGCAGATGGCTAGTGAGCACATAAAGAAAGCCAGCTCAAATCTGTTGCCCAAGGGGAGATCATAAACTTCAGCTTTAGCATCATCTTTGGGAAAACAAAAGGGAGGTTGTCATCTTGGTGCATTGCAGGATTGAGAGAAGACATACAAGCTTAAAAATTCATCCACAAAAGGAAGAAAGAAGTGTAGAGCAGGTTTATCCATAGAAGGTCTGGGAGAGCCTTAGAATCACAAGCAGGGCCAAGGAAAGGTATTTCTTTCCCAATGACAGTAAAGACTGGAGGTGACTACTCTGTCAAACACAAAGACAGCAATACAAAACTTTAAGGAACATGATACCACCAAAGGATTACAATAATTTTCTAGCAACCAACCCCAAAGACATAGAAATTTGACAATAATTTTCTAGCAACCAACCCCAAAGACATGGAAATTTGCAATTTACCTGAGAAAGAATTCAAAATAGCTGTTTTAAGGAAACTCAATGAACTACAAGAAAACACAGAAAGACAATTCAATGAAATCAGGAAAAAAAATACATGAACAAAATAAGAGGCTTAATAGAGATGGAAATCATGAAACAAGAGCCAAACAGAAATTCTGGAGCTGAGGAATACAAAGAAATGAAAAGTGCAACATTGGTCATCAACAATAGAAAGGATCAAACAGACAAAAGAATCTGAGATAGAAGATAGGAACTTTGAATTTATCCAGAGGATAACAAAGAAAAAAACAATGAAAAAAGTTAAGCCTATGTGATCTAAGGGATATCCTCAAAAGCACCAATCTGCAAATTATTGAAGTTCTGGAAAGAGAAGAGAGGATGAAGGGGGAAGAAAGCTTATTTAAAGAAATAGTGATTGAGAAATCTGGGGAGAGATTTGGATATGCAAGTTAACAAAGCTCATAGGTCACCAAACAAAACCAACTTAAAGAGATAATTCCTGAGACATATTATAAAAAACTGTCAAAACTCAAAGACAAAGAAAAAATTGAAGAGAAAAGAAACTTGTAACTTACAAGGGAACCCCCAAGGTTACCAAAACATTATTTCTTAGCCAAAACCTGACAAGCCAGGAATGTGTGAAACAATACATTCAAAGTGCTAAAAGAAAAAAAATGCCAATCAAGAATACTCTATCTGGCAAAATTATCCTTCAGCATTGAAGGAGAGATAAAGATTTTTCTAGACAAACAAAAGCTGAAGTATTCATCACCATGAGACCTGCCTTACAAGAAATGCTGAAAAGACTTCTTCAAGCTGAAATGAAAGGGCACTAATTATTGACATGAACACATATGAAAAAATACAATACACTTAAAAGGTAAGTATATAGTCAAATTCAGAATACTCTAATACTATAAATATGAGTGATGGTGACCATGTAGCTCTAGTATAAAAGTTAAAGGATGAGAGTAATAAAAATAACTATAGCTACAAAATTTGTTAATGAATACACAGTATAAAAAAAGATACATTGTGACATCAAAAACATAACAGGCAGGAGTAAAAAGGTAGAGTTTTTGCATACAATTAAAGTTAGTTTGTTATAAGCATAAAATAAAGTGTTATAGCTATAATGTCTTATGTAAGCCTCATGGTAACAACAAAGCAAACATCTAGGGTAGATTCACAAAAGATAAAAAGGAAGGGAAGAGAGCATACCACATGGAAAAACACCAATTTACAAAGGTGAGTAGAAAGAGTGAAAAAGAAAAAAATTGAGGTATGAAACAACCAGAAAGCAATCAATAATATAGCATTAGTAAGCCTTTACATATCAATAATTATTCTAACTGTAAATGGATTGAATCCACTGATCAAAAAACACAGAGTGGCTGGATGGATACAAAAATAAGACCCAGCTGTATTCTGCCTAAAAGAGACTGACTCACTTCATTAAGGACATATATAGGCTCAAAGTAAAAAGAGAAAATAAATATGCCTCATGCAAGTGGAAATCAAAAGAAAGCAGAAGTAGCTATACTTATATAAGACAAAATAGACTTTAAGCCAAAACAGTAACAATAACAATAGACAAAGAAGATTATTATACAATGTTACAGAGATCATTTTATCAAAAAGATAAAGCTATCATAAATATATATGCACCCAACAGCAGAGCACCTAAATACATTAACCAAATGTTAACAGATCTAAAGGGAGAAACAGACAACACAACAATAGTAAAAGACTTTTAATACCCTACTTTCAACAGTGTTTAGTTCATCCAGACAGAAAATAAACAAAGAAATATTGCACTTGAACTGTAGTTTAGACCAAATGTACCTAATAGACATATACAGAATGTTCCACCCAATAGTGGAGGAATATACATTCTTCTCAAGTTCACATGGAACATTTTCAGGAGAGATCCTATAGTAGGCCACAAAACAGCAAATTTAAGATGACTGAAATCATACCAAGTATTTTTTTCCCAGTCACAATTGTATGAAACTAGAAATCAATAACAAGAGAAAAGCTAGAAATTTCACAAATATGTGAAAATTAACACCCTCCTGCACAATCAGTAGGTCAAAGAAGAAATCTAAAGGGAAATAAAAAAAATATTTTGAAACAAATAAAAATGGAAACATAACATACCAAAACTATAGGGCTTGTGATGCAGCAAAAGCAGTTCTAAGAGGGAAGTTTAAGCAATAAATGCCTACATTACTAAAAGAAAGATATTAAACAACCTAACTTTACACTCAAGAAACTAGAAAAAGAAGAACAAAGCCCAATGTTAGCAGAAAAAAAGGAAATAACCAAGATAAGAGCAGAAATAAATGAAATAGAGACCAGAAAAACAATAGAAATGATCAACAAAACTATAAGCTGTTTTGTGAAAAGATAACCAGATTAACAAACTGTTAGCTAGACTAAGAAAAAAAGAGAAGACTCAAATAAATAAAATCAGAAATAATAGAGGAGACATTAGTACCACAGAAATACAAAGGACCATAAGAAACAACTATGGGGGTGCCTGACTGGCTCAGTCTGTAAAGCATGCAACTCTTGATCTCAGGGTAATGAAGTCAAGCCCCACATTGGGCATAGAGATTACTTAATTAAAGAAAGAAAGAAAGAAAGAAAGATAGGAAGATAGGAAAGAAAGAAAGAAAGAAAGAAAGAAAGAAAGAAAGAAAGAAAGAAAGAAAGAAAGAAAAAGAAACTATGAACAATTATATTCACACTAATTGGAGAACCTAGAAGAAATGGATTAAATCCTAGAAACATACCATCTACAAAAAATTAATGATGAAGAAATAGAAAATATGAACAGACCAATAATAAGCAAAGAGATTGAATCAGCAATTGAAAACCTCGCAACAAAGAAAAGTCCAGTACCAGATGGTTTCACTGGTAAATTCTCCCAAACACTTAAAGAAGAATGAATGCCAATTCTCCTAAAACTCTTCCAAAAAATTGAAGAAGAGGGCACACTCTAAAATCATTTTACAAGGCCAGAATCACCCTGACACCAAAGCCAGATAAGCACACTACGAGAAAATTACCAATATACCACTTACCAAAAGAACAATATCCCTAATAAATAGAGATGCAAAATTTTCAACAAAATACTAGCAAACAAATTCAGCAGCACATTAAAAGCCTCATACATCATGATCAATTGAGATTTATCCCTGGGATGCAAGGATGGCTCAACATATGCAAATCAATAAATGTGATACATCACATTAACAAAATGAAGGATAAAAAAGCATATAATCATTTCAATAGATGAAATGCATTAGACAAAATATAACACTCTTGCAAAATAAAAAAAAAACTCTTAAGAAATTGGGTACAGAAGGATATACCTTAAAATAATAAAGGCCAAATATTACAAACTCACACTTACCAGTGAACCAACAGTGAAAAGTGAAAAGCTTTTTCTCCAGAAGAGAAAAAATAATGGGAAAAAATAACAGTCCCCACTCTCACCTCTCCTATTAAACACTGGAGAGGTGCCTGAGTGGCTCAAGCAGGTAAGCATCCAACTCTTGATTTCAACTTAAGTCTTGATCTTGTGGTTCATGGGATTGAACCCCGCATCAGGCTCCATGCTGACAGCATGGAACTTGCTTGAGATTCTCTCTCTCTCCCTCTCTCTGCCTCTCCCCAGTCTCAAAATAAATAAATAAAACTCAAAAAAATAAACACAACACTGGAAATCCTAGGCAGAGCAATTAGAAAAGGAAAAAAATATATGTCATCCAAATTGAAAAGGAAGAAGGAAAATTGTCTCTGTTCACAGGTGATATAATACTATAAATAGAATATCCAAAACACCACCAAAAAACTATTAGAAAAATTGTCAGTAAAGTTGCAGAGTACAAAATAAACACACAGAAATCAGGTGCATTTCTATATATGAATGACAAAACATCTGAAAATTAAAGAAAACAATCCCATTCACAATAGCATCAAAACCAATAAAATTCTTAGGAATAAAGTTAACTAAGGAGGTGAAAGATCTCAAAACTATGACATTAATGAAAGAAATTGACATGTCAAAAACAAATGGAAAGATATTCCATGTTCATGGATTGGAAGAATGAGTATTGTTAAATGTCCACATTACTCAAAGCCACCTATAGATTCAATGCAATCCCTATCAAAATTTTAATGGTATTTTTCCACCAGATAGAAAAAGCAATCCTAAAATTTGTATGGAACCACAAAAGACACCTAAGAGCCAGTAATCCTCGGGGGGGGGGGGGGAACTGGAGGCATCACACTTCTTGACTTCAAACTATACTGCAAAGCTATAGCAATCAAAACAATATGGTACTTGACATTAAAAATAGACACATAGGCCAATGGATTTGAATCAAGAACCTAGAAATAAATCACATGTACAGTCAACTAAAATTTGACAAGAGAGCCAAGAATATTCAATGAGGGGAGGATAGTCTCCTTCAATAAATACTGCTAGGAAAACTGGATAACTAGATGCAAAAGAATGAACTTTGACCTCTATTTTACACTATTCACAAAAATTAACTCAAAATTAACTGAAGACTTAACCATAATACCTGAAGCCATAAAACTCCTGGAAGAAAACACAGGGGACTACCTGAGTTGCTCAGTCAGTTAAGTGTCTGACTCTTGATTTCAGCTTAGGTCATGATCTCATGGTTGTGGGATTGAGCCCCATGTCAGGCTCCACACTGGACATGATATATATTCCATCATGTATATATATCATATCTTCTTTATCCATTTATCCATAGTTGTACACTTACATTGTTTCTATATCTTGGTTATTGTTAATAATATTGCAATGAACCTGGAGGTGAAGATACCTCTTTGAGACCCTTATTTCATTTCCTCTAGATATATATCCAGAAATGGGATTTCTGGATTGTATGACAGTTCTATTATAATTTTTTGAGGAACCCCCATACTTTTTTTCCATAGTGGCTGCACCAATTTATATCCCCACAAACAGTGCATCAGGGTTCCCTTTTCTCCACATTCTCACCAACACTTATATCATCTTTTTTTTTAAGTTTATTTACTTACTTAACTAATCCCTACATTCAACGTAGGGTTCAAACTCATGACCCCAAAATCGAGTTGCATGCTCCCCTGACTGAGCCGGCCAGGTGCCCCTATCTCTTGTCTTTTTGATGATAATCATTCTAATGGGTATGAGGTGATATCTCATTGTGGTTTTGATTTTCATTTCCCTGATGATTATTGATCTTGAGCATCTTTTCATGTACCTGTTAGTTATTTGGATGACTCTGAAAAAATGCCTATTCAGTTCCTCTGCCCATGTTTTAATTGGATTATTTGTTTGTCTGCTTTTGAGTTGCACAAATTCTCTCCCTGTGTTTTTTATTAACCCCCAATGAAGTAGATGGTTTGCAAAGATTTTCTCCTATTCCATAGGTTGCCATTTTCATTTTATTAACTTTTTTTTTGCTGTGCAGAAGCTGTTTAGTTTGATATAGTGTGCTTAATATTTGCTCTTGTTGCTTGTGCTTTTGGTCTCATAACCAAAAAGTCATTGTCAAAACCAATGTCAAGGAACTTTTTCACTATGTTTTATTGTTTTTTTTTTTTTAATTTTTTAGAGATTGGGGGATGGGCAGAGGGACAGAGAGAGAGAGAATTATTCGGCCATGAGAAGGAAGGAAATCCTGCCTTTATAAAAGACAACATGGATGGACCTTGAGGACATTATGCTAAGTGAGATAAGTCTGACAGAGAAAGATAAATACTGTACAATCAGACTTACATGTGGAATCTAAAAGAGCTGACCTTATAGAAACAGAGTAGAATGTTGATTACCAAGGGCTGTGGGTAGAGGAAATTGGGGAATGTTTGTCAAAGGATACAAACTTCCAGTTATAAGATGAATAAGCTTGGGGGATCTAATGTACAGCATGGTGATTATAGTTAATACTGTAATGTATACTTGAATGTGGCTAAGACAGTTCATCTTAAATGTCATCACCAAAAACAAAAACAAAAAAAAAGGTAACTGTGAGATGATGGAGCATTAGCTAATGCTACAGTGGAGATCAGTTCACAAAATATAACTGTATTAAATCAACATGTTATACAGCTTAAACTTACACAATGTTCCGTGTTGGTTACATCTCAAGCTGGAAAAAAACATTTAACCATATATTTGGAAAAGATGTAAACATACCTCATGAATATTTTTAACATTTATAGCAGTATCATTGTGACAGCGAACAAAAAATATACACAATCCTTTTAGTTTCTCTGGGGCTGCATTGTCTATATACAATCTCATCATTTTTGCCCCTTTGGTTGCTCCAGGAATAGTTCGACCACATTCTGAAAACAAAAATCAAGAACTTAGTGTATGATCACATAACTGTTCAAATGTGATAAATGGCTATGGATCTTATACTGCAGCTTCTTGCTTTACTTTACCATAAGAAGTTTTTGATATGGTTGTGGAATAATTGTTTTTTTGTCTACAAAAAGACATCAATAATTGAAAATCTTAAAGTGCAGCCTCCTCTGTTTTCTTTCCCTGAGATCTGCACTTTTCTCCCTTCAAAGCCTTCACACAAACTGTTCTATCTCATCTCTGACCCTCTGCCTCCCTAATTCCTACTCACCTTTCAGATCTTAGCTGAAACACTAGTCTCTTGGAAGCCTTCACTGACTCCACAGAGAATATTTAGTCCCCTACTATACATACTCATAGCACCCAAGTGATATTAAATTCTTCCTTGACCTAATTTTGGTGAGAATCATTTAATTTTAAAAACTATTAAAAATATTATAATTTTGTTAGATGGCTGGTTGTAATTTTTATTTTATTTTTTTTTATTTAGATTCAAGTTAGTTAACATATAGTATAGTATTGGTTTCAGGAGTAGAATTTAGTGATTCATCACTTACATACAACACCCAATGCTCATCTCTAACACAAGTGCCCTTTTCTAATGCCCATCACCATTTAGCCCATCCCCCCACCTACCTCCCCTCCATCAACCCTCAGTTCGTTACCTATAGTTAAGAGTTTCTTACTTATGGTTAAGAGTTTCTTATAGTTAGCCTCCCTCTCTGTTTTCTTATTTTATTTTTCCTTCTATTCCCCATGTCCATCTGTTTTGTTTCTTAAATTCTACATACAAGTGAAATCATATGATATTTGTATATCTCTAATTGACTTATTTTGCTTAGCATAATACATTTTAGTTCCATCCACATTGTTGCAAATGGAAAGAGTTCATTCTTTTTGATCACCGAGTAATATTCCATGGCCTATATATCTATATCTATATCTATATCTATATCTATATCTATATCTATATCTATATCTGTATCTATATCTATATCTATATATACACATCTTTTTTTTAATTTTTAATGTTTTTTAAATTTATTTTTGAAGGAGAGACAGAGCATGAGTGGGGGAGAGGCAGAGGGAGAGGGAGACACAGAATATGAAGCAGGCTCCAGGCTTTGAGCTGTCAGCACAGCTGACCCCACAAACCGTGAAATCATGACCTGAGCCAAAGTCAGACACTTAACTGACAGAGCCACCCAGGCACCCCTAATATCTTCTTTATCCATTCATCAATCAATGGACATTTGGGCTCTTCCCATAATTTGGCTATTGTTGATAGTGCTTGGTTTTAATATGGAAAGGCAAAATCAACAGTCTTCCTATTTGCGACAACAGATTTAAAATGTGATAAAAGAAATTTTAAAACTTTCACAAAACCATGAAAATCTTTTGTCTTCGCAGCCTTCCCTCCTTTGAGTGTGGGGGATTCTTCCTGTCCCATGATTCTGGAAGACACCAGTGTCAGAGCCCTGCAGGGGTGGGCAAGTGCAAACTAGACTAATCAGACTCTCTGCAAGAATATAAATTCTGATTGGAAACACCAAAGGTAAAAGGGGATCTGAGAGATGTCAATCCAGTGATGAATCCTAAAGAAACTGCCCTGAAATCTGTGTAGATGCTCGGTTCTTGTCCTTCCCAAGGCCTAGTGGTTCAATTACTTCTAAATTTTGCGAACAACCCAAACTTTTTTTTTTTTTTTGCTTGTATACACCAGAGTGTATTTCTTCTGCCTGCAGCCAAAGAACCCTGATACACAGTATGTAGCAATGTAAGAGCTCAAATGCTCATTCATGGAGGTTGGCACAGAGATACCTCTACCCCTAATAACATCCCTCCCCTTTCTCCTTGATAAGAAAACCCATTGTCTCATTTAGCAATGTGTACATTCCCAAGGAGACAACTGTTTCTCAGCCTCCCTAATCCCTGTGGTAGCAGTGTGACACAGTTCTGGCTGATAAGACATAAGATAAATTTAGGCTTTCCTGAAAAAGGGGAGCCTGCTTCATATCTGTGTCTCCCTCTTTCTCTGTCCCTCCCCTGCTCGTACTCTGAGACCAGGAGAGTGAATGCTGTCATGGGCTGAAATCATAATTGCAAATTAAAAATTCACTTACACATTTTACAAATAGTAAAATGAAAAGTTTACTTTTAAAGGACTAAGGAAGGAGTGTGAACTTCAGAGAGGGAATCAGGTTTCAGAGATACTGGTTTTCAATCTGGAACACTAGGGCAGGCATGAGATATGAGCCTCTCCTAAAGGCAGGAGAGGAGAAAAGTAAAAGAACCAGTAGGAGGGACAATCCACAGGATTTCAAAGCTAAGTAGTCTAAGGCCAAAAGGATGGCCCTCGTTATTAAGACAACAGTTTCACATCCTGGTGAAGTGTTAATTATTTCAGGAATGCTGTGAATAGTAAGGGAAGCCAGATATTCTAACCGACAGCTGCAGGAGACCCGAGATTCTGACCCGGGACTACAGGGACAGCGGCTGAACTCTCACGTGGTTTCACGACTATTACTAGTCGTCTGAAAACCTGTGTGCAGAATGGCTCCACCTGCTTCAGGGAGAATGCAGTTAAATTCTAGTGAAAATGTGTATCCCCCAGGAGATACCAGTGACTTCTAGAAATATATTTTCTCCTTAAATCATTATACTAATGCCTGAAATACATATCTGGGCTGAAAATGTATTGTTTTTAAGACACTCTCTTTTCCACACATGAGCTTTCAGTAAATTTTCTTTTTAAATAAAGTATTGTCTATGCATAAAAGAAAAGATATGCTGCACTTTAACGTTCATTAACTAATAGCCAGCACACTGCCCTCATAAACCATCCTTACCAAGACTGGGGACATCTCCTTCTTGGTATAAAAATTTCAAAGTCTTACAACCATCTTTCATAAAAAATTGAGCAAATGCGTCCAGCTGTTAAATAAAAGAGAAAATGATGATCAATAAAATGACTCGAGAACTACAATAAAATGAACCAAGCCCTGGGCTAGGCATTTTACATACCTTAATCCTCATCATTTAGCAGATTGAAAAAAACAAAAAGAGGCTCAACAATGTTATTCAAGATACATAGTGAGTGACAGGTACATCATAAGCAGGATTACAATTCAAACTAATTTAACTCCAACATTACCGTGAGATATATGGTAGATTCTATTTCTGAACCACATTAATGATCTACATATGTAAGTAGGTAACCACTTACCTAACCCTGCCTCACAGAATCTTACAGGGGTTAATGAATTGAGACCAACTTCAGGTAGATATAAAGAATTATGATTAAAACAAACCATTCTTAAAAGCTGACTTGGGGAACAGAAAACTTGCCTTATTAACTAACTTGGTGACCAAAATTGGGTTTTTAGACCAATTATTTGAGTAATTACGTTTTCAGCAACTGTAATTTGACCCATATTATAACCAAACTAATATAAAAACAAATTATTATAATGAGAGTGTCCCATATTTATGAGCATGAAACTCTTATTTAATTACTTTTAAGTCAGCCTAATATCTTTGTAAGTGGAAAACTTTATAAATAGGTCATGTAAACAAAAACCCTCACACATCAATTGGGAAATACAAAGTTACTCAACCCACTTCACGTAGTCCACTGATTACATACATAAGTATCTCTCTTGGGCAGTGGGTTTCTTTTCACTTATTGACCATGTGTGGGAGGTATCCCAGATCTCACAAAGCCTGTCCCCCTTGGACAATGGTTTCAAATGTTAGTGTGCATCAGAAAAGCACCTAAGGAGCTTTTAAAAGATACAGAATGCTGCAGGGCGCCTGGGTGGCTTAGTCGGGTAAGAGTCCAACTTCAGCTCAGGTCATGATCTCATGGTTTGTGAGTTTGTGTCCCGTGTTAGTCTCTGTGTTGACAGCTCAGAGCCTGCTTCAGATCTGTGTCTCCCTCTTTCCCTGCCCCTCCCCTGCTTGTGCACTGTCTCTCTCCCTCTAAAAAAAAAAACAAAAACAAAAAAACCCAGAATGCTAACCCTGAGGGCTTGCATTTCTAAAGAGTTCCAGGTGATGCTGATGGTTCTGGGACCACATTTGGGAACCACCACCCTAGGAAATGAAATGGAGCCACAGAAACGTACAAAATTCCAGCCCTTCATTTTCTACTCTTCCATCTCACACATCAACTTGACTTTTGCATAATTACAATCTGAAAGATATAAAAAACTGTCAGCACAACTATTCTTGCCCAGTTCCATAAATTCTTTCTTGCTCTATCTGATTTTATGACCCATCAGATTTGAAAGCATCCAAGTTCTCAAAAGTAGAGCTCATACCTGTGATAAAAAGGCATGAGAATATCAAATGCAACAAATTATTGGTTTTTAGACACATTGTATTCCTGAGACCAGCAGAGTGAATGTCGTCATGGACTGAAATCATAATTGCAAGTTAAAAATTCACTTATATATTTTACAAACGGTTCATCTGAGCTTCACCACTGCCTTGCACTAGATAAAGATGGCATTATTATGCCTCTCTTACAGAAGACAAAAACCAAAGCTAGAAAGAATTTGAGTAAAAAACCCAAAGATGCAACTGCAAGTTCAGAGCCTGGAATTGGATGCATGCCTTGGGCCTCCAGAGCTGTACTCCATCCACAGAACCACGATGCTATTGCCTTGACTTTGGAGAACACTGTCATGTAAGCCAGCAAAGCAAGATAGTCTGTGATTATCCTGAGCAGTGCTGAATGAAGGGAGCAGCAAGAGCATGAATGCCAATGTGGTAGAAACCTCACTGGTAGAAACCTCATTGGTCAGGGGTCTGGCAAGAAAAGAAGTCCCAACAAAGGGGGTTTTGAAGAAACTTTATGATAAAGAGGCTACTTCCAGAGGCCAGAGCAGGGTTAAGGGAAGCTGTGGCATCAGCAGCAACAATAAGACTATCAACAAAGGAAAAAGCAGTACTACCCAAGGCCTGAAAGTGTGATGACTGGGGTGAATGGTGTAGCTGGATGCAGGTGGACACAGAGCTGTGGGAGAAGATCTGCTTGGGAAGGACTCTAGTAAAAGGACATGACTGTAGCCAGAAACTATGGCCAAGTGGGGAGCGATCAGACTTCTCTCTCTTTCTGCCTTCCAATCTCCTGCTGGTGCTTTCTAATGACTGAGTCACATGGAAGCCAGAGAGTAAGGGAGCCCAGGTGATGGGTTCTAGAGAGGTCAGCCATCTGGGTCCCAGAGTAGGGTGGTGAAGAGTGGATAATAGATCTGAAGGCAAACAAAATAACCATCACATTCTCACTGTCCACCCTTTTGTGGGGACTTTAATGAGCTGCTTTCCCTCTGCATTGCCACACCAGACTTCACATAAAAGGAGAACCTTTTCATATACCCAGTTTCCTAAACCACCACACCAAACCATGCCACCCCTCATTCCTGGTTCCATCTTCTTATTCATCTGTCCACCAATCTTGATGCCAATTAACTATAGGTATTTTCCTAGTCCATTCAACCAAATAAGCATCCTGATATCTCCCAAATTTTGAAATTGGTTTCCCTCCTGGCTGTACTATCTCCACTCCACTGTGGCTTTGCAACTGATAAACATCTCTTACTAAAACACTTTTCCTGGTTTGATTCTTACCTTAAGACCTATGTTTCCCTAGATGTCCTAGATGAGCAGCCTAAGCAGTGTCTAACCTGGTCCATGTCAGCCTTAAAGGAAGAACCTAACCACACAGACCCAAAGTACAAGACACTGTCCAGGAATGACAAATAAAAAGGTTTGCAGGCATATGACACTTCCTGGCCAGGAGGCTACCCAGTGAGAAAGACTTCCTCCAAAGAGAGAATATCAGCCCAGAAAGCCAGCTGGCAAATATTTAAGAGTGAGATTACCAGCTCCGCAGGCATCCATCTCCTTGACTTAGTCCTAGCAGCTGTCCTTCTCTGAAAGTACTGGCCAGCGCCAATGTCTATGCCTAAACCCTTTACAGAGCTTCTGGGATCCCAACTGTAGGATTAGCCAAATTTATGACCTAGCAATTTTCAGGCAAAACAAGTTGGATCACCTGTCTTGCTGCTGTAAAGGTGGTATTATCCACAGCCAGAAGAGGCTACTGAATCTGTGGGGCCAGTGCAAAATAAAAATACAGGAACATTTGTTAAAAATTTAAGAATTGGGGCACCTGGGTGGCTTAGTCAGTTGAATGTCTAACTCTTGATTTCAGCTCAGGTCATGATTCCAGGGTCATGGAATCAAGCCCTGCATCAGGCTCTGTGATGAGCATGGAGCCTGCTTGGGATTCTCTCTCTCCCTCTGCCCTCCTCCCCCATTCTCTTGCATTTTCTCTCTCTCTCTCTCTCTCTCTCTCTCTCTCTCTCTCTCTCATAATAAAATAAATACTTCTTTTTAAATTATTAAGACTCTTAACCATAAAGAACAATGGATGGTTACCAGAGGGGAGGTGACTGGGAAGATGGGTTAAATAGGTGATGGGGATTAAGGAGTTTACTTATTGTGATGACCATCAGGTATTGTATGGGAGTGTTGAACCACTAAATTCTACACCTGAGGGGCGCCTGTGTGGCCTGTGTGGCTCAGTCTGTTAAGCGTCCGACTTCGACTAAAGTCATGATTTCATAGTTCCTGGGTTTGAGTGCCAGATTGGGCACTGTGCTGACAGCTCAGAGCCTGGAGCCTCCTTCAGATTCTGTCTCCCTCTCTCTCTGCCCCTCCCTGACTCGTGCTCTCTCTCTCTCAAAAATAAACATTAAAAAAAAATTTAACAAATAAATTCTACACCTGAAATTAATATTACACTGTATATTAACTAACCATAATTTAAATAAAATTTTAATTAAAAAAAGTATTTAGAGCACCAAACCCCTCTTTATCACAGCTCACTGGATGGTTGCCATATTTATTCTCAACATAACAGGAGTCTGAGGTTTCATTTTCTGGAGAGGTTTCTGAACAGCAGGATGTCAAGGACAAACCCTAACCCTAACCCTAGCCTCAACCCTGACCCTAAACCTACCCCTAACCCTGCCCCTACCCCTACCCCTACTGGTAACCCCTAAACTCTACCTCTAACCCTACCTCTAATCCTAAACCTAACCTCTAGGGAGATCTCTTAACTTCAGGATACGAGGCATATACCCTCACCCGAACCCGAACCCTAGCTCTAAACCTAATCCTAACCCTAACCCTTAACTGTGAACCACTAACCCCTCACCCTAAGTATAACCATAACCCTAACCCTAAACTTATTCCTCTACAGAAGTCTCTGAACAGCAGGATAATATGTGCATACCCTTACACTGGCCCTAGCCCTAACCCTAATTCTTATCCTAGCCCTAAAACAAACCCTAATTCAAGATCTGAGGGGGCGGGGGGAATTGGCATACATCTATAATGGAATATTACACATCCATAAATAAGAATGAAATCTTCCCATTTGCAACAACATACATGTAGATAGAAAGCATTATTCTAAGTGAAAACCTAATCATAACCCAAATACATACCCTAGCCCCTAACCCCGAACCACCAACCCCTAGTCCTAACCCTAAATTTACCCCTCTGGAGAGATCTCTGAACTGCAAGATAATAGGCACATCTAATCACACTGGCCCTAACCCAGTGTGATTATCATCATTTTTTCTGTATATATATAAAATGGAAAATTTAAGATATATATATATGAAAATTACTCATAAAAAGAATGAAATCCTGCCATTTGCAATGACATGGATGGAGCTAGAGAGTATTATTCTAAGTGAAATAAGTCAGTCAGAGAAAGATAAATATTGTATGATTTCACTCATATGTGAAATTTGAGAAATAAAACAAATGAGCAAATAGAAAAAAAAAAGAAAGAAACAGAAGCAAACCAAGAAACAGACTTAACTATAGAGAACACACTGATGGTTACCAAAGGGGAGGTGGTTGGGGGTGATGAGAGAAGTAGGTGATGGGGATTAAGGAGTGCACTTGTTGTGATAAGCACTGGGTTTTGTATGGAAGTTGAATCACTATATTGCACACCAGAATCTAATATTACACTATATTTTAACTAACTGGGATTAAAATAAAATATAAAAAAAAGAATTTCAAGGTGGATATGGTCAATTAATCTTCAACAAGAGAGGCAAGAATATGCAATAGGAAAAAGACAGTCACTTCAACAAATGGTGTTGAGAAATCTGGACAGAATGAAACTGGACCACTTTCTTAAAGAATATACAAAAATAAACTCAAAGTGAATTTAAGACATAATTGTGAAACCTGAAACTACAAAAATCCTAGATGAAGAATGCCTGGGTGGCTCAGTCGGTTGAGTGTCCAACTTTGGCTCAGGTCATGATCTCACGGTTTGAGTTTGAGCCCCACATCGGGTTTTCTGCTGTCGGCACAGAGCCTGCTTCAGATTCTCTGCCCCACCCTTCTCTCTGACCCTTCCCACTTGCACACTCTATCACAAAAATAAATAAGTATTTTTTAAAAAAATAAAAAAGAATCCTAGATGAGAGCACAGGCAGTAATTTCTTTGACATCGACCATAGCAACATTTTTCTAGATATGTCTCCTGAGGCAAGGGAAACAAAAGCAAAAATACACTATTGAGACTACATCAAAACAAAAACCTTCTGCAAAGCAAAGGAAACAATCAGTGAAACTAAATGAGAACGTATTGAATGGGATAAGATATTTGCAAATGATATATCTGATAAAGGATTGGTATCCAAAACATATAAAGAACTTATACAACTAAACATAAAAAATCTAAATAATCCAATTAAAAATGGACAGAAGACATGAAGAGACACTTCTCCAAAGAGGACATCCAGATGGCCAACAAACACATGAAACGATGCTCAGCATCACTCATCATCAGGGAAATACAAATCAAAACCACACTGAGATACCACCT
>CM053577.1:108098451-108158171 GCA_028646485.1 Cryptoprocta ferox
CCAGGCTCTGAGCTAGCTGTCAGCACAGAGCCCGACTCGGGGCTCAAACCCACGAACCGGGAGATCATGACCTGAGCCAAAGTCGGACACTCAACCAAGCCACCGAGGCGCCCCTCTTGTCATTTTTAAAAGCTTGTTATGCACTCTGCATCTTGAGTATTGCTATATTAAAGGAGGCTCATTGACTGTCCAGGGCCTGTCCGTTCAGGAAGTGTTCTTTTAATGGTGTCTCTTGGTTTCTCTTGTTGTGCCTTATTTTATTTCCCTACTCAGTGATATTTGGGACTCTCCACCATGTGTACTTTGGCTTGTTTCTTGAGGTAGCCCTGAAAAGGAAAACAGACAGACAAACACACAAGGAACAGAAGCATGCAAACGCACAGACAAATCAAACAAACAAGGAAACCAAAAGGGGAAAGAAAAAAAGGGGGGGGGGAGACAAAAACAACAAATGACAAAGGACAGCCTAAAAGCATAAAACCAGGTTAAAGGTAAAGGAGGTTTGCAAAGGAATATTTGTGTTTAAGGAGACTCACAGGATCCTGAGGGGCCAGGATAATGTTAAGCCAAGATTCCCTTTTGCCCCTAGTGAAATGTCATCATCAAGGCAGCTGAGCTCCTAAAGGAAGGTCACTCTGCCTGTTTCAAGGACTCGTCAATGGGCTGTAGGCAGTAAGGAAATTTTTCATTTGCCTTTGTTTCCCATATCATTATGGCAAGCACTTAAACCCTGCTATATCTTGAATTGCATCTTGATGAGGGTGATATTAGGGCTCCAGAAAATGGAGTTTATAGGTTTCTGGAGATTAGGCTATAGATAAGATTGCCTTTTTCTTGCAGTTTACTAAATTATCCCTAAACTGAAGGAGACTCCTGTTCTGTATGGCTGTGATCTCTATCACTCAACCATTTGCTTTCTTTCCTTTCCCCCATTCTTGAGCAACCAGGAATGTGAGAGGAATATCCCACATATCCCACCTAGAGGTAGGGGTGGGGTGCTGTTAGCCTGTACTTTGCCCTCACCTTGCCCCATGCTCCCTCATCATTTAAGACACTCAAATAAATAAATATATTGCCAAATAAATAAATAAACCACTGCCCATCTGGGGGAGAGTCTGCCTAGGGGAGGTGCAGAATTCTTCTTCTTAACAAAATAATTTGAGATGCATTTTCTACATGGCTTGCAAATGCCAAATCATACTTGGCATGTAATAAACTCTAAAAATAAAATATCAGCTTACCACTTCCAAAGATGCAACTATTTAATTTTAGGTTAGGAAATGTATACAACTACTTTATATAGAATTCCTAAAAACGGTAGCAAAAGTTTGAATAGAGTACGTAGTTGAAATGGGAAAATCTCAATAAACATGAATTAGCTTACTATATTATACACATTATATCCTTTTGTATGTATGTATGTATACAGAGAAAGTTGTTCATTGCAACAGGTTTGTAACAGCAAAAACCACCACAAAAACAAACACACTTCCCCAAAACATCCAAAATGTCCCTGATAAAGGACCCTTCGTATACCTGAAAGGAATATAACACTGTTATACCTCAATTTTTAAAAAGATGTTAAATATAATACGTGCTTAATAAGTGATAACCAATTACAAAGAAAGAGACAGGAAGGGAGGGAGGAAGGAAGGAAGGGAGGCAGGAAGGAAGGAGATAACCCATTAATTTAAATGTAGTACTAATGCCAAGCACTTGGTTTCCGGACCTATTTTAAAAGCATAAACAGAACTGTAGTTCTATTCATTGCATTAGCTTAGCTCCACATTCTGATTGGTTCCCTACTTGTGTTTTATGCAACTCTTAACCTCATGCATGATCAATCATTAACTCTGCTTTTTCATCCCTACTCCCCGTTTATCCATTGTTTGTAGAAACCTAATGGGAACCGGGCAGTAACCTTTGTCTTGACGTATCTGACGCTGCTAGGTCCCAAATAGCTCCTCATTGTGGGAAGAATGCTTACCTCCAGATTGTTTCAAGGCCCCCCTCCCTTAGGGTTTCAAGAAACCCCTTACCCTCCTCTCATGTATAAAAGCAGTCCCTAAACTTAGCAGGGAGAAGCAGTTTTGGGAATGACCCCTGCCTTCTTGTTGGTTCTGCCTTTCTGATAATAAAGGTTTCTTTGCTTCAAAACTCATGTCTCAGACATTAGCTTACTGCTCATTGGGTGTGTGCATGGGCAAGTTTGAGTTTGATAGCAGTATCCTGTTCAGTAAATTTTTAATACAGACACTAGAAATAAAAAGAAATGAGGTAGAGCTACATATATGATGTAGAAAGATCTCTAATACGCATTGTTTACATGAAAGAGAAAAAGCAAGGCACAGTATACTGCATAACAATACCAACTGTATACATTTTTATAAGTGTATATATAAATGCATATATATGGTATTTCATCTTTTCTAAGATGCACATTTTTTAAAAGGCTTAATTGGCAATACTCTTTTTCTTTCCTCACATGTTTTCCTTCATGCAGTTACATAACTATGGAATTTTCATTTATGTAATTGCATAAAACTATAATCAGTAATAGTTTAGAGTTTATAAAACATGTTAAAAGCTTTCCAGGAAAGATACACAATAAATTATCAACAGTGATCCCCTTGAGAGAGAAAGATGGAGGGGGAAGTAGAGGAAGAGTTGTACTTTCCAATTTTATAACCTTCTGTATGGTCTTTAAAAAAATAGAATCATATGCCTATTTTATTTATATGTGTATGTATCATATACAACAACATACGACATGTGTTTATATTTTCCCCCGTACCATTACCATTTAGAACGTAAAAATCCCTATGAATTTTAGGATTTGTGCAATGAAGAGGCAGGTTGTTGCTTCTAGTATTCATACTTGGCTAGCCATCCCGTGCAGAGTGATTTCAGTATAAACACCTATTCATCTCTTTCCCCTCCACAGACAACTTGATGCCACATGCAATCATTCTCAATTTCCACCAGCGCTTCTCCTTAAGTTCAATTTGAAGGTTCATTGCACCTCTACAAAGTCCTCCCTGCTCATTTCCAGGAGCAATTAGGACAGTGGACTTCTCCACTCATAGGAATACTGAAGTGAGCAAATGGCACACCAGTGTGCTAAGCCTACAGCCACTTAAACCACACTCCTTTTGCTTGTACCCATTTCTGTAACTCTATCCCTTCGTGCATTAGTTGATTCATGATTGTGGAAGGTCTTCCTGTGCTTGGCGGCTGTAGCTAAGTATTAAAACTAAGAGGTTCCAGGGGCACCTGGGTGGCTCAGTGGATTAAGGTCTGACTTTGGCTTTGCAAGTCCAGTCATGATCTCGGTTCAAGAGTTCTAGCACCTCGCTGGGCTCTGTGCTGACAGCTCAGAGCCTGGAGCCTACTTTGGATTCTGTGTCTCCCCCCCCTCTGCCCCTCCCCTGCTTGTGCTGTCTCTCTCTCTCTCAGAAATAAATGAAAACATTTTTAGGAAATTAAAAAAAAAAAACTAAGAGGCCCCCTCTGGAGCAAAAGGCTCAAGTTGGGGAGACGGACTGTTAAACACACATTGGGCGGGTCAGTGTCAAGAAAAGGTGAATTAGCAAAGAGCTGAGAGAGACTGACATAAAAAAGAAACTTCTGGAAAAAACCTGACAGACAAGACATTTGAGTTGGGTCTGAAGAAGAGCTGTCATGAGAACATGGACTAGGGGGAGTATTTATTCCAGGACGCAGGTCGGAGGATAACAGAATGCAAATGCACCAATGCAGGAAAAGGCAGAGTTTGCTTGGGAAAAGTGGGAGGTTCGGTGATGAGACTTTCGGGGTGCAGGGGAAAGAGGAAAAGGAAGGTAGAGAAAATCAAGCTGGAGGGATGGGTATTTCTTCTGCCTTAGGTTTGAACTCTTAGAAGGGGGAGTGAAGAGACTGGGATTTACAAAAGGCGGTGACATTTACAAAAGGCGGTGACTGAGCTGGGGTCGTGCAGTAGGGTATTATGATGGGCTGGTCGAGAGGACTAGCTGGGAGGTGAGGAACTGAATTCTAGCACCGACTGCAGTCCCCACCCAGGGAGCAAAGCGGGCCTGGCATCCGGCGAAGGGAGGGCTCCGGGCAGGAGCCAGCCGCGCCCCCGCCGCGCACTCACCAGCCGCCCGCAGCTCGCCCGGGTGGGCAAGGAGGCCTGGGTGCGCCGGGGGAGCTGCTCCTGGCTCCGCAGCCACCGAGGCGCGGCCGTTGGGAGTCCGACACCGGTTCGCTCTGGGGCCCCGCGCGTGGGCTTGTGCTGGGCGCTGCTCCCCGCCGGATGCCGGGTGCGGGAGCACAGGCTCCGGGGCCCCGCCCCGCGCGCGAGCTGTTCTGCACCGGACACGCACCCCCGCCTGCGGAGCAGGAGAAGTGAAACATCGAGGAGCAGCAGGGTCACTGGGTCACCGAAGGGCAGCCACCTAGAGCGGGAAATTGACGGGGTGCGGGCTTGGAAGGATTCCAAGGTATGCTTTGAGAGGACTGGCATGGAAATGCGTAAATGTATAAAATAAAGTTTTCTATGACCTTTTCTTTTTCTTTTCTCTTTCTTTTTTTTAAAGATTTCTTTCTTTTAAGTAATAATCTCTGTGCCAAAGGTGGGGCTGGAACGCACAACCCTGGGATCAGGAGTCGCAGGCTCCACCCACTGAGCCAGCCAGTTTCCCCTATGACCTTTACACTTTGTGAAGTTACTTAGTGTTTCACTTGAGAATATTGTTTTCTGTTGAATTTATTTGAGAAAGAAAGACTGAAAAAAATGGACTTCTTTTCAAAGTCTATCTCCCTGCCCTTTCCAGTACATTTCTGTTTTTCTTATAACTCCCTGACATGGTGTGCCTGGTGCCAGTTTTAATTAGGTATTAAAGTCAGTCTTTGAATGTAGAGCAGATCAGTCCAAAATGAAGACTGGAAGATCCGACAACTGATTAAAACAAGAACAAAAGCAAAACACCCCAAAGCCAGCAATGATCATAAAAGTCACAAGTAAAGTTAACTAAAGCATGGTCCATCCATGTTAAGAAGTACCGTGCACTGATTATGCAGTATGAAGTTATGGGTTCCACGGGGAACTGTGCCAAACTGCAAGGCCTAACTGTCCTCTGACTCTGAGCTGTTTCTTTAGCTAGTAAATAGGCAATTAAGTAGATGACACTTACTATCACATTAGGACCAAGAGCCAACTGCTCATTTCCCGTGGGAAGGGCGCTGGCTTGTTTACTGCTTGCTACAAAAGACCATGAGCCCCTTAGCCCTGGATTCCTTAGCTGCCTCCCAATCTACCACCTGCATGTGGGTCCATGGTGTTGCCCAATGGTACTTGGGGACAGAACTGGCTTCCCTTGTGATGATATTCCTGCTGTTTGTTGGACTGTGAGTAATAAAGGGTCTTTCTCTCTGGCCCATTTTTTTGTCTTTTCATCTATTTTTGGCACTTACTGTTCAGTCCTTGCCTCCTTCCCAGTCAGAGGTATGTCTATAGATTCTATGTAGTAACAAACAAATTACAAAATGTTATATCCTTTAAAGAGCCTTAAGTATATCCACGTGCCTTAACCTACAAATTCCTCTTTTGAAATTTTTTTCTAAACAAATAATACTGTGCCAAATATGGACAGAGCTTTCGTTCTAAAGATGTGCATTGCAGTATTAGTTTTGAAGCACCGTGATCCCTGTAATAGTTTCATGACCTCTGGCAGAAAACTAGGTTCATGGAATACTGCCAAATGATAACACTCCTGAGGATGCCTGAGATGTGGGAAAAGTACATCTTTGTAGAGAGTTCTCTTAAGGCTTAATGGAAAGAAAAAACCATGTAGCATACATAAAACAGTAAATGGTTAGATGCCCAAGACCTTGAAAATATGGTGAGGGAACTGGTTGTTTGTCTGCTAATAGATCCACCATAGATCCAGGATGATCTCACCTTGAGATCATTAACTACATCTGCGAAGACACTATTTCCAGATAAGGTCACATTCACAGGTACCAGGAGTTAAGACTTGGACGTATTTTAGGGGGACACAATTCAATTGACTACAAAGGGCCTATATGTATTTTTTTCCTTTTTGTTAGTTAAAATTAGATTAGGAAATCTATTCCAGGTATGTTTAAAACACTTTTATGGTTAAGTTAATTTTCTTTAACGAACATCATTTTATTAGTTGCCTAGGTTCCTGTTGCCAGGTATTTTAGATTTCTGCATTGGCAGTCTTTTTTTCTTTCTTTTTCTTTTCCTTCTCTTACCAAATAGAATGGACAACTAAACAAGGTGTAAATGTACTGTTTCAACCGTAAACCAATAATCCTCGAAGAGTAAGCTCAAGAGAATGAACTGTGGATAGTTATTCAATATTTACATGTATTTTACTTGAATGGCTGGCTACTTAAATTGTGGCTATGTTAGGACATTTTTAACATAATAAATATTGATAACCTGTGTACTCTAATTGCATATTCTCTACAACATCTAGACATCTTCAGTTGATTGTTTTGACATTTTTATTTCTGTCAATACTGTGATCTTTCTGTCAGTCGGGGAGGCTTGAAAACCAGACTCATCACGGAGTTATAGATTTTTGGAACAGGAAGGGAACTTAAAGATCATCTTATTTCCTTCACTTTGTTTTACAGATGAGGACACCCAGGACTAGAGAGCAGTTTCACAATTCAAGTTTCAGAACTAATTTGTTGAGCTATTGGGCAGCATGTCCCAGGACTGAAATTCAGGACCCCTGTTACCAGTTCAGTATTTTTTTTTCTTTACTACAGACACTAATAGTAATACTGTTATAGGGCTGAGAATCAGTTCCCCACTCAGGTTCGCCTCCTTAATGCTTGAAAATCAATACTCTAGAGACAAGTGATGGTGGGTAAAGAAAGTTTGCTTTATTCAGGAACCTGGTGACCTGGGAAGAGTGTGGACTAATGTCTTAAAGATTATCTTCCTCATTCAGGGGAAGCTGGAGGGTTTTGAAGGGGGAAGCATGGGTGGAGCACCTAGGTGGCTCAGTCTGTTATGCGTCCAACTCTTGATTTTGGCTCAGGTCATGATCTCACATTTTGTATGCGTTCCAGCCCCTGGTCAGTCCTTGTGCTGACTCGCAGAGCCTGATTGGGATTCTCTCTCTCTCTCCCTCTCTCTCTCCCTCTCTCTCTCTGCCCCTCCTCTACTCATGCTCTCTCTCTTTCAAAATAAAAACATAAAAAAATTTTTTTAAACTGGGGAGGCATGGGAAAAGGGAGGGGGCTATGTGCAGGAGAAGCAGGTGCCCAGGCAATTTGTCCTATGTTGACATGACCTTGAACAGACTTGCTGGCATCAGTGGCAAAATTTTTCCAATGTAGTCAAGTCTTATCTTCTAGGAAAGTTGGGTCCTTTGCTCCTTAAAGCCAGTGGTCTGCAAATCTCAAGGAAAGTAAGTTAATTCTGCTGCAGATCAAGGGACTTAGTTCAGCAAGCAAGGAGTGCATGAACTTCAAGCATGTTAAACCTTAAGACAGGCTGGAGTACTGTTACAGATCCTTAATCCTTTGACTGGTGTCCTTAGACAAGAAAGGGGAGAGAGATTTCAGACACAGGGAAAAGACCATGTGAAGACATAGGCAGTGATTTATGCTGCTGTAAACCAAGGAATACCAGGAGCCACCAAAAACTGGAAGAGGCAAAAAAGGATTCTCTCTCAAAGAGACTTTGTAGTAGGGTAACCCTGCTGACACCTTCATTTCACACTTTCAGCCTTTAATGTTGTTAGAGAATGAGTTTCTGTTATTTTGAGCCACCACAGTTTTGACAATTTGTTATGACAACCATAGGAAACTAATAATCCTTCTACCAAAAAAAGGAAACACTTCTACTCTATTTGGAATTTGTGTCTTCTCAAATAGTGACCATTTTACACCATTCCTTCCCCATTATTGCTGCCTTTCCTTTTATTTCTATAGGTGGTACTTATTACTTTTAAGCTTTTGAAAGTGTATTATATAATATTTAAGATATACAGAGACATATAAAGAATAAAACAATTATCTATTTATCCACTATCAGCTTTAGTTATGAAACAATGTCAAAATATTTAAATCCCCAGTATATCCCTCCCCTCTTCTTCTCCACCATCCCTTCGGGGAAATCATGTTCCTGCATTTTGAGTTGTTTTTTCCCAGGCATTTCCTGACCCATTACTCTAAGTATATTTAGCCCTAACATTCTATTGTTGCAAAATTTAAAACTTTGCAAAAATGGTGTTGTGCCATATGGATTCTTCTGCAACTTTTAATTATTTCATTTCTATTTGTGAGATTTATGCATGTTGGACTATCTTCCTCTGATTCATTCATTTTCACTTATGTATAGTTTTCTGCTGCCTGAAAGTAACGCTATTTTCTTGCTTTTGGACACTTAGGCTTTATCAATTTTTTTTCTATTCAAACCATGTTAAACCAGTGTACGCACAATAATCCTCGAGGATATATGCTTATCCATGGATCCTAGGATGTACTATCTGTAACTTCACCAGACACTGTCATTATTTTGCAGTGTTTATAATAATTTGGGTTTACACTAGCAAACGTATATGAATTTCAGTTGTTCTACATTCACATCAACAGAGACTTTAAATTTTTAAATTTTGTCAATTTGAAATGCATAAAAGGAAACTCATTTTTATATTAAATTGCATTTTTCTGTTTACCAGGGAGTCAGAGCATTTTTTTAAATATGCCTATTAAGTATTTGTGTTTCCTCTTTCGTAAACTACTTGTTATTCCCTTTTGTCTTGTTTTCTATTGAGTTTTTTTTTCATTGATTTGTAAGAATTTTTACCAACTATTAATACTGATCCTTTTATGGCTATGGGCATTGCCCCTACCTTCTCCCACTCTGAGTTGGTTTCTTTTTTTTTACTTTTTTATGGTTTATTTTAGTTAAGATCCTTTTTTCTTTTATATTTTGTGCTTTTACATTAATAAATTCCTATCATGAATTCATAAAGATGTTCTCTGATATTTTGTTCCTTATGTTTTTAAGTTTTTGCTTTTTCACATATATATATATATATATATATATATGTAATGTTCATTTATTTTTGAGAGGGAGAGAGAGACAGAGCGGGAGCAGGGCGGGGGTAGAGAGAGGGAGACACAGAATCCAAAGCAGGCTCTAGGCTCTGAGCTGTCAGCCCAGAGCCCACCGCGGGGCTGGAACTCACAAACCGTGAGATTATGACCTGAGCTGCAGTCAGATGCTTAACTGACTGAGCCACCCAGGCGCCCCTCACACTTATATTTTTAGTACACTTGGACTTCTGTTTTTCTTTAGGGTATGAAATAGAGAAATCTTTTCTTTTCTCATATAGATAAACTATAGTGTCCTAACACCATTCATTGAAAAATGTATCTTTTCCCCACTGATCTGCAGTACTAGCTCTGATCTATATCAAGTTTTTATATGTGTGTATATTAGTTGTGTATTGCTGCACAATAAAATACCCCAAAACTTAGCAGCTAAAAACAACAACATTTTGTTATCTGGTAGTTTCTGTGGGTTAGGAATCTGGGAATGGTCTAGATGGATACTTCTGACTCCAGGTTTCTTACAGGGTCAAAATTACAGGGTCAACCAGGGCAGCAGTTATTTCAAAGCTGTGTTGGGGGAGGACCCACTTCCAAGCTTACACATGTGACTATTGTCTGGCCTCAGGTCTTGACTGGCTATTGATAAGAGACATCAATCACTTCCTTGCCACATGTCTCTCCATAGTTTCGCTCACAGTGTGGCAGCTTGCTTACCCTAAGTGAGAGATAGGAGAAAAAGAAAGTGAGAATGAGCTCCCAAGACAAGAATCACTATATAATCTAGTATCAGAAGTGACATCCCATCACTTCAGCCATATTCTATTCTTCGGAAGTGAGTCACTAAATCCATACTCAGGGGAAGGGGACAACACAAAAGTGTGAATACCTGCAGGTGGGGATTATTAGCTTCATCTTAGAGCTACCTACCACGGTTTCCATTTATTGGTTTCCGTGCACCAGTGCCATACCACACTGTCTAACTGCAGCTTTACAGTAAATCTTATTATCTAGAAGTTTACATCCCCCTACTTGTTTATTCTTCAAATATGTCTTGCCTATTTGGGGATCTAAAAATAGAATCTAGAACCAGCTCAACCAGTTCAATAAAGAATCCATCAATATTTTTATTAAAATTGCATTACAGAGGTGCCTGGGTGGCTCAGTCAGTTGAGCATCTAACTCTTGGTTTTGGTTTAGATCATGATCTCACAGTCTGTGAGTTCAAGCCCCACATTGGGTTCTGCACTGGCAGTGTGGAGCCTGCTTGGGGTTCTGTCTCTCTCCCTCTCTCTGCCTCTCGCTTGCTTGCATGTGCTCTCTCTCTCAAAATAAATAAACATCTAAAAATTACATTACCCAATAGATTAATGTGCAAAGGAATCAATATTTTATGATATTGAGTCTTCCTATCCATTTATATGGTTTGTTTCTCATGTATTCTGGAAAGTTCACCAGAGGGTTAGAGGATAAGAACTGTTTGGAATGTCTTTTCAATAAAACATCTCAGGCAACTTTCTTTTGTCTGGGCTTCCATGGAATAATTCAGTGATGCAGTGTATGGAGGGTCTGTGTTGCCTCAGTTCTTGGGTTAGCAGCTTTAAGATCTATTTTCATGTTGAAGTTCTGTGGTTCCAGTACACCAAGTCCTCTCATCTTATAAGAACATCATCTGTCTTCTTTGGGGGAGCTGCCGCTTCTCCCACTTCAAACGGGTGGTTCTAATCGTGGCTGCCAATCACAGTGCCCTGACCACAAGGATTAGCACAGGTCCTAGTCTAGGCCAATCATAGCCCCTACTATTTTATCAAATTGGAATTTAGAGAAGTGGTCCCTCCCTCTCACGTAAGAGGCTGAAAGGCTGAGAGTTCTAAGCTGCTAGACTGGAAAAGTAATTATGTCTGACAAAATGAAGTGCAGATGAGGAAAGAAGCTGAGATGAGAGATGGAGACAACTTGGTAGTGGCCAGGTGCCTGGTGCTACATGTTTGGTGCCAGATGCATCACTGCCCTGCTTCGGTCTGATTAGGTAAGCCAATAAACTCCCATTTTGCCCAACCTCTTGCAACCAAAATCCCTAACGTGTATCTATCTTCTTGCTAATTTACATAGACCCTCCTATTCACTTAAAAACTCTTTGTCAAATCTCATTCCTCATTAATTTACCAACATAAAGCCCTTTTCTAAATTATGTTTACACCAATTATGATCATTTAGTCTTTTAACAACAGGAAATATGTATTAACCATGTACTATGGGCCAGTCATCAAAGAACAGTGATAACTAAATCTTCCAATGAACACAATTAAAATATGTGCCTTAGCAAAATTAATGTAAACACACACTGCAAGTTGTGGACATTTAAATCATAAATAGTGAAAGTGATTTAAATCTCATTTGAACCTCACCAAAATCCTGCAAGGAAGCTCAGAGAGGGACCAGTAATTACTCCATGCTTCTAGAGCGAATAAATAGTGGAACCCTAACTTCAATCTAGAATTTTTACTAAGTCAGAGTTGTTTCAATTATTCTGTACTGCTTAAACTGAGAAAATACTTTTGGATCCTTATAATTTAAAAAGGATTGCTCCCAATTCTCTTTCCATCAGGTTCCAATTTTCTGCCAAGTTGCAGCCCTGAGGTCTGGGTACTTCCTGAACTTTAACCATTAAGCAGAAAAAAAAAAAAAAATAGGTCAACAAGCAATACCCAGCAATCACGCTTTCCGGCTGGCAGGGATTTTTGTGTCTCCCCAGCCACCCCCTTCAAGTGCAAGGCATCTTGGGAGTTGTAGTCTTGAGGCACAGAGTCGTGCGGCTGGCGGCGCTGACTCACTAGGACCCAATCATCAGAGAATCAACTTGCTGTGCGCGCAGCGATTGGCTGAAAATCAGCGGCCGCCCTCCCCGCCGCGCTGTCGCAAGTAAAGGCCGGGAGGACTGTGGCTCGCTGCTTCGTTCTCGGGACGCTCATCAGCGATACAGCAGTGCGGCCATGGCAGAACCGCAGCCCGTGTCCAGCGGCCTCACCGACGAGGCCGCTCTCGGTTGCTGTTCCGACCCGGACCCCAGCACCAAGGTGGGCGCAGAACCTACTTCTCCGGAGTCGCGGCCCCGCAGGGCGTAACTCGGGCCCCGGGAGGGTGCACATCCCCGGCTCAGTCAGGCCGGGCTCCCGCTGGATTCGAACCCCATCCGGAGGCCGCCGCCGCAGCTCCGGCCGCCTAAGGCGGACCAGAGTGGGCTGGGGAAAGGGCTAGTGGTGTTCAATAGGGGATGCGTGAGAGGATCCATTTCCTCAGAGCCTGCGACCCTACTTGCATTAACTTGTTTATTTTGGGACGGTAACTGGAAGCCACGGCCAAGCCAGGATCAGATCCCTTGTCCGAGGGTGTGCGTGTTCCCCGGGCCAGTAGCTATGGCGGTAAGAGTAGCTTCAGAACTCCCAGTGCAGGTTCGAAGGTCCTTATCCACGCCGGCCCCTCCCAGCCTGCTTCTGGCTGCAGGCTTAACTCCTCCAAACTAATTTGATCTCCGAGTTTAACCGCACCCAGAGTTTCGCTTGTGCTTGGTTTTTATGGTTGTTCACGGCCACACTTCTGCCCTCCCTGTGCGTGGTGGCCCCCAGGAGAGGTGACAGAATCGTGGAGATTAGATCCAAAGGGAATCTTAGAAATTCCTTCACCGATCCTCTCAAAGTAGCCGAGACCCAGTAAGAGGAATGACCTGTTGCATCCCTCCAGTTTGCTTAACATGTCTGTACAGAGTCAGTGTAACTCACTCGGGTGTGGTGCCTCCTCGCTGCCAGGATTTGACACAACTGTGGCTTGGGGGAGGGAGGGAGGGGTATTCCGGTGTACAAGTCAGTGTAAGTAAACGCATTTGTATTTTTTTTATTAGATTGGGGAATTGCTAAATTCCTTTAAGATTGGATACGTGCTTTATGCAGACCTCAAAGAGATTGATGAGTTTGCTCCTGCTTGCTCTTTACCTTCAGGGTGAATAGTCAGACACCTCTCAATGCTAAAGCCTTTGGCTCCTGCTACTTAGTTTAGGCAAAATGGTAGTCACTGCGAAATTTTGGGACAGAAGAGAGAGAGGGAGGGAGGAAAAGAAAGAAAGAAATATCCTTTCACACTCATTTCACTTGTATATCCTCTAATAGTAATACCTAGTTATTTCACAAAATATAACCTGAGTCATTCAGTATAAATTAATTTCCTAGATAACTGGCGATTTTATGTACTGAGCTATTTAAAAATATTTCAGAGATTTTTATAAAATGTATTAAATAAATTTTCTTGCATTTTTATTTATGGTTTATTTTTGAGAGAGAGAGACAGGGAGAGAGAGAGAGCCCAATGTGGGGCTTGAACTCAGCAACTGTGAGATCATAACCTAGAGTGAAAATCAAGAGTCCAATGCCTAACTGACTAAGCCGCCCAGGCACCCCTTGCGTTCTTAATTTACACTACATGTAATTGAAATTTCTCTTGGTTATTTGGAGTAATTACTTCTTGAAACCAGTAATTTTGGGCTCTTGAGGTACCATGTTGGGGGGACATAAAATGGACATGTAATAGCAGCTGGGATACCTTGAGTGTGCCGGGTTCTGGGTTGTTGTTTGAAGTACATTACTTAATTTAATCCTCATAACAACTCCACGAAGAAGGCATAAGTATTATCTCCATTTTATAAATAAGGAGACTCCAGCATAGAAGTATTGAGTAACTTGAGTATCTTGCCCAGAGAGGAGTCCACGCTCCCAACCTCCCCGCTATTCTGCTTCTGGAGTACTGACTTCAGCCGTAATTTTGGAAGTTGACATGAAGGAAAGTAAAAGACCTAAATTAAATTCAGTCTGATTGCTGATTTTTATATATAATACACACACACACACACACACATTGCTATATATAAAAAACATGGCACGTTTGGGGGATACCGGGCTGAACCAGCTGAGATCTCTTTATCAGACACCAATTCCAACATAAGATGGACCTGGGATTAATGTGCTATTGAAATTATAAAGCACCCTCGGAGCACAAGAGGTAGAAATTTTTGAAGGTAGCATCTGTTGTATGATATATACATGGGGTGTTTGAAGTCCAAAGACCTACATTTGAACCCCCAGTTCTGTCATTGGCTGCAGTGATCTTAGCAGGGCACTTGAGCTGAGTTTGTAAAGGCAGCATAAAGAGAGCTGTGAGGAAGATAAACTGTATTAATGTTCTCTGTGAAAAGCGATGCAATTCAAGGTTGTGTTTCGACTGTGGGGATCAGGGAGTGCATCAGATGGAAGGTGGGGGTAAGTCTGTGTCTTGAAAGATGAATGGGGGTCCAGAATCACCTAGGAGACAGAGTTATATGGAGGAGGCATTCTAGGTGGAGGAAATCTATGAGCAAAAATGTGGTGAGATGGCAGAATGATGCAGTGAAGGCATGTTC
Organism: Cryptoprocta ferox; assembly: GCA_028646485.1. Taxonomy (NCBI): domain Eukaryota; kingdom Metazoa; phylum Chordata; class Mammalia; order Carnivora; family Eupleridae; genus Cryptoprocta; species Cryptoprocta ferox. The sequence goes on from CM053577.1 coordinate 108,112,982, forward strand.
TGGAGAGGTGAGTTACATGTTTTTGGTTGAAGTTCAGGTTTTCTAAGCAGTGGGCCAGTGGTGGAGAAGCCTAAAATGGTAGGTTGGAGCTAGATCATGGAGAGAGCTTTTGAATGTCACATCTAAGGAAGTTGGATTTTATATGGTGGTAGGGAACCATTCAGGGTTTCAAAGCATTTTTGAAGAGTCGATTGGAGTGATCCAGGCCTGGAGGTGATGAGGACATCTAAAAGGTTCTTCCAAAAGGTGAAATAAGTGATGAGGGCCTGGTTTGGAAAGGAGAAGGTAGCGGGGGTAGAAAATCAACTTGCCTGTTGATCGTTTGCACCTTTGTCATGAAGGCAGGTCAAGGAATGTACAGCTGTCTCACATCTTGGGTAGTCTTATTGGCCACTGTCTTCATAAGGCCAAATACTTTTTCCCCCTAAGTGATAATCTCCTGAAATTAATTCTTTTTACCCTCTCAGTGTCCTTTAACATAATAATTTGGAGTCCCGTCCCATCTGAGAGGTGGGTGATAGGCTCAGGGAAAACTCTTGAGTCTTGGTGACACTTCAGCTGAGTTTTACCCTATACAAAGAAGTAGCTAGGTAGGATTGGGTGCAAGGGTAGGTGGAAGAGAGAATGGAGAGGAGGAAGGAATGACAGTGGCCAGATGGATAAATGACTCTTCTAGGCAGAGAGAATCATAGAGTAAATATAAAAAGCACAATAACATCCGAGAACTGATGCGGGAGTCGACAGGAATACGAGACTAAGTTATAGGCAGTGGGAGTTGAGAGAAAGGTACACAGGACAATCATCGGGATGCTCAAAGAAGATATGAGCTCCCCCTGCCCCTGTAAAGATTTCTATTTGGTAAATATATTTTATAATATATATGGTTTTTTTATTTTTTAACATTTATTCATTTTTGGGAGACACAGAGAGATGGAGTGTGAGCAGGGGAGGGGCAGAGAGAGAGGGAGACAGTATTTGAAGCAGGATCCAGGCACAGAGCCCTGTGTGGGGCTTGAACTCACAAACACAAGATCATGACCTGAGCCGAAGTCGGATGCCTCACGTACTGAGCCACCCAGGCATCCCTATAATATATATGTTTTATTAGTATATTTGTACATGTGTATAATTAAAATAAATGCATATTTATTGGGGCTGATGCTCTCTTTTTTAACTGATGTACCAGGGTGTACCAGAAATGTTTGAAATGACCAGTTTAGGGGAATGGTGACAAATGATGAAGTTAGAGAAGTATGCAATAACCAATATGTGCTTGCTTTGGGGACTTTCTCCTAAAAACTATGAAACACCACTGAAAGAATGATTTTTAAGCCAGAAGTGACACAACTGGGTTTTCACTATAGAAAGATCACTCTTGTACTTTATGGGAAAGTCAGTGGATTGCATCTGGGTAAGCCTGCAAGAAGCAGAGGCCAGGGAGGCTATGACAGGCATCCAGGGAGGAAGTGGTGAGGACATGAGCAAGGTAGTGCTCATTTAGAAAGACAAGGAGAAAGATTTCAGAGGGACTTAAGCAGTCAGGTTGATAGAACACTTGGACTGTATTACAGAGGAGTGCAGAGGGAGAAATCTAGGAAGACTCCAGGCCTCTGGATTGGGCTGACAAGGGTCTCAAGGGTCTAGAGTTCCTGTGCTAACCCATTTCTGTGCATTATCCCATACACTTTCCAACTCAGCCCTATGAACAGAGAACTATAATAATCCCGATTCTAAAGATGTGAAAACTGAGGGTCAAGAAAAGTAATGATTTGCTCAAAGTAATGGCGGTGGAGCCAGCATTTGAACCATATTGCCTGTGAAGAATTTTATCTCTCCCACTTGTGTGTTTTTCTGTCCCTTTGCATGAGATTTTAAAATCCTCGTGATCCTGGGGCACCTGGGTGGCTCAGTTGGTTAAGCATCCGGCTTCAGCTCAGGTCATGATCTCGCGGTTTGTGGGTTCGAGCCCCGCATCAGGCTCTGTGCTGACAGCTAGCTCAGAGCCTGGAGCCTGTTTCGGATTCTGTATCTCCCTCTCTCTCTGACCCTCCCCTGCTCCTGCTGTCTCTCTCTGTTTCTCAAAGATAAATAAAAAAAAAAAATTTTTTTTTAAATAAAAAAAAATAAAATCCTCGTGATCCTGAGGGCTTCTGGTATTTTTCTGTTTCTTTTATCTGTTGTAAGAGTAGTCTGGCAGGTGTGTTTACAAAAATCACAGGTAATTTTTAAATTAAAAGAAATTTTTCCTTTGTGTCTCCTAGCTATTTCTGTCTCTCTTATCTATAGGGTGAGTATACTTGAAGTATGTCTTTGGCTGTTGACTTATAGAGTGGGAAGGAAAGAACCATATGAAACCAATTTAGATAAGATAGAATAAATGTAAAGGGAGTGGCTGAATTATTTTCAGGAATAATTTATCACATTCTGACATAGGTTGAGTCAGGCAAATAACGCTAGAAGGAGGAAGATAGTGAAGAAAAAAACCGTATCATACCATCCTGAACATCTACCATGTTCTCTAGCGGTTAATAGAAGACAGTTTTCTTCCCCACAGATAACGCTTGTATTTCCAAAAGGGTCTTTCACTGAAGGCAACTGTGGTTTTAAGAAATCAGGAAAAACCAAAATTCGATCCATTTTTGTTTTATAGGAGATATGATACCTAGAAGTGTATCAGCCCTTAACCCTTTGATGAGAATGTGGATTTGGTTAACTCTGTTTCCCAAGAAACTGTTAAAAATAGTGTTTGTTACTTCGCGATATTGCTTATGATAAAAATAAGCTGATTGGTAAATTGCATCTGGAGAGGGAGAATTGTCAATACCTAATAGGAAGTCATGGCTTTGGGCTCCTATAACTGTCCCTCGGGGAGATTCTGGAAGCTGTGCCCATGGGATTGCTGATAGAGACATTGGTGCCTGTGGTACAAATAGGGCTTCTACACCAGGGTGATTCCTGCTCCTACCAGTGCAGATCTTCTCCCTGTGCCTGAGCTGTACGGACATCTTGAGGTCCTCCTGCTGAAGAGGAACACCTAACACTGCTCTGTTGGCAAGCTGTGTTTTTCTGACTGAAACCCTTTCAGCCTGTGGTTGTCGTGTGAGTCTGAATGTTTGGTTGAGCCTCAAGAAGACTCCCTGCTGGGGGTGATGCAACACTTTGGAAAACTCATTAGGAAAGAGAGTTGATGGACACCAAGGGAGTTGGCCTCAACTGTTATTAAGGCTAAAACACACACTTCAGGCCAAAGAAATCTTAAAATTTCTGAAAATTTAGCTAGTGCAAGTTTGAAACTCCTCCTTTCTGAAGTCTGAAAGTGACAGAGGCAATGGAGATCTTGATTTTGATTTTGAGTAAGATGGAATAATCTTACAAAGCTCCTTAGCAACAGTTCTAGAGAAATGAGTGTCTTCATCATTAAAAGAGACATTTGGTGACCAAACATACCCCCATTGTTGGGGGGGGGCAGTTGTATAAAATCAGTTTGGAGACTTTTTCTGGGAACATGGAGTGCATATACTTTTCCCTATGCCTCCTGCTAGGTTCAGCTAAAGACGCTGGACATTTTATATGAAATAAACATAGGAAGACAATGAAAGGTGGAGAGAAGAAGACAGACTAGCTAGGGATCTTGAGACCCTAGGAGCAACATGGTGGTGAGATTCCTGAATTTTCTTTTTGCCTCATTTAGCCCAAACTTGGAGCTACAGAATTATCAATGGGTACAGACAAAAAACAAACAACACCCCCCAACCCCCCAAAAACAGTAATGAAAACCTGCTCTCTATTCACAGGACCAGGAAGTAGGCAGTATTTCTTGATAAGGCAGAAAACTTTAAGACAATAACAGCTCTACTATAACCAGACACCACAGAAAAAACTGTGACTGCCTCCCTACCTATGCCAGCAAAGGCTGGCTGGGAACCTGTTCTTTCACCGAACAGATTGCAATGAAGTGTCCACCCTCCCCCTGCCAGGCTGGTATCAGAGAAGCCTGAGTAGGAAACCAGGACTTTCATCTCACCAGAAAATAACAAGCTTTCCCCACTTGCTGTATTAATGCAGAAACATGGGGAACCTGAAATTCTACCCCACCCCAGCAGTGGGAATATTTTAAGGCCATTACAAATGGGAGACAGTAAAGAGGTGTAAAGAGAGACGGGATTTCTGTACTTCACCCAAATTGATAACGTGATGACACCAAGTGACTGTGATAACATATATAATTGAACACCTAGAGCAACCGCTAAAAAAGCTATACAAAGAGTACATGAAAAAACACTATAGATAAATGAAAACGGAGTTATAAAAAGATATTCCAGTCGCCCACAGGAAGGCAAGGGAAAAATTAACAGAAAACAAAATAAAAATAAATAAAATAGCCAACTTAAGCCCTAGTATTTCAATAATTACATTAGGTATAAATACACCAATTAGAGATTATAGTGGATTTAAAAACATGCCCTAACTTATCTATCTATGAGGTGGTAGATATTAACTAAACTTATTGTGGTAATCATTTCACAACATACATGAGTCAAGTCATTAGGGTGTATGCCTTAAGCTTATACAGTGCTGTATGTTAATTATATCTCAATATAACTGAAATAAAAGGAAATGAAAACATGTCCCAAATATATGCTGTCTGCGTGAAACTCATTTCAAATATAGTAACAGAGGCAAGTTAAAAGTAAAAGGATAGAATAAGATTATTATGGAAACATTAATCAAAAGAAAGCAGAAATGGCTATATTCATACCAAATAAAGTAAACTCCAGAGCAAAGAAAATTACCATAGGTAGAGAAATACATTTATATAATGAAAACGGGTCAATTGACCAAGAAGATACAGCAGTCCTAAATGTGTGTGCACTAAAGAACAGCTGCAAAAATATCTGAAGCAAGAACTAATTTGATAGGAGAAATTGAAAAATCCACATTTATAATTGGAGACTTCAATACTCCTCTCTCAATAATTGATAGACTAGACAGAAAATTAGCAAGGATATAGACAAAGTCTGCAACACCATCAACAAAGATCTGATCAACATTTAAAGAACACTCCACCCAATAACAGCAGAATACACTTTTGTTTTTAAGTGCCCACAGAACATATACCAAGGCAGACCCATGTTATGGGCCTCAAATCCAACTTCAACAAATTTATTATTATTGAAATAACACAGAGTGCATTTTTCAATCACAGTTGAATCAAACTAGAAATCAGTAGCAGAAACACAACAGGAAATTCTCCGAACACTTGGAAACTAAACAACATATTTCTAAATAATTCATGGATAAAGAGGAGGTCTCAAGGGAAAATTTTTTTTAAATAGATTGAAAATAAAGGAATCTCAGGTAAAATAGTTCTAAGGGTGAAATTCAAATTACTAAATGCATACATTAGAAAAGAAGAAAAGTCTCAAATCAATATGTAAGTTCCTTCCTTTATAAAGGACCTAGAAAAAGAGCAAAATAACCCAAAGGAAGCAGAAGGAAGGAAATAATAAAAAGCAGAAATCATTGAAATTAGAAATAGACTAGAGAAAAACAATTAAACAAAACTGGTTCTTTGAAAAAAAAACAATAGAATTGGTAAACTTGTAGCAAGACTAACAAAATAAAAGACACAAAATTACCAATATAAGAAATGAAACAGGGAATACTACTATAGACTGCAGACATCAGAAAGATAAGGGAATATTAAAAACAACTCTGTATATTTAAATTTTACAATTTACATGAAGTGGACCAATTCCTGACAAATATAAACATAACTTGCCCAATATGAAATAATTTGAATAGCTCTATAACACAAGGAAATTGAACTGATAATCAATAACTTTCCACAACAGATATCTCAAGGCCCAGATGATTTCACTGGAGAATTCTTCCAAATATTAAAAAAAAAAAAATTAACATCAATTCTACATTATCCCTTTTAAAAAATTGAAAAGGAGGGAGTACTTCCTGATTCATTGTATAAAGCTAGTATTACTCTGGGCACCTGACTAGCTCAGTCAGTAGAGCATGTGACTCTTGATCTCAAGGTTGTGAGTTCAAGCCCCATGTTGGGCATGGAGCCTGCTTTAAAAATTTAAAAAATAAACATTTTAAAGCTTGTATAACTCTGATACCAAAATCAGATGAAGACAGTACAAAAAAAGAAAATTATAGATATCCCTCATGAATATTGACAAAATATTAGCAAATATAATCTAGCAATATATAGAAAAAATTACCATGACCAAGTGGGGTTTATTCTAGGTATGCAAGCCTGGTTTAGTATTCAAAAATCAATCAAAGTAATCCACTATATTAGGAGACTAAAGAAAAATCACATGATTGTGTTAAATGATGCAGAAAAAGCTTTTGACAAAAATTCAACACCATGTTTAATTTTTTTTCTAGAAAAAATAGGAAGGGAGTAGAACTTAATTCAATTTGATGAAGACCATATATAAAAAAACCAACATTATACTTAATGGTGATACTTTTTCTATAATTTGGGGGAACAAGACAAGGATGTCTGTTCTCACCACTCTTATTTAACATGGCGCTAGAAGTTCTGGCCAGTGCAGTAAGGGAGGAAAAGGAAGTAACAGTCGTACAGATTGGAATGAAGAAATAAAAGTGTTCCTATTTGCAGATGACATGATTGTGCATAGGATATCCTAAAGAATCTACAAAAAACTCTCCTAGAACTAATAAGTGAGTTTATTGAGGTGGCAGGATAAAAGATAAACATACAAAAATCAATTCCATTTCTGTACACTAGCAGAGAACACATGAACACCAAGATTAAAAATATAATTGCTCAACAAAATTTCTTAGGTATAAATCTGACAAATATATACAGGACTTATATGTTGAAAATTAAACAGTACTGATAAAGATTTAAATAAATAGAAACATACTGTGTTCATCATTGGAAGACTCAGCATTGTAAAGATGTCAGTTCTCCACAAATTTATATAAATGTTTAACACAAACCTTTTTTTTAGATATAGGTAAGATTATTCTAAAATTTATATGGAAGGCACATAAACTAGAATAATCAAATTTTAAAAAGGGTAAAGTGGAAGGAAGCAGTCTCTCTGATCTTAGGACTTGTTCTATAGCTATAGTACTCACTGCTCTGTGGTATTAGCAGAGAAGATACAGAATAGTGGAACAGAACAGAGAACACAGAAGTAGACCCATACTCATATACTCTACGGATTTTTGGCAAAGATGAGAACGCAGTTCAATGGAGAAAGGATAGGCTTTTCAACAAATTGTGCTAGAGCAACTAGACATCCATAAGTTAAAAAATGAAGATTTACTTAAGTCTCACATCTTAACACCAAAAAATCCATTTAGAGGTGCTCTAAGGGACCTTGACCCTTTGGTTCACATCCATGTCTCACCTTTGTAATTTTGTTAGGATTGTGCACTAGAAACATCCTTGGTTGCACCATTTAAGTTTTTTCGAAGTAGTTTTGAGCTAATGAAATTTGGATAATGCCCACCCTCCCCAAAGCCTGATGATTATTTATATTTCTTATTTTTTAATTTTTAAGTTTTATTTTAGAGAGAGTGAGCACAAGCAGATAAGGGGGCAGAGGGAGGAGGAAGAAGAGGAGGAGGAAGAGGAGGAGGAGGGGAGAGAGAGACAGACAGACAGACAGACAGAATCTTAACCGGGCTCCATGCTCAACACAGAGTCTGACACAGGGTTCAATCCCACTACCCTGGAATCATGACCTGAGCTGAAATCAAGAGTCGGGTACTCAACAGACAGAGCCACCCAGGCGCCCCTATATTCTTTTTCTTTTTATAAGGCAAAGGAGCAAATCTTTGTTACCTAGTAGCCCTCCCAGAAAACCCAAAGATAGTTTTGGCATAAAAGACATCATTCATTGTTCAAAATTTAGAGCATGATAAAAGGAAGACAGAATTGTCTGATGAGACAAGTCATGAATGTAAGAATTACTTTTTTAAACACAAGATATATTTATTTTAAATAATATTTTAGAACCATAGCAATAAATAGTCATTTTTAGGAACTTTGAGAAAGGAACCTTTTTTCAAGATCATTCAAGTGTTTACCAGTAGTACAGAGAGTTGACAGAATATGCTGGTAGTAAACAGAAAACCGTTAGCATTAAATAACTTGATCATTTTATAAAAAGCAATCCCTGCTTGTTTTTTATATCATCCAAATAACATTTCTGTAGCAAAGAATTTATAAGCTTCTGTTTTTTTATGAATAAAACCACTGATACTGAGTGTACCTTTAATTTCACTATGTATAGGTTTAAAAATGGCATTAGAGTTTATATTTCATCTTTACATTTACTTGGAAATAATCTGTTTATCATAATGAGTCTTCTCAGAAAAATGCTATATCTTTCCATTTTTCCCTTTTTAAAACTATTTTTTCCGGCTTTGTTGAAATAATCCACATATAACAATGTGTAAGTTTTGGGTGTGCAGCGTCGTGATTTGATATATGTATATATTGCAAAATGACTACCACAATAAGGTTAGTTAATGTGCTGATCACTTCAAATAGTTACCTTTTTCATACGTATGTGTGGACAACTTTTAAGACATGCTCTCTAAAAGAAAAAAAAAGATCTCTCTTACAACTCTCAAATATACATATAATACAGTACTATGTATGGACTTTTAAAAATTCATTTTGATATTCTTTTATATGTATGTATTTAGATAGTTTTAGTACATAGCCATGTTAAGAATAAAATTAAAGAGGGTACCTGGGTGGCTCAGTTGGTTAAGCGTCCGACTTCGGGTCAGGTCATGATCTCACAGTTTGTGAGTTCGAGCCCCGTGTCAGGCGCTGTGTGGACAGCTTGGAGCCTGGAGCCTGCTTCAGATTCTGTGTCTCCCTCTCTCTCTGTCCCACCCCTACTTGTGCTCTGTCTGTCTCTCTCTTTTTCTCTCTCTCTCTCAAAAATAATCAACATTAAAAAACTTGTTTAATTAAAAAAATAATAAAGGTTTTTAACATTACTTTTAAGGTGTAATTAATCTTGGGATGCCTGGGTGGCTCAGCCAATTAAGCATCTGACTTCCACTCAGGTCATGATGTCACATTTTGGGGGTTCGAGCCCCACCTCGGGGTCTCTGCTGTCAGCATGGAGCCTGCTTAAGATCCTCTGTACCCCTCTCTCTCTGTCCCTACCTCACTTGCACATGTACTCTCTCTCTCTCTCTCTCAAAAATAGATAAACATGAAAAGAGATGTAATTAATCTTAATAGCATATTAAACTATACATATATGTATTCTTTTAAACTTAATATGTCATGTGCATATCCCCATGCCATTTAATATACCTTTAAGGCAGCATTTTAAATATATTAATAATATTCAATTATGCTTTTATCATAATTTATCTGTTTCTTTGTTGTTAGAGACAGTTTACCAAGGTGGTTGAAAGCAAGTACTTTGGAACCAAACTGCTTTGGATGGAATTTTTTCTGTGACACTCTCTCAACAGCAAAATGGGGATGGTAATACATATTTCATAGGGTTGTTGTGAAGATTATATAAGTTCTGTAAATCACTTAGAACAGCATCTGGCATGTAGTTATTATGTAAGTGTTACTATGAATGTCCTGGTACATAAATCTTTGTCAGAGTTTGTAATGTTTTCCTTAGATTTTTAAAAGGGAAACATCTTGGTCAAAGAGCATGAACTCTCTCAGAGTTTATGGACTAAACAGAAGTAATAATAAAGTCATTCATAGTCTAACGATACTAATGTTGGTAGAAAGATGTTGAAAAGACGAAATATGCATCTGACCAATATCATTGGTGCAATGGTAAACTGGACCATTATAGAACAGATTTTAAAAGGATTTTAGATTTGTTTTTTTTTCATTGAAGAAAAGGCTAGTAATGTTGGATGCAGCTTGATTGGAAAGAAACATCATCTACTGAAAGTACATTTACTCATTCTCAACAAATATTTACTGGGTACCTACTCTCTGCCAGATTCTGCCCCGAGGTTGCATTAGCAAACAAAACAAAGATCCCTGCCCTTATGGGTTTTATATTCTATGGGGGGAAGATAAGTATAAAATATTGTAAATAGCATATTGAAAGGCAATGAATGCTATAGAAAAAGAAAATGAAAAAAATGGGTTAAGTGGAGAGTTACAGCAGTCAGCTGAGGACTCATCGGGAAGATGACATTTGAGTAGTTAAAAAGGTTAGAAGTGGCTCTGGGGAAAGAGGTTTCCAGCAGAGGCCCTGGGTGAGCTGCCCAAGACACAGTAGGGGCCAAGTGAGTGGGCGGGAGAAGAGGTGAGAGAGCCACCAGAGCCAAAGAGAGGGCTACTGGAGGGGCTTTGTCTTTCCCTCTGAGTGAAATGGGGGAGCCTTCTCAGGGTTGTTGTGTTTTTTAAATTTTTTTGACGTTTATTTATATTTGAGAGACAGAGTGCGAGCTGGGGAGGGGCAGAGAGAGAGGGAGACACAGAATCTGAAGCAGGCTCCAGGCTCTGAGCTGTCAGCACAGAGCCCGACATGGGGCTCGAACCCACGAACCGTGAGATCATGACCTGAGCTGAAGTCTGATGCTTAACCGACTGAGCCACGCAGGCCAGGGTTTTTGAGTAGAAGAGTGATCTGAACTATTTCACGGATCTCTCCCCAAGAATAGATTGTAGAGGACAAGGTTAGAGAGAAAAGTAACAATCAGTGTGCATGGGAGGTGGGAATAGCTGGGGTCAGGGTGCTAGGCTGGTGAGACATGTAGAGTCAAAGAATTCAGGGAAATTAGCTCTCATGTGTCCAAGAAAGGAGAGTTTTGCTGATAGAATTGACAGTTCATAGCTTAATGGTGAGTAAGGGGACTGAAAGGTCATTAAAAGAGTAAAGTGAAAACAGGAGTTCCAGGGACCATCTCAATTCAGGGACAAGTAGTAGTAAATGTACCAGGAGCTCCTCTATTACATTGTAAGACTAATTGCTGTTTACAGAAATGTCCTTGAATCATCAAAAATAAGTAAATTCTGCACATTTTTAAAGCAGGTGAGTAGATAGCTAAGGTTTTGTGTATGCAGTAGTAATTAATATTTTTCCAGATAGTTTTAATCATTTGAAAAACCTGTGTATAGATCCAACCTACCTCACCAAAGTTCAAACAGTGCCTTCATTCAGTCTTTGCTGAATAAGAATATGAAGTGGAATTAGTTTTGCTGCATTTATTTTGACCTCACTTCATTGCAGTCACAGAGTGACTTTGTAAGTGTTTCTGCGATTCTATTCAACAAGGGAAAACCGAGGCCAGGTTGTGAGTGCCAGGCCAGTGCCTAGAAGTCAGGGGCAGCTTTGTTCTTTTCCAGCTGCTTGCTGAAACCAAGACCTTTAAGAGTGCAGCACCTGCCTAGAAAAGCAATCCAGGTATTCTAGAAATATATTGTTTCAGAGCCAGCTGCCTTATATGTGATTATAAGCTGTGAATGAAGAATTAAATTATGTTCATTAAGATCTACTTATTACGATAAAGTAGTTTTAGGCTGGGTTTTTTTTAATGTTTATTTATTTTGAGAGAGTAAATGAGCATGTGAGAAGGGTAGAAGGATAGAGAGAGAGGGAGACAGAGAATCCCAAGTGGGATCCATGCTGTCAGCGCAGAGCTGGATGCAGGGCTCAAACTCATGAACTGTGATATCATGACCTGAGCTGAAATCAAGAGTCTGACACTTGGATGTTTAACCAGCAGAGCCACCCAGGTGCTCCAAAGATGCTTTCTTCTTAAACATTGTGTTACAGAGGTGGACTATGTCTTGTTACAGAAAGCACAATTAATGTTAGTAACAAGTGCCAGAAGTTAAACATGTTTAATATACATTGTTTCTCCTTAGGATTTTCTGTTGCAGCAGACCATGCTACGAATTAAAGATCCTAAGAAGTCATTGGATTTTTATACCAGAATTCTTGGAATGACGTAAGTAAACTATTTATTCACGTCCATAATGTTTTTTAAATTAATTAATTAATTATTTTTTTTTTTTTTTTTTTTTTTTTTTTTTTTTTTTTTTTACATCCAAGTTAGTTAGCATATAGTGCAATAATGATTTCAGGAGTAGATTCCAGTGATTCATCCCCTATGTATAACACCCAGTGCTCATCCCAACAAATGTATTCCTTAATGCCCCTTACCCATGTAGCCCCTCCCCCCACCCTTGACCGCTCCAGGAACCCTCAGTTTGTTCTCTGTATTTAAGAGTCTCTTATGTTTTGTCTCCCTCCTTGTATTTATATTATTTTTGCTTCCCTTCCCTTATGTTCATCTGTTTGTATCTTAAATTCCTCATATCAGGGTAGTCATATGATATTTGTCTTTCTCTGACTAATTTCACTTAGCATGATACCCTCTAGTTCCATCCATGTAGTTGCAAATGGCAACATTTCATTCTTTTTGATTGCTGAATAATACTCCATTGTATATATACACCACATCTTCTTTATACATTCATCCACCGATGGACATTTGGGCTCTTTCCATATTTTGGCTATTGTTGATAGCACTGCTATAGACATTGGGCTGCATGTGCCCCTTTGAAACAGCACACTTGTATCCCTTGGATAAATACCTAGTAGTGCAATTGCTGGGTGGTAGGGTAGTTCTATTTTTAATTTTTTGAGGAAGCTCCACACTGTATTCCAGAAGGGCTGCACCAGTTTGCATTCCCACCAGCAGTGCAAAAGAGATCCTCTTTCTCCACGTCCTTGCCAACATCTGTTGTTGCCCAAGTTGTTAGTCTTAGCCATTCTGACTGGTGTGAGGTGATCTCATTATGGTTTTAATTTGTATTTCCCTGATGATGAGTGATGTTGAGCATTTTTTCATGTCTGTTTGCCATCTAAATGTCTTCTTTGGAGAAATGTCTAATCATGTCTTTTGCCCATTTCTTCACTGGATTATTTGTTTTTTTGGGTGTTGAGTTTGATAAGTTCTTTATAGATTTTGTATACTAGCCCTTTATCTGATATGTCATTTGCAAATATCTTCTCCCATTCTGTCGGTTACCCTTTAGTTTTGCTGATTGTTTTCTTTGCTCTACAGAAGGTTTTTATTTTGATGAGGTCCTAGTACTTCATTTTTGCTTTTGTTTCCCTTGCCTCCAGAGACACGTTGAGTAAGAATTTGCTGTGGCTGAAGTCAGAGAGTTTTTGCCTACTTTCTCCTCTAGGATTTTGATGGTTTCCTGTTTCACATGTAGGTCTTTCATCCATTTTGAGCTTATTTTTGTGTATGGTATAAGAAAGTGGTCCAGGTTCATTTTTCTGCATGTCGCTGTCCAGTTTTTCCAGCACCATTTGCTGAAGAGACTGTCTTTTTTCTAATGGGTATTCTTTCCTGCTTTGTCAAAGATTAGTTGGCCATTTGTTTGTGGGTCCATTTCTGGGTTCTCTATTCTGTTCCACTGATCTGAGTGTTTGTTTTGGTGCCAGTACCATACTGTCTTGATGATTACAGCTTTGTAGTACATCTTGAAGTCCGCGATTGTGATGCCTCCAGCTTTGGTTTTCTTTTTCAGGATTGCTTTGGCTATTCAAGGTCTTTTCTCATTCCATACAAATTTTAGGATTGTTTGTTCTAGCTCTGTGAAGAATGCTGGTGTTATTTTGATAGGGATTGCATTGAATATGTAGATTGCTTTGGGTAACATCGACATTTTAACAATATTCTTTCAATCCATGAGCATGGAATATTTTTCCATTTTTTTGTGTCTTCAATTTCTTTCATAAGCTTTCTATAGTTTTCAGTGTATAGATTTCAGTGTATAGTTTTCAGTGTATAGGAATAAACCTCTTATTCCTAGGTATTTTATGGTTTTGGGTGCAAATTGTAAATGGTATCGATTCCTTGATTTCTCTTTCTGTTGCTTCATTATTGGTGTTTAGGAATGCAACTGATTTCTGTGCATTGATTTTATATCCTGTGACTTTGCTGAATTCATGGATCAGTTCTAATAATTTTTTGGTGGAATCTTTTGGGTTTTTCATATAGAGTATCATGTCATCTGTGAAGAGTGAAAGTCTGACTTCCTCCTTGCTGATTTGGTTGCTTTTATTCCTTTGTGTTGTCTGATTGCTGCCAATACTATGTTGAATAAGAGTGGCGAGAGTGGACATCCCTGTCGTGTTCCTGACCTTAGGGGAAAAGCTCTCAGTTTTTCCCCACTGAGGATGATATTAGCAATGGGTCTTTCATATTTGGCTTTAATGATCTTGAGGTATGATCCTTCTAACCCTACTTTCTTGAGGGTTTTTAATCAAGAAAGGATACTGTATTTTGTCAAATGCTTTCTCTACATCTATTGAGAGGATCATGTGGTTCTTGTCCTTTCTTTTATTGATGTGATGTATCACATTGATTGTTTTTGTGAATATTGAATCAGCCCTGCATCCCAGGTATAAATCCCACTTGGTCGTGGTGCATAATTCTCTTAATGTATTGTTGGATCCAGTTGGCTAGTATCTTGAGGATTTTTGCATCCAAGTTCATCAGGGAAATTCTCCTTTTTAGTGGGGTCTTTGTCTGGTTTTGGAGTCAAGGTAATGCTGGCTTCATAGAATGTGTTTGGAAGTTTTCCTTCCATTTCTATTTTTTGGAACAGCTTCAAAAGAATACATGTTAACTCTTCTTTTTTTTAAATTTTTTTAACGTTTATTTATTTTTGATAGAGACACGGAATGTGAGCAGAGGAGGTTTCAGAGAGAGAGGGAGACACAGAATCAGAAGCAGGCTCCAGGCTCTGAGCTAGCGGTCAGCACAGAGCCTGACGCAGGGCTCGAACCCACAAACTGTGAGATGATGACCTGAGCCGAAGTCGGCCGCTCAACCGACTGAGCCACCCAGGCGCCCCGTTAACTCTTCTTTAAATGTTTGGTAGAATTCCCCTGGAAAGCCATCTGGCCTTGGAATCTTGTTTTTTGGAAGATTTTTGATTATTAATTCAATTTCTTTACTGCTTTTCTGTTCAAATTTTCTATTTCTTCTTGTTTAAGTTTTGGTAGTTTATATGTTTCTAGGGATTTGTCCATTTCTTTCAGATTGCCCATTTTATTGGCATATAATTACTTATAATATTCTCTTATTGTTTGTATTTCTGCAGTGTTGGTTGTGATCTCTCCTCTTTAATTCTTGATTTTATTTGAGTCCTTTCCTTTTTCCTTTTGATCAGACTGGCTAGGGGTTTATCAATTTTGTTAATTCCTTCAAAGAACCTGGTTTCATTGATCTGTTGTTCTAATGTGTTTTTTTGTTTTGTTTGTTTGGTTTTGGTTTTGGTAGCATTGATTTCTGCTTTAATCTTTATTATTTCCTGTCTTCTGCTGGTTTGGGTTTTATTTGCTGTTCTTTTTCCAGCTCTTTGAGGTATAAGGTTAGGTTGTGTATCTGAGAACTTTCTTTTTTCTTTAGGAAGGCCTGGATTGCTATATACTTCTCTCTTATGACTGTCTTTGCTGCATCCCATAGGTTTGGGCTGTGGTGTTACCATTTTCATTGGCTTCCATGTACTTTTTAATTTCCTCTTCAACTTCTTGGTTAGCTCATTCATTCTTTAGTAGAATGTTCTTTAGTCTCCAAGTATTTGTTGTCTTTCCAAATTTTTTCTTGTGGTTAATTTTGAGTTTCATAGCGTTGTGGTCTGAAAATATGCATGGTATGATCTCAATCTTTTTGTACTTGTTGAAGGCTGATTTGTGTCCCAGTATGTGATCTATTCTGGGGAATGTTCCATGTGTACTCGAGAAGAATGTGTATTCTGCTGCTTTAGGATGAAATGTTCTGAATATATCTGTTAAGTCCTTACAGTACAGTGTGTCATTCAAAGCCATTGTTTCCTTGTTGATTTTCTGTTTAGATGATCTGTGCATTGCTGTAAGTGGGGTGTTGAAATCCCCTATTATTTTCAATGGGTTTCTGTATGTTTGTGAATGATTTATATGTTGGGGTGCTACAACTTTTGGAGCATAAATGTTACAATTGTTAGATCTTGGTGGATAGACCCCTTAATTATGATATAATGCCCTTCTTCATCTCTTGTTACATGCTTTATTTTAAAATCTAAATTGTCTGATATAATATGGCTACTCCGGTTTTCTTTTGGCAATCATTAGCATGACAGATGGTTCTCCATGCCTTACTTTCAATCTGAAGGTGTCTTTAGGTCTAAAATGGGTCTCTTGTAAACAGCATATAGGTGGATTTTGCTTCTCATCCATTCTGTTACCCTGTGTATTTTAATTGGAGTGTTTAGTCCATTGACATTTAAAGTGAGTACTAAAAGATACGAATTTATTGCCATTATGTTGCTTGTAAAGTTGGAGTTTCTGGTAGTGTTTTCTGGTCCTTTCTAATCTTTATTGTTTTTGGTCTTTTTTCCCCTCAGAGAGTCCCCTTAAAATTTCTTGCAGGGCTGGTTTAGTGGTCATGAACTCCTTTAATTTTTGTCAGGGAAACTTTTTATCTCTCCTTCTGTTTTGAATAACAGCCTTGCTAGATAAAGAATTCTTGGTTGCATATTTTTCTGATTCAGCACATTGAATATATGCCTCCTTTCTGGCCTGTCAAGTTTCTGTGGATAGGTCTGCTGTGAACCTGATCTCTCTTCCCTTGTAGGTCAAGGACTTTTTTTCCCTTGCTGCTTTATGATTCTTTCCTGGCCTGAGTGTTTTGTGAATTTGACTATAATATATGCCTTGTTGATGGTTGGGTTTTGTTGAATTTAGTGGGAGTTCTCTGTGCTTCCTGCATTTTGATGTCTGGGTCTTAACCCAGGTTAGGAAAGTTTTCCGCTGTGATTTGCTTACATAATCCTTTCACTCATTTTTTTTCTCTCTTCATCTACTGGGACCCCTATGATTAGGATGTTATTCCTTTTTAATGAGTCACTGAGATCTCTCATTCTCTTTTGTCCTTAGTTTTCCTCTTTTTTTCTGCTTCATTATTTTCTATAAGTTTGTCCTTAATATTGCTGATTCGCTGCTCTGCTTCATGCATCCTTGTCATCATGCCATCCATTCGGGATTGCATCTAAGTTACAGCATTTTTATTTTCATCCTGACTAGATTTTACTTCTTTTATCTCTGCAGAAAGGGATTCTATACTTTTTTCAACCCCAGCTAGTAGTAATATTATTGTGATTCTAAATTCTGGTTCAGACATCTTGCTTGTATCTGTATCGATTCAGTTCCTGGCTGTCATTTCTTCCTGTTATTTCTTTTGGGGTAAATTCTTTCATTTTGTCATTTTGAAGGAAGAAAGAGAAATGATAAAATAATAAAAATTAAAAAATTAAAAACAACACAAAAAAGTCAAATAAAGGATGCTAGATACTAGGTATGTTTTGGTCTGGTTGTTGAAAGAAGCCTGATAGAATAGAGAAAAATTGGAAAGAAAAGAAAGATAAGAAAGGAAGACATTTGAAAAAATTTTTTAAATGAATACAATAAAATACAAGAAAATGAAGTGATGAAAATAAAATAGAATTTTTAAAAAGTAAAAAATATAGTAGAAAAAATTAGTCTTTTTTATACAAATGGAAATAAAAATAACTTTTTTCTCTTTCTGTATTCAAGAATAAGAAAAGAAAAGAAAAAACATTGAATAGATGGACCAGTGAACAGAAAGAAATGTGATTGAAGTTACATCCAGTTTCCCCTAGAAGTCAAACTATGAAGCACTTTATAGTCTGTAAACTAAGCAGGCAGAGAGACTTGTGTTCCTCTAGAGCACAAGAAGTGTAATGGCTCCATTCTCTTCTAGATGGCACTGCTTAGTTTACTGAGGTGGATCATTGTGGCGTGTGTAGGCATGTATGGACATGTGCGGGAGGGTGAAAATGGCATCACCCAGCTACCCAGTCTCTAGTATCAGAACACTGTGTGCTCACCCACCGGCAATCAGGCACCCCTCCTTTGGCTTCTGTCCACTCCCCGCTTCTACACTGTCCATTAACAAGCCATCAGCCTGCTAGGCGGTACCTCCCTCCCAAGTTTTATCTCAGTTGGGGCTGTTTCCAAAACCCCTTACTTCTGAGGACCCTGTGGCTTTGGCTGCTCAGATGCTGAGCAATGGTGGGTGCTGGTCTGCCCCGGGAATATTTGTGAGACTGCGCTGCTGCAGACACCTAGAGACTGCAGCCGGGTGCCAGCCTGCCCCAGAAACAGTTTATGTGATCTTGTAGCAGCGTTTTAGGGATTATGGAAAATCGCAACACACATCTGGCACCAAGCCTCAGTGAACCCTTAATGTCCTTGTTTCAACACCAGTGAATGTGGCTGTTTCCCAGTGTCCACTGGGACCTTTGCCTGTGGGGAGATAGCATAGCCTCTACCAAATGTCCTCCCACCAGGGGAACTGCCTCTCCCTGTGTGGCCCAGGGACCCCTTGGACCTTGCTCTCTGCTCCCGGGGATTCGCCCTCCCCACCGGAGCTCTGCCAGGTATCGAGCTGTGGAGTTTCAGACTCTGTGCTCCCCCTGTTTATATAGAGTCATTAATGGTATTTAAACCCTCTCCTTTCTCCCTTTCTTGTTCAGCCCCTTGTGGGTGTTTCCACTCTTTGTCTCCAGCTCCTTTCAGGAGGGAGTGCTTTCCCATACTCTCCCTCCGTTTCTGTCTTCTCTCCACAAGCAAAACCAGCTCCTTGCCCTCCATGGCTTCTCTCTCCCCCAGTTTACCTCTCTGCACCATGTACCTGCACAGTTCACTGGTTCAAGTTGTGCAGATTGTTGTGTTAATCCTCAAATCAGTTTTGTAAGTGTGCAACATAGTTTGGTTGCATTTCCAGGATGAGAGAGGCAAAAAAAAAACCTTCCATGCTGTTCTGCCATCTTGGCCCCTCCCTGTATCCATAATGTTTAAATGCATAGTTTTGTAAATACAAGGAATGTTTTCAGATCCATTAAAAAAAAGATTAAACTTTTCTTCAAAAGTCACAAAAGTCCTGGGGCGCCTGGGTGTTATTAAGTGTCTAACTTCAGTTCAGGTCATGATCTCATGGTTCGTGAGTTGAAGTCCTGCATCAGGCTCTGTACTGACAGCTCAGAGCCAGGAGTCTGCTTCACATTCTGTGTCTCCCTTTCTCTCTACTCCTCCCTCGCTTGTGCGAGTGCTTTCATTCTCTCTCTCTCAAAAATAAATAAACATTAAAAAAAAATACAGAAGTCCTTTTGGCCAGGTGTCTGGGACGAGGCTTGACCTGCCAGGGCTTCTGTCAAGTTCCTCTCTATGCAAGCCAGGCTCTCTAGACAGCAAGGCATGAGTGCTTGCGTGTTCTCCACCTCCCTTCTCTCTGGGAGCTGTGAGTTTAACCCTTAATGTGTTCAGATCCTTTCAATGTATGGTCTCTTGTTTATTTCGGAAAATATGTAGTTATAAAGATGCATTACTTAGCAAATGAATGAGTTTACAGAAAATTGGCCATCCCATTTTTACAGCATGTGTTCTCTTTTGCCGAATACGTAATGTCTACTGATCTTATAATCCTTAAAGCATTTTATTTTTCTTGATTTGTTTCCCTAAATAACATGAGGGTTTGTTTGTTTCGGACAATATAGATACATAAAGATTAAAAGTAAATTATTTTTATTTTGCCACGTACATAACCTCCATTGAGAAAAAAATTCAAGTAATATAGTATATGTTTGTTTAGGAAATCTGACCAGTTCAGAAAAATACAAAATGAAAAATGGTCATCTCCCTTTCCCAGTCTTTCTCCCCAAAGATAACTGCTGTTAACAGTTTCTTGTAATTCTTTCCAGAAAAAGTAGTTTTACAAATGTTTATTGTACATTTAAAAGAGTGAAAACAAATACATTGAACACTTGGTATTTGCCAGGCACCATATATGTTTCTTCATACAGTATCCACAGTAGCTTATGAAATAGTTTATACCCCATTTTACAGATGAAGGAAGAAACCAGAGTTTAAAGACATTATGTTACTGGCTCCAAATGTTACAATGGACACATGGCAGTGCAAGAATTTGAATCCAGGTCTGGGTGACTCCAGTGTTGACCTCATTTTTCAAGAGCCCCCAAACAGGGTGCTACTTGACCTTATAATGAAAGATATACTCAGCTGAGAAAAGCAGGTTATACAACAGGTTTATTTACTCTAGTTCCCACCTGACTGGTCTGTAAGGCTTGTTCCATCTGTTTTAATAGGCGCAGAGATGCTTTAACCATTCCCTCTTATTGATTACGAATAAGATCATCTTTGAGCACTTAATCCTTAATAATCTAAATAAAATTGCATCCTCATTCTGCCCTACTCCTTATAAAGTAATCTTATATTCTTTAAACTCACTTTATAGGCCATGACTTCAATAACATTTTTTAAAACTTTAGGATTCATAATTCATTCACTCTTTGTCTCCTCAGCTGTTCCCTTTCCACTGGCCTATGGTGTCTAAATGGGGTATCTCTCCATCAGAAGATGTGTCCCAAATGTGGGGCAGTGATCAGTTAGGGGGAAGCTGCTGGCTTGGTAGAATCGTCGTATTGGTTTTAATATGAATCAACCTTTCCTATTGTTAATTGATTTAGGCTTCTTATTTAATTGCAGGCTACTCCAAAAATTAGATTTTCCCACTATGAAATTTTCACTCTATTTCTTGGCTTATGAGGAAAAAAATGACATCCCAAAAGATAAAAATGAAAAAGTAGCATGGGTGTTCTCCAGGAAAGCTACACTTGAACTGACACAGTGAGTATGAGTTTTTATCTTTTAATATATATTATACATTTTCTTAAACCTTTTTTTCCTTACTGATAAGCTTAATTCAAACCAGGTCTGCCTAACCACTTTGCATTTATAACAGTTTGAATCTTTTATCATGGATCTTTGGTCTTTGTTCTGGGGGGTAAGGCAAGGGGTAGGGCTAGTTTGTCTTTTAGATAGAGAATGTACGACCGAATTGGCAAGACACTTGCCAAACTACAGCTAATGAATGTTGAGGCACTATAACTAACGTCTTCATAATTTCAGCATGTTAGAAATGTTATTTTTTAATTCTTTACACTGTTTCGGTGTCCTCTTGACCAACTAACAAAAGAGCATTTATTTTAGGGTGTGTGATTTAGTGTGTCCACAATTCAAAACAGCTCTGGAATCAGACGGACTAGACATGAGTGTTGGCTCTGACTATAGCTCTGCCACCCTGAATAAGTTCTGTCACCTCTCTCCGTGGCAGTCTCCTTTATGAAATGGGGACTCAAATCTAGCCCATGCAGCTGTTGTGAAGATTTAATGAAGTCCTCAAAGAAAATATCCTCAATAAAGTACAATAAATGACAGTTGCTATTGGTGTCATTATTGGTCTTACCAAGATGCCTGGTTTTATTGTCTCCTTAGCCTAATTAAAATCATATTTTCCCCATTTGCCTTTTCTGTGGTTGAAAACTTAATATTTACAGTAGCAAGGAATAAACCAAGTATATTAACTTATATACTTAAATGGTATGATTTCAAAGAGATTGTTGCACTTTTCTTTTCAGAATATCTATTCTACTGGTCACTTGTAATTATGTTTTCCCTCCTTTTGTAGCAACTGGGGCACTGAAGATGATGAGACCCAGAGTTACCACAGTGGCAACTCAGACCCTCGAGGATTTGGTATGTTTGCCTATGCGTGGGTAGTATACATGGATTTGTGTGATTTGTGCATTGTGTACCTATTAAGAATAATCAGCCTCTTAGGAGTATGCTTATTTTCCATGAAAATTTTGATTTAGGAATTAATTTCATAGGCTCTACCTAAACTCTACATTTACTCCCCCACAGTGATTTTACTTTTTTAGTCTCAGTATTATACATCCAGTAGAATTTTTAATTTAAAAAACAAAACCTGTGATTAATAAGAATCCCCATTTCTACTAGCATACACTTCTGCCCCCATCTGTAATCTCTCAGTCAAGATGACAGGATTGTAGGGGCGCCTGGGTGGCTCAGTCGGTTAAGTGTCCAACTTCGGCTCAGGTCATGATCTCACAGTCTGTGGATTTGAGCCCCGCATCGGGCTCTGTGCTGACACCTCAGAGCCTGCAGCCTGCTTCAGATTCTGTGTCTCCCTCTCTCTCTCTGCCCCTCCCCCACTTGCTCTCTGTCTCTGTCTCTCAAAATAAAATAAAGACATAAAAAAATTAAAAAAAAAAAGATGACAGGATTGTAGGCTTACATTGGCTGCTATGTATGCAGTGTCCACAACAAACCTATTCAGTACGAATAAAGGGTTACTCTCTCTTGATGTAGTAATTCTTAACAGCTTGAACTATACATGAGCCCCATATCAGGCTTATTTTAAATAATTTATAATTCAGAGCTACTAATTAGTTTATTATACACAGCCAGTTAGACTTAGATTCTTGTTCTTTAATATACGTTTTGAACTTATTCGACTCAGTGTGTTTTCAGGTGCCTCATATTTTGAAGTAAACTACTTTTGGAAGCTACTGTGATACTTGGATACCCTGAAGTAATTATTTCTTCCTTCTGTCTGCCTTGTTTTGGGGATGACCCCCTCAGGTCACATTGGAATTGCTGTTCCTGATGTACATGGGGCTTGTAAAAGATTTGAAGAACTGGGAGTCAAATTTGTGAAGAAGCCTGATGATGGTGAGTCTGCTACTTGTTTTCTTCAGGCCTCTCTTGAGTTACATAACATTTATCAAGCACCCACAGAGGGTACTGATACAGTCAGTCCCTCTGGGTGCAAGGAACTTGAGGAAGTCTGTTTCAACCAGCGTAAGGAAAACAGCGTAAGAATACCTGGGTATCTCAGGGAATTAAGATAGCAACTAGGGTGACTTCACAAGGGACTAGACACAGAGTCGAGAAGAGCCATCAAAAATCTACATTCTTGGGCACCTGGGTGGCTCAGTTGGTTAAACATTTGACTCTTGATCTCAGCTCAGGTCTTAATCTCAGGGTTGTAAGTTCAGGCCCCGTGTTGAGCTCCACACTGGGCATGGAGACTACTTAGAAAACAAAAACAAAAAAACCCTAGGCTCTCTCCCCCTCCTTTGACTCTACCACATTCTGTCACCAGCCACCAGTTTTCACTATTTCAGCATGTATCCAGTCACCCAAAAATAAGTTCCGTAAGGCCTATTTTATCTGATTTTCATGTAACTACACCACATCTTCTTGGTTAATAACAGCTGGTATTTCATTTTCATTCTTCTGCAACCTTTTAGGTTTTAAGTCTGTCTCTAGAAATAGTGTATATATCTACATTTTGTTGGGTTTACATGTATTATAATTATTTGTTACGTCTGTTTCTGCCAGCATAATTTATTATTTCAGTTTTCATTTGTAACATTTCACATTTCATTTTAATCCTTTTCTTTTTTTCAGTTAAAAGAGTTGATATCCAGATACCCTCCCAGAGTGGGATATATTACTGCTATATTTTTCCTCTTTCTTTGATTTTGTGTTTTTTGTTTTGTTTTTTTTAGATTTTATTTTTCAGTGATCTCTGCACCCAGCGTGGGGCTCAGACTTATAACCCTGAGATCAAGAGTCACATGCTGTACCAACTGACCTAGCCAGGTGCCACTTGGCCTTGGCTTTTTGAAAATTATATATCAAAGTATTTGACCACCTTTTCTATATATATCTCTTGCAGCATCTTCTGGATTTTTCTGTCCCTTTATAAAGTATCTCAACCAAAATTGTTTTCAAAGGGTTTGTGAGACAAAACTTTTGAGGTTTTTTATGCCTCAGACCCATACGTTTTTATATGAATGACAGTTTTGTTGAATGTAAAATCTTAAGTTTATTTTCCTTTGATCTTGAAAATACAATTCCATGATCTTATTTTTCCATCCAGTGTGGCTATTGAAAAATCTTCTGTTTTGTTCTGGAAGTTTTGTTGTATTTCTTTGTTATTTTTCTGGGAGATTTCCTCAAACTAGCACACCAATTAGCTAATTTTTCCTCAAATGTGTCTGTGCTAGTACTCCTCTGTGTTCTCATCTATTGTGTTCTTCATTTCAGCTATTATAATTTTTATCCCTAACTTTGCTCAGTTTCTTAAATATTTTCTTGTTATTTCATATTGTTCATCACCTTTACATGCTTTAAGAAATTTTTTTAAATTTTTGTACAGTTTACTTATTTAAGTAATCTCTATACCCACCGTGGGGCTTGAACTCAACGACCCTGACATCATGAGTCATATGCTCTTCTGACTGAGCCAGCCAGGCCCCTCGCTTTTATATATTTTAATTCCTCTTAGTCCATTGGTTTGATATTTGTTCTTCTGTTCGAATCTGTAATCCACCATTTGTTTTATGGTTATGTTCCTCAAATTCTTGTTACTTTGGTCTCTGAGGAGTCTTTTTTCATTGCAACTGTTACTACTGCAATGCATCAGGCAATGTGAATAGGGGGAGGCTAGACCCCAGTCTTTAATTGACCACATGATCTCAGGAAGATAGGTCAGGCAGAGATCCCTAGGCATCTGAAAACTAGAGTTTAACAACTCAAGTTCTGCAGAGCAGCTCTTCAGGTCACATCATCCTCTTTGTCCCTCAGAGAAAAGGAGTATTAGCAGGAGACACTTCCTCCCAAGATGGTTATTCCCTAACCTTGATTATGTGGAAAGTGAAGGCTGGGGAGATCAGTTGCTTGTCACCTATTTTTGTCCATTCCTCACACGCACAAGACTTGTGTACTGCCGTATTTACTCCTGAGGACATCTGAACCAGTAGTTTGAACCTCCCCCAGCGTGGGGGTAGGAGCTGATGCCCAAGGCACTGGGAGGAGCAAGAGCCAAATTAACAAAACCCCTTCTGTTTATTCTCCCACAGCCGTGATGGACTGTCTTCTGGTCCAGGCCCATACTATTCATTTCCACATGGACTGGGTTAAAACCGTCACCCAACCCCCACCTTTTCCTCTCTCAGTCATCACCCCAAGTGTTTCTCACTTTTTTTTTCCTTCATTTTCCATATATGTTCCTCTTGGGCTGATCTTGGGGAAAAGAGCCAGAGAGAGATAGGAGTCAAACTAATTTAGCATCTTGGTCCCAAAATAGATTGCTGAGGTCACATTTCTCCACTTAAGCAAACAACTCTACTACTAGACCTTCTAGCCTCTCAATCCCAGTTATGAATTCCTGGGAAAAAGACTGATTGGCAGAGCTTGAGTGACCTAGAATAGTGTTTAAAGAGTTTGTTATGCCCCAAGCCACTGGCTCTTTTGGCTGTATGGGTATGCCATGCTGCCTGCTCGAACACCTCCTTAGTGTATTTTCCTCTTTAAAATAAGACAGTCTTGGGGTGCCTGGGTTGCTCAGTGGGTTATGTGTCCTGCTCTTGGTTTCAGCTCAGGTCATGATCTCACGGCTTGTGGGTTCGAGCCAGACATTGGGGTCTATGCTGGCCGTGTGGAGCCTGCTTGGGATTCTCTCCCTGTCCCTTTCTCTGCCCCTCCCCTGCTCACACTTTCTGTCTCTCTCAAAATAAGGAAATTAATAAACAAAAAATTTTTAAATAAAATAAGACAGCCTCTTTACTCAACGGGTAGCATGAAATGTATCATGAAGATGAAGTAAAAATTTGATGCCTAAAACTGCAGCTGGTCCCACAGTTTATTTCAGGAGAGTTGGCTTCCAGCTATGTGTAGAAGATACTATGTGAGTCATTCTGAGAAACATGTATTTGGGCAGCACCAACAATAGAATGTTTTAAGGTTAAAACTGTAAACAAAATAATGTATTTTGTTAAAATGCAAATTAAAATTTAAGTAAAAGATATTCTAAATAAACAATAAAAAATATTTAAAAATTTTTAAAAGTCTCTTCTGTAATGAAAATCATTTTATCTCACAGGTAAAATGAAAGGCCTCGCATTTATTCAAGATCCCGATGGCTACTGGATTGAAATTTTGAATCCTAACAAAATGACAACGATTATTTAGTTCTGTGAGAATACTGCTTTGTAATTTCAGTGAAGACCTTGCAGGAGGTAAAAGAGGAAATAGTGTGATTCAAGATATTCAGATAACAGAAACATCTCGGACTGAAGGATCATTGTCCCAATTCAAATTGTTTTGAAGTCCATTTCCCCTTCCTATTTCAGTTATGTTTCTCACCTAACTGTTCAGTCATTCTGGTTGTAAAGTAGTACTTTGTCTTGTGTCCTTGAATGTAATTATTATAACTTTACTTTTTTAGGTAATAATTAGAACAGTTCCCTTCAGAGGCTGCATTTGCCTTCTGTTTCCTAAGTATAAATATGACTTCTCTACAAGTCTGCCTTTGAATCCTCATCCTCAAAAAAAAAAAAAAAATTGACAAGTTTTTGTTGTGGTTACCTTCTGGGGTTTCAGTTCTTCAGAAATAACTTCACAATGGAAAGTAAAGAACAGTGAACAAAAATGAAACTTCATGTATATTTCAAACAGTATAAAGTATTTATTTTACAAAAGAGATGGTAGTCTTGGGAGCAACTCAAAAGCAGACTGACAAGGATGTTGATAGGGGAACTAATTTCTCCTTATTCACGAAGTACTTTCAAAGTTCAAGGACTAACCTTTTTATTCGGGGATGGGGAGGTGGATGGGAGTAATATTTACTGGGTATGCAGACATTGGGCTAAGCCATCACATACTGTATCTCACTTAATCCTCCCAGCTATCCTCCATCCTGAGAGAAAGCAGGCTAGACATGTAAAACAATATGAATAGGCTCCAGTGCTTGAGATCTGATGATCATTTTTAGTGTTTAGATTGTACCTCAAAAATTAGTACCTCACAATACCTCCTCCACTCATCTCTGCTGTGAAAACCTTCAGTGAGCTTGAACGTTGTCCTCCTAGCTCTGGGCCCTGAGAACCACAGAGAGGGAAGAAGGGGTGGAGGAAGTCTGTAGCACACAACTGCTCTGGGGACACCTGCTTATTCCTGGGCAAGCAGTGCTTGTATTACTTGTGAAGAGCCCCTACCCCAAGATCTTCTGATGCCACGTAATCATTTAGGGTAAATTATGTTCAGTGACGACATTACTTAGTTATCAGAAAGCAGCTCAGTGGTCTTCCTTGTCATTGATATTTGATGGGTTTTAAGAAACTAAACTGATTTTGACAGTCTCATGGCCCAGAGAATAAGAACGTCCAGTTGTGGTTTACCTGACATTTAGATTTTCTCTAGGCTCCAGTGGAAGACCTTTGGGTAGGCTGTGCCAACTGTGCTTACATGGCTAGAAGCATCTGACATTTCTTTTTTGGATGGAATGGATTATGTGAGTAAGTCAAACAAATAGCAGTACTTACAGACTGAAATAAAGTACACTTTTAAATAAGACCGTGTTTAATTTGTAAACAGTCCAGTTTGTTTTTTTTTTAAGAAAGCCTGCAAAAATTTGAAAGGGCTTACAGGCTCATTCTGAACTGGAATAGCTGTAAATCTGTATATCCTGCAAAGCAGATAGTGTTTGTGGATAAGGGAGTGTGAGAAAGGTGGGAAGAGTAAATAGGGACAAGAGAATGTGGTAGAAAAAGTACAAAAGAAGAAGGACCAAATATCAAAAGGTGAGTTGTGGGAACCCATGAAGACCAACTTCACATGTTAGGTAATAGAATTATCAAATGGGAGGGTGATTAGATTTATAAATCAGTCATTTAAACCTTATTTCTATGGAAAGAAGCTTTCTCTACTTGCTAAGTAAAACTTGCCAAAAGACAGCCCTTGCTTATTCCTTAAATTCATCTCTATATGCATTGAGAAGATGTATATTAGATCACCAGGTAAGAGCTTGGGACAATTCAGCTATTTCCCAATTAACTTACCTAGAAGTAGAAATATGAAACAGTGACATAGAGCACAAGTTTTCTTGTTTTCCACGATTGGATCAGCTGTCAATGTAAAGTCAGTCCCATGTGAGCCCTTCACAAGTAAGTCTGGGACTCAGTTATAAGACAGTGGTTTGAATTAGGTGCTGATGGCTAAGAGAGAATTACTGTGGCTTCCCTACATAGCATTCTGAGCAGGATGCTTACAGTGTGTATAAATACTCCTTAGCAACATAACTGCTTGTGAAGAGGATTATATTAGTAAGGATGCTTCCCGCTGGCAATAAGAAAAGACCCAACTCTATCACATGTAACAAGCACTTCAGAGGTTCTAGAATGCGTTGATGGAGAGTTCAGAGATATCCAGAACCCTGGTTTCCTTCCACTTTTCCCAGCCTGACATTCTCAGCATTTTCTTTCTGGGCTAATAGTAACTCATGATCAAAGATGCCTACCATGATTCCAGGTGTCCAGTATAATACAACAATGTCCAGTGAAAGAAAATAACTTTTGTTCCTCCTGTGTCTTTAATGACTTTAAAGCCTTTCCCAAAGCTCCTCAGCATTCCTCTGGTGTCTTGACTACATCTGGGTCACTGGCCTGCTTCTAATCACTGACAAAGGGAATGACCTCTCTGGCTTTGGTAGATCATATTTACTCAAGGTGCCCGCATGAGGATGGGCACTGGATCAAAACTGAGACTTCCATAATGTGGAGGGGCAAATAAGGGCTTCTGAGTAGCATAAACAGAAACTGCAACAGGGTGAAATTAAGTGTTGACGACCTGTAAGAGATCAGACACTATCTGCCCTTGAAGAGCCTGGCCTGAGATTGTGGTTCTCAACCATATCAGACTTAGCAGACCCTTTTTATTATTACATGGGAACATTTATAACATCTATCATATCTACTATCCTAAAATGGAATTCACATGTAACTTACCTATATACGCCATTCCAGAAATGGCCAGTCCAGTGCCTCTATTGTAATATAAAGGAAAGATGAAACCAATTCATAGTAAAACATGCATTTTAACATATAAATGCCCAGATACTGCCACACTAGAAAACAAGGAAGTAGTCAGGTGCTTGCTCTTAAGTGTGAAAGATGCAAAACTGCTCACGAGGTACCGTTAACACTGTTGGATATTTTATTTTATTATATATATATTTTTTCTGTTTCTTTTTATTTATTTATTTATATGTTTTTTTTTTAATTTATTATTGAGACAGATGAACAGGGGAGGGTCAGAGAGAGAGGGAGACACAGAATCTGAAGCAGGCCCCAGGCTCTGAGCTGTCAGCACAGAGCACGATGCAGGCTCGAACTCACGAACTGTGAGATCATGACCTGAGCCACTCAGGCGCCCCTCAGTTAATTTTTGAGAGAGAAAGCATGAGTTAGGGAGGGGGAGAGAGGGAAGAGAGAAGATCCAAAGCAGGCTCCACTGTCTGTGCAGAGCCCGATATGGGGCTCGAACCCAAGAACCACGAGATTATGACCTTAACCGAAGGCAGTTGCTTAACCAGCTGAGCCACCTAGGCGCCCAACACTATTGGATATTTTAAAGTAAAGACCAAATTCATGATTCATAAAGAGCTGCAAGTTTACATATAATGCATAACGATAACGTGTATGTTTATTGGCCATTCAAAGAACGTGGATAATGTTATTGTGAAAAATGTCATTTTCCAAAATGGTGATCAAATTCTTGAAGTTTTGAAGAAAAGAATAATATGCCTTCTGTACATAGGAGAGTTTGTCCCTAGTGAATATTAAAATTATATAAGTAACAAATAAGTAAAATAGGAGTTCTAGGCTCAGATAATAAAAAGGTAGCTTTATAACTTTTTAATTGAAATAATAGTGACATGCTGTGTAAGTTTAAGGTGTACATTTGATACATTTATTTACTGCAGTATGATTAATAGGGCTAGCTAACACCTCTATCATGTCACATAAATATTACTTTCTGTGGTGAGAAAAATTAAAATCATGTTTCTTAGCCACTTTGAAGGTTATAATACAGTATTGTTGCCTATAATCACTGTCCTGTGTGGTAGATACCCAGGACTTACCTACCAGTTGCACATTTGCACTTTACATTTTTAAAAAATTCAGAATAGTTTTAGATTTACAGAAATTTTGCAAAGATAGCACAGTTCCCATATACCCCATACCCAGTTTCTTTTATTTTTAAAATCTTAACATTAGTGTGGTACATTTGTCACCACTAATGAACCTACATGGATGCATTATTATTAACTGAAGTCTACACTTTATTCACATTTCCTTAGTTTTCAGCTACTTTTCTTTGTCTGTTACAGGATCCTATCCAGGATACGATACTACATTTAGTTGTCATGTCTCCTTAGACTCCTGTAGGATGTGATAGCTTTTCACACTTTCCTTGTTTTTGAGAATTTTGCTAGTTCTCAGAGTGCTAACTAGTCAGAGTGTTTCTCAGTTGGGATTTGATTAATAATGATTTTTTCCCTCATAATGAAAACTGGGATTATGGATTTTTAGGAGAAAGTCTACAGAGGTAAAGTGCCCTTCTCAGCACATCTGATCAAGGGTGCACATTATCAACATGATGTATCAATGATGATGTTAATCTTGATCACTTGGCTGTGGTGGCTTTTGTCATTTCTTCACTGTGAAGTCAATTTCTACTCACCCCCTTTCCATACTGTGCTACATGGAAGGAAATCAATATGTGAAGCCCACTTCCTTGAAGGGAAAAGCAAGCGTTTGACCTGTATGAATACTCAGTGAGATTTTTCGAAGTTGGGCAGGCCTTTACAGGATGTCTCATACCCCCGTCCCTCATCCACTAAGAACCAATTATGAAACCCAACCGAAAATGCCCCACGAGTTTCCAAAACTACCCCTAGGGGTCAGTAATGCCCTGTGTAGAACCACTGGTCTAAGATCTAAAATCTAGTTTCTTTAAAGTGGAGTATGAACTTAGGGCATTTACAAAGGAATCTTTAGAATTCCTTTAGATTCCTTGAGAATCTGTAGTTTCATACTTTCCTCCTTATTCACATGTTTTTGCCTCTAATTCAGGAGCAAGTCATTTTAGCTTTTTGACTTTTGAGAGTTCTTCAGGATGTTCAGCTTTCCTTTTACATAAACCCATTTTATTATTTTATTTTATATATTTCATTAAATTATATATTTATAATTACAAGAATAACTGTCTTGAACATGTGGTCTGTCAGTGGACACGACTGACTCGATAAGCATACAACTCATCAGGTAAGTGGAAGTGTGCAGGTGTCTGAGAGAGTGACCAACTGGTTATAGTTATTCAGCCTGCCAGGGCATCAGTTCTTTACTGAGGAAATGGTAAGTCAGACTAATGCAATAACCAGTGAAATGGAAACTGGTTAAGAGAATTTTTACTGTAAATGCATCAATTTGAATTCTATCAACATTGGCAAAGATTACAGGAGATTTTTTTTAATGGCAATACCTAGGACTGCTGTATTTGTAATGTAACAGGCACTTTCATTGACTTAATCCAAACTATTGACACATCAATTTTGCATTAGGTTTCAAGAGCCATTAAGGACTTTAAAATGTTCAGATCCTTGGGGCGCATGGGTGGCTCAGTTGGTTAAGCGTCCGACTTTGACTCAGGTCATGATCTCATGGTTTGTGAGTTCGAGCCCCATGTCAGGCTTTCTGCTGTCAGCACATAGCCCTCTTGGATCCTCTGTCTCCCTCTCTCTCAAATAAAAAAATAAGCATAAAAAATTAAAAAACAAAACAAAAAACTGTAGTCTAAAATTGGACCTCAAGTCTATGGCATACTTTGAGCATGAGTGCCACCTGTATTTATCTGAGAAAGTGCTAGTCACTGTATTTGGAGGACCAATGTAGTGTAATCGTCTTACAGTGTATGAACAGCCTCACTACTCCCAAGGGTGGTCCATGTACCAGCAGCAGCAGCATCACTGGAGAGCTAGTTAAAAATTAGGATCTTCAGGCTTCACCTGAGACCTACTAAATGAAAAGCTTAATTTTCAAAGGATCTCCAGGCAATCTCCAGGCAAAGGATCTCCAGGCAATAGTGTGCACAATAGTTTTGAGAAGCACTGTTGTACAGACTCCTTTTTAAAGCCACTGATCTCAGAGAAGTATATTTCCAAAAATATGAATTTTTTCTCCCACTATTATATAGTAAAACACTCATTACTTGTAGCAATGAATATAAGGGATTTGTATCTAACCTACAAACTCAGAGATGTAAGAAATGGAATTTTTATTCTAATGGCACATACTTTAAAGGCCCCATTTTCTGAAGGGGTAGATAGAAACTGAATCTCAGTAAATTCAGGATCGCTCCTGCTGCTTTTCTTTGAGGTAAAATCTTAAATTCCTGTAATGTCTAGGAAGTTGGAGGAACATGAGCATCTGACCTTCCACAGGAGAACTATTCTAGTGGCATTTGCTAAAATGTCAAGCATCCTGTTTGGTCCTTTGTTATAGATCTATGTGGCTTGCTGTTAGACCATCATTCATCCTTATTGCTGGGGCTCTTTCAGGTCTGCTCCCTCTCTTGCTATTTCATTCTGCTATTTCCATTCTGCTATTTCCATGCTCTGTCAGGGAAATCTTTGGGGCTAATAGTTCTCCTCTACAACATTTACCGAGGGAGCACTGGATCGTTCTGCAGCTCTTACATCACATGGGGATGTTTCCATGGGGAACCTAATTCATGAGGTTTGTATATGGTCCTACCTATTAGACATCTCTCAACAGCCATTTCTTCAGGGATCTTGCTGACTTCCAGGGTTTCTACCTGGAAAGCCAAAAAAAAAGGGGGGGGTGGATTTTCCATTTAGATCTGGAGATAATCTCTCAGGATTCTTGTTTTCCCTTTATCTTAACCCACAGGTGCTGCGGAGGGTACAGCCTCTTCTTGGGGATTCACCAGGTCTCAGAGGTCTCCCTCTTGACCCCCTTCCTCACAACTCACAGCATAAATGTTTAGATTTTTGAAAGTCAAAGGCTTTTTTTCTTTTGTAACATCTCTAAGGCCTGTGTTCTCGCCGCCTGAGTGGCAAAGGGCCATGGGTCACAGAAATGTTGGCAGAAAAGTTAACATTTTAAAATATCATGTCACATAAATAATAGGACATAAATCCTTGTAGGATTTATAAATCTCATATAAATCCTTAAGGGATTTATATCCAATTATTATTTTATTATTGTAGTGTGTTCAGCATGACTAGGAGCACACAATTAATAATGTTAAGTGTTCTCATAGAACCAGAAGGCTGGAAGTATGAGACAGGGATCCTGTATGGTGAATGTTATAATTTGTGAAGGCAAAGTACACAAAACAACCAGGACACAACAGCAAAGCAAACTATCAAGAGTAAAACAGATTTAAAAGCAATAATAACTACCCTACTTGGGGCTGTTAGTGGCAAGTTAATAGCCCCACCTGAAGGACTTGTTTGACGAATCCACCTCTTAAACCAGTGTTCCTTTGATTTGGGAGCAAGGACTCCAGAGAAGCAGGGCCAAGATCTGTAGGAATAGGAAGCACAGATGCCCCAGGTGAATAACCAAGCAATGGTGGTGGGCAGGGGCTATTCACACTTCCACCTCTTGGTTTCTGAACCCATATAATGCCTATTGGGTGTACAGCACTAGAAATGATACTTGATTTAGGGTATATAATGTGCCCTGGCAGATGGTGTATCATCATTGCAGGGTTATATCTCCAAGCAGACACCTTAGCTACACCTTTAGAAAAGCTTCTATCACATTCTCATACCAGCAGCTTCTTATCTCTCCAAATCAAATTTAAACGGGCTAAGGCATCCACATGCCATTTAAGTAGGAAGTTCAGAATCACTCTGTTGGTGTAGTATGTGATAGATCTTGTGAGTTCTGTGGCCATGTGTCCACTGCTACACCTCTTTTGCTGTAAAATGGACTTTTGGCTGCCATCACCATGACAAAAACATGTTCCAGGCAGCCACTGCCCTTCTAGCTTAGAACCCAGTATGGGATGCATGGAAGGAACAGAGCCATCCCAGGTGTCCCACAGCCTGACACAGAGTGACCTGAGCTGATCTGCACGAGCAAGAAATAAGTGCTTATTTTATGCTACTGAGATTTTGTGACTGCTTGTTACAAAGCATTTTTTTTTTCTGACAATAACTGACTGGCACACTTCTTTATCATTATCCCCCAAATTTCTTAGTTTATCTTGTTTTACTGTCTAACTTCTTAAGTGGGATGATTACTTACCAATACTATTTTCAAGTCTGAAAAATGCATTTAAAAATATTAGTTTTTTCCCTGATGATACAAACAAATGGAAAACTGTTCCATGCTACTGTTAAAATGCCCATGTTACCCAAAGCAATCCAGAGATTTAACGGAATCCCTATGAAAATATCAACAGCATTTTACACAGAACTAGAACAAATAATCCTAAAATTTGTATGGAACCACAAAAGACCCCAAATAGTCAAAGCAGTCTTAAAAAAGAACAAAACTGGAAGCATCACAATCTCAGCTTTCAAGATATACCACAAAGCTGTAGTAATAAAAACAGTATGGCACAAAAATAGATACACAGATCAACAGAACAGAGAGCCCAGAAATAAACCCATGATTATATGGTCAATTAATCTATGACAAACGAGGCAAGACTATGCAATGGGAGAAAGAATATCTGTTCAACAAATGGTGTTGGGGAAAATGGAGAGCTACATGCAAAAGAATGAAACTGGACTACTTTCTTACACCGTACACAAAAAAGCTCAAAATGAATCAAGGACCTAAATGTGAGACTTGAAACCATAAATACCCAGCACAGGCAACAATTTCTCTGACATGGGGTATGGCAACATTTTTCTAGATAAGTCTCCTGAAGCAAGGGAAATAAAAGCAAAAATAAACTATTGGGACTACATCAAACAAACAAACAAAAAAGCTTCTGCACAGCAAAGGAAACAGTCAACAAAGTAAAAGATAATCTACTGAATAGAAGATACTTTGCAAACGGCATATCTGGCAAAGGGTTAGTATCCAAAATATATACTTATACAACTTATACAACTCAACACCCAAAAAACCAAATAATCCAATTAAAAGATGATCAGAAGACATGAATAGACATTTTCCCAAAGACATACAGATGGCCAACAGACACATGAAAAGATGTTCAACATCACTAATCATCAGGGAAATGCAAATCAAAACCACAATAAGATGTCACCTCACACCTGTCAGAACAGCTAAAATAAAAAACACAAGAAAACAGGTTTTGGCGAGGATGTGGAGAAAGGGGAACCCTGTTGCACTGTTGGTGGAAATGCAAACTGGTGCAGCCACTGTGGAAAACTGTATGGGGTTTCCTCAAAAAATTAAATATAGAATTACCCTATGATCCAGTTTTTCCACTACTGGGTATTTACCCAAAGAATATGAAAACACAAA
Source organism: Cryptoprocta ferox (assembly GCA_028646485.1). Taxonomy (NCBI): domain Eukaryota; kingdom Metazoa; phylum Chordata; class Mammalia; order Carnivora; family Eupleridae; genus Cryptoprocta; species Cryptoprocta ferox. The sequence continues at coordinate 108,148,287 of CM053577.1, forward strand.
TTTGAAAAGACATATGCACCCCTATGTTTACTGCAGCATTATTTACACTATCCAAATTATGGAAGCAGCCCAAGTGTCCACGGATAGATGAATGGATAAAGAAGATGTGACATATATATATATATATATATATATATATATATCACAATGAAAGAGTACTCAGCCATAAAAAGAATGAAATCTTGACATTATGCAACAACATGGATGGCATAATGCTAAGAGACATAAGTCAGGGGAAGACAAATACCATATGGTTTCACTCATATGTGGAATTTAAAAAACAAAACAAATGAACAAAGAAAAAAGAAAAACCAGAAAACAGACTCTAAACTACAGAGAACAAACTGGTCAGCAGAGGGGAGATGGGTGGGGGATGGATGAAATAGGTGAAGGGGATTAAGAGTGCACTTATGATGAGCACTGAGTAATGTATAGAGTTGTTCAATCACTATATTGTACATCTGAAACTAACTTAACACTGTATATTAACTAAAGTGGAATTAAAAAAATAAAGAGGTAATTGTTAGAATGAAAATTAAAAAAATAAAATATTAGTTTTTCCTCAGAACTGTTTTGGTCACATATACAGCTTTTGATGTTAGATGCCGTTTACTGCATTGTGGCTAGTGAATGAGAACTGTATCATTTCTTCCTTTTGAAATTTACTATAATTTTCTTTGTGAACAAGCATATGCTTGACTCTTGTGACTATTCCTTGGATAAGAACAGTATGTATCTTCTGTTATGGGCTTCTAAGTTCTATTTACAACTGCTAGATCAAAGTCACTGAGAATTTAATTAAAATCCTCCACAGCCACTGCTATTTTCTCCCCCTCCCCCTCTTCCTCTTTTTCTTCTTCCCCTTCCTCTTCCTCTTATTTGTCTCTTGGTGCATTGAAATTCTAAGAAACATATATTAAAGTCCCCTAATAAAATTGTAGTTTTACAAAAATCTTATTTTTGAAAAGCTTTTGCCTTCTATAGTTTGCTACTAGTGTGTTTGATACATAAAGATTTATAACAGATCTTCATTTCTTGGGCTTTTATCATATAAAATATTCTTTTTCTGTGTAATGCTTTCGGTCTTGAATTCCATTATATGTGAACTTAATATTGCCACCTCTGCTTTCTTTTTGTTTGCATTTAGCTGAAATTTTTGCTCTTCTCCTTTTTAAAAATTTTTTCAGTTTATTTTTGAGAAAGAGAGAGAGAGTGTGAGTGGGGGAGGGGCAGAGAGAGGGAGACACAGAATCCAAAGCAGGTTCCAGGCTCTGAGCTGTCAGCACAGAGTCTGGCATGGGGCTTGAACTCACGAATTGCGAGACCATGACCTAAGCCAAAGTTGGACACTTAACCAACTGAGCCACCCAGGTACCTCTCTTCTTTCTCCTTTTAAAGTTTGTCTACTTTATTATCTTTAGCTAGCCAAACAAAATATATAGAAAAAAAGTGAATAGTTTCCCTCTCCTCCAATTACAGCTATCTTCAAGAAATTTACATTAAAATATTGGTGTATACCTGCCCTTCAACACCTTTCTCTAAGTCCATAAAAGTAAGTATAAATGTGTTACAGTAGGCTGAATAATGACTCCCTGAAATAACCAAGTCCTAATCTCTGGGGCCCGTGAATGGTACCTTATATGGAAAAATGGTTGTTGTATATGTGGTTAGGTTGGGGATCTTGAGATGAGGAGGTTATCCCTAAATGCAATCATAAGTGTCCTTGTAAGAAAGAGTCAGAGGGACATTTGACACGGCAGAGAAAAAGACAATCTGACAGTGACAATAGAGATTAGAGTGATGTGACCACAAGCCAAGGAATGCTGGCTGCTACCAGAAACTGGAAAAGACGAGGGACAGATGCTCTTCTAATGACTCTGGAGAGAACATGAAAATTAAAGATATTTATAATAATCTTTGATATGTCTTGAGACACATAATGAATGGGTATACAACGCTCCATTAACTCCCAAGTTATGAATACAGTTCCTGCACTCTTACCTCTCCTAATTAAATTTAAATTGGCTCAAGCACCTAGATGTCATTTAGGCAGGAAATACAGAATCCCTCTTTTAGGCTATTCCCACTGACCCTAAATTGATGTTTCTCAATGAAATATGCATACCTTCTGTATCAAATCATCTGGAGGTATTGTTAAAAAGACTCTCACAATATCCATTAATCAGAATCTCTCAGGGGTGCCTGGGTGGCTCAGTCGGTTAAGCATTCGACTCTTGGTTTCGGCCCAGGTCATGATCTCACAGTTGGTGAGTTTGAGCCCCACATAGAGCTGTCAGCACAAAGCCTGCTTGGGATTCTCTCTTTCCCTCTCTCTCTGCCCCTCCTCTGCTCCCTCTGTCTCTCTCCAAATAAGTAAATAAACTTAAAAATTTTATTTTAAAAATCTCTGGCAGTGGGACTCGACATGCCCCAGATCATTCCTTTTTTTTTAATGTTTATTTTTGACAGCAAGAGAGAGAGAGAGAGAGAGAGAGAGAGAGAAGGAGAGAGAAGCAGAGAGTGGGGGAAGGGTAGAGAGAGGGAGAGATACAGAATCTGAAGTAGGCTCCAGGCTTGGAGCTCTCAGCACAGAGCCTGACGTGGGGCTCGAACTCATGAACCACAAGATCATGACCTGAGCTGAAGTTGGACCCTTAATCAACTGAGCCACCCAGGTGCCCTGCCCCAGGTCATTCTTATACACACTTAACACATGACCTTTCTTAGTCTGAAATTCCTATAGGACTTCTAGACTGGCACTCTCCAAAAGAATTTTCTATAGTGATAGAAATGTTCTACACATGCACTACCCAGCCTCTAGCCACATGTGGTTATTGAGACCTTGAAATGTGACCAGTATTACTGAGGAACGGAATTTCTAATTAAATGTAAATGGTCACATGTGGCTAGAGGCTACCATATTGGAGAGTGCAGTTTTAGACTATTAGTCCCTGAGAGCAAAAACTGTACCTTCATCTCTGTACCCCCTCTGTGCCCAGTGCATGGTACCCTGTGAATAAATACTGAAACAGGAAACACGCCTGCGCTATTTCCATTTTTTGAGGTTCCTGGTATATTAAGAAATGACAAAACAGGATTGCAAAATTTGTGGTGTATTGTACTTGTTTACCTCATTTTTTTTTCTTCTGATGAGGAATTTTAAGATCTCCTCTCGAAGCAATTTTCACATATGCAATACAGTATTATTAACTATAGCCACCGTCCTGTATGTTCCATCTCCATGACTTATTTTCTAAGAAGTTTGTACCTTCTGACTCCCTTCACCCATTTCATTCACTCTCCATCCTCTGCCTCTGGTAACTACCAATCTGTGCTCTGTATGTTTGAGCTTGGTTCTGTTGTTATTATTGTTTTAGATTCCACATTTAAGTTAGATCATATGGTATTTGGTTTTCTGTCTGACTTATTTCATTTAGCATAATGCCTTCAAGGTCCATCCAAGCTGTTGCAAATGGCAAGATTTCATTCTTTTTTATGGTCGAATACTATCTATTGTTCATATATACCACATTCTCTTTATCCATTCATCCGTTGGACACTAGTTTGTTTCCATCTTTTGGTTATTTTAAATAATACTTCAACGAGCATGAGAGCCCATATATGTGTTTATATTAATGTTTTTGTTTTCTTCATATATATGCCCAGAGGTGGAATTGCTGCATCATATGGCAGTTCCATTTTTAATCTTTTGAGGAAGCTCCATACTATTTTCCACAGTGGCTGTACCAACTTACATTCCCACCGACAGTGCACAAGTGTTCCCTTTTCTCCACATCCTCACCAACACTTGTTTCTTACCTTACACTTTCAAAGCAGCCTTATTGTCCTATTCTCAAGATAATTACAAGATTAAAATATTACATAACAGACACATTGTCTGATGACAATGCCTAATTGTTATGGGGTATTCAATTGCCTTTCTACCTTTAAATTAACAAATATAAAATATGTTAAGACAATGATGAATTCTGCTTTAAGATTTTCTGTGTACCTTCAGTTAAAGCATATATGTGCAAATCATACATCAGTGAATACAAATCAGATCACTAATACATGGTAGAAAGGAATTTAAGCCAAGAATATGATTTAGGTTAGATTACAAAAAATTCTGGTTTACTAAAAGAATATACTGAGAGAAGTTCTGAGAAACTATTTGATTGGAGAATTAGGGACTTGAAGTTTCCTACTTATGTTTGCCAATCATTACTTTACCTCCATCAGAAGGAAAAAAGCAAAATTAAAAGAATGACATGGTAAAGATATGCAATGACCTTAAAACTTCTTTGAAAATAATTCATATTCCTAGCTTTATTTAGCTGAAATAAAACCCTAGAGACCTTATAAACAAGACATTGTTATCAGCATGGAAGAAACTTATGTTTCAACTCCCTTTTGAAGGGCAAGTGGCTACCTTTAAGATAGTTATCATTAAATGTTTGTCATTCATTTCTCTACATTTTCCCACAATCAATTGAGGTGGCCAGTGCAATTATACATAGCATGTAGTCCGAGCAATAGAAAACCCAAATTTAAGTAGGTTGGATCAGGGAACAAATTAGAATGCAGATAGGCATTGAACCAAAACTTGACTCAGAGCTTCATGACGGCCAAAGTGAAAAGAAAACACATCCAATTATATAATCTACTTGTCTGTAAGGAAGACATATTCAGTTGTTTAAGGGTATCCAAGCATTTCATGACACTTGGCTATGAAAGAAAATTCTCTCATGGGATTTTCCATGGGAAACATAAAATGACTGAATGCACAATAGCCCTACAGTAAATGCAGTAGTGGGCTCTGTGGAGCAGTCTCTTCTAGAATCCCTTAATGTATGGTAAAGACACAATACTCAAAAGACAGTCATTAAAAGGCTCCTGGTAGGGTGTGAGGAAGGTTTCTGTGTGTATGAGCTCAGGATAATATGATCAGGTATGTATGTAGTTTCCTTATGGACCAGCTAATGTTCTGTAGTTGATAAACGCTAATTCATATTGTTTAGAATTCAGTAATTCAATTAGCAGGTGGTTGTTCAGTAATTCAATTAGCAGGTGGTTGACAGCCTTTTGTGAAGAATAAGTCCCACTGAGATTCTCACCTACATAGAAACATTTCTCTCTACAAGGTGGTGAACAGTGACAACCTGGAGGGAATCCAGGATTTGTCTTTAAAAAAACTCTTTAAAAATAAGAAAAATTAGTAAGTATTTAAGTCCATAAGGTTTTATCCAATGGAGCAGAGGGTCTGCAAACCCACATACAAGTCCGTTTTGTTTGTATTGTCTTGACAAAGTTCATGTTAGTTACCAATACTTAGAGATCAATAGATTTCAACTCTGGCAACCCTGGATTCTCGTATCACCACTGGCAACAATCTGCTGTGTTGAGTATAGAGCATTTACTCACCCCTTAGGCATTTGAATGCCCTGTTGGACAACGAAGATTTGGATTGAAAAATCTTCAAAGAAGAAATTATTGGTTGTTCACATTGGCTATAGAAAAATCTGAATAATGCTCCCCTGAAATGTATGGCTTTAGTGAAGTGATTGGTCAGTAAATCTACCTGCAGGAAATACTTGCAAAATATACCCTTAAATAAAGAAATTAATCTGGTATTAAGTTACTGGATCTAAGGCAATTAAACTTGAGAACATGCACCAAAATAATTCTTTTAATTTTAGGACAGGTGATCTTTATCCATTCTTTCAGCCAATGGTAAACCACAAAATCAATTGTACATTAAAGACCAATATAAAAAAAATATCAGCATTAAGGAAGATAATTGACTTTCCATCTCTAAAGCAAGGTAGCCTATGTCAAAATTATCCAAAAGTGGTTTCAAATTACCTAGCTACAGGTTACAAAACAAGGAGGGCCACAGCTTGTTTCTTTCAGGCTACTTGAAATACCTTCTGATATATCTGAACACAAATTCTATTGATCTGGACTTTCAAGAGATGCAGAAGTCCTGGTTTCCTAGGAACTAGGATTCTACATTGAACTCATGGAATTTAACATGAAACACAGAGAAAAGCCTGAGAAATCATTTGATGAAAGCATTCTTTTATTTGCTTTTTCTAATTATAAATGTACACTGTCAAAAATTTAGAAAATGAAGAATTTAGATGACTTTTCCCACAACTTTTTATTTTGAAAAACTTCCAGCCAACAGAATACAGACATGCAGGCCAATCCAGTTACTAATGCTGAGCCACAAATTTACTCGGAGCTTCTTGGCAGTCAAAGTGAAAGGAGATGACAGCCAGTTATATAATTCACATTGCCTATAAGGAGAAAACATCTCAGTTTTCATGACATCGGACCTGAGAAAAAATTGTCTTGTGTTCACTTAATATGGAATACAAAGCAATATCACACACAAACAACATTCCTACAGTAACTGCATTGATGAGTTCTGGAAACTATACTGTCTAGAATCCCTCAATGTTAGCAGGTGGTACTTGGTATAAAGGTAGCAGCCTGGAGGTTAAAAGCATGGACTCTAGACCCTCACTGCCTAGGGTTGAGTCCTGGCCCCGTCAGTTATTAATTGTGTGAAGATCAGGAAAAATATTTCCTGACTTATAGTGTTGTGATTAATATCATAAATCTCAATGAGCTGTTATGAGGCTCAAGTGGGTTAAATTAGCCTATTATGTACCTAAAACAGGACGTGGCAGAGAGCAAGCATCATCATAATTACGGTAAATGCTAAAATAAAGGTGTGCACATGATATAAGAGTACAGAGGAAGGGCACTTAAGCCAAGGGCCTGAGGGAAGGTTTCCTGGAAGGAGGATGCCTGTGCTGGGTCCAAATCTTAGTGTACTACTTAACTGTTGTTAGTATGACCTTGACCAGATTATTTAAACTTTGTATCCTCACCTGCTACAACAGAGATATAATGTCAGTTGTGATATAATAAGCTGATGTTTGCAAAATTAAATGAGATAATATATGAGAATTTGATGAGCAAATGTAACAGAGCATGGAAATATAACAAATAGCTGTTTCTTCTTGGATTTGGTAGAAAAGTAAAAACATTCTTCTTGCATTCAACTTTCATGTATGTCCATTTTTTTCCAGTTAAACAGTGTTCTTAGTTGGGAAGTAGTTTTACATAATCCTTTAGATCACAACAAAACTACCTAGAAGGAATGTTAAATGATCAGCATTGGCTTAGCACAGCTGTCATTTTTTAATCACTGTGGGAAATGTCTTGGTACAGTTACGTCCAATTTTGACATACACTGTGCCTACCTGAGAGTAGGTAAATACCTTGATTTCCATTAGACATAATCGATTGCTCCTTTATCTGTATCACTTTATACATACTCCATGTCACTTCATACAGATACATAGTGTACTAATACAGCACATAGTGTACTGTGTTACAGTGAAGAATTCATTCAATTTATACCTTGCTTTGTTTTAAAAAAGAACTACAGCAATTAGTTATATAGTTATGTGTTTATCTCGCTTCCAAAACTGTGAGCTTCTCAGATAACTGGGTCATATCCATCTGGACGAAGCTAGTATATAAATATACTGGCACTCAATGTTTGCGGAAATAATCTAAGTAGGATTTGAAGTGTGCTGTCATAAGCAAATGAGTCTAGTATAAAGTTGGGGGGGATTATCTAGGAATTTATGTGAAAGTCATAGACTCAGCCTGATCTCTCCTTTGGTACAGGAGGAAACCAAAGCCTGGAAGAGTTAAGTGATTTGCCCAAGGTTATCTAGCTAGTTAATTGCCAGAACCAAGACTGGAGTCTCAAACTCCCATCAACCAGTCCAAAGGCCAACCCACTAAGTTGACCTGCCCTTCAGACCCCAGTCACTCAATGTCTATATCCACTACTTTACTAAAGCCATTATTATTGGTCACCAATCACTTTTGTGTTGCTAAATCCAGTCAGTGCTTTTCAGCCATTGATATACTTAAGCTATTTGTAATCTCTGACTCCGATGACCCTGCCTCCATCTTGCAATTCTTTCCAACCTTGGCTTTTGAGGCATTATGCTCATCCAGCTCTCTTATCTCTCTGGCCATTGTTCCTCAGACTTCTTTGTGGGCTTCTGTTTATCTGCCATGCCCCTTTAAAGTCAGTGCTTCCTGGGACTGTATTCCTTGGTCCTTTTTATTATTTCTTTTAGATCTTCTCCCTGATTGAGCTCATCCAAGCCTAGGACTTAAATTACCAATTACAAGTTAATGTCCTCTAAATCTGTTTTATTTTGACTCAACTTCTCTCCTCATTTATAGATCTGTGTAATTCAACTGCTTATTGGATGTTTTCCTCTGGATACAGAGGTTCCCTCCATCAAGTCACAGTCACAATGCAGCAGGCTTTGAGGGACTCCTAGAAACTTGCACCCTTCTTTTTCAGATAAAGGAGAATGTGGCAGAAGACCAACTATCTATCATCTTTAGTACTGACCGTATTAGTTTCCTACTGCTGTTGTAACAAATACCACAAACTTAGTAAAGAACACAAATTGATTACCTTAGAGTTCTGGAGATCAGAACTCCTCTAAAATCAAGGTATTGGCAGAGCTGCGTTCTTTCTGGGGCCTTTAAGGAAGAATCCATTTTCTTGCCTTTTCCAGCTTTCAGAGCTGTCTGCCTTCCTTGGCTCCATCTTCAATACCAGCAGTGCAGATTCTTCAAATCTCTCTTTCTCTCTCACCTTTGTTTCTATCATCATATTTCTATCCGATTCTGACCTTCCTGCCTCCAAGCCCAGACAGATAATCTAAAGTAATCTCTCCGTCTCAAGATTCTTAACGTAATCACATCTGCAAAGTCCCTTTTGCCATGTAAGGGAGGGAACATAGTCACAGATTCTGGAGATTAGGGCATGAACATCCTTGGGGGAAGGGCATTACTCTGTATAATACAACTGGCAAAGCTGGTATCAGATATTGCCTGTGGACAGTGAGCTTCATAATGCCAAACTCTGAAATTAAATAGGTTTACTAACTTTGTAGCCCTGGACCAAGCACCCTCAACCCCACCGCAGGTCCTAGTCTTCCAGAACCGGAGAATATCAGGGCATTGCACCCTCCCCATGCAAGGCTTGAACCTACAAACTGTGAGGTCATGACCGGAGCTGAAACCAACAGTCAGATGCTTAACCACTTAGCTTAACCACTTAACCTACTGAGCCACCCAGGCCCCCCTAGTTTCTCCTATTAAATTCGCCAATCAGGAAGTTACTGTTCCAGGGAGGAGTGAGCTGGGGCAGGTGCAGTGAGAGGCCAGGAGTGTTATCTTAATGGATTCACCCCAAATGGAGAGACATCATGAGTGAAGATTGTTTCCCCAACACATATATCTATATTTGAACTCATCATCATCTCATCCCACAAATCTGATCATCCTTCAAGACTGTCAACACCACTATCTATTAACTTAGTACAGAGACTTGTGGATAACCCAGACTCATCTTTCTTCCCATCTTGCAAAAACGGTTCCACCATCTACTCTGGCACCCATACTAGAAACTTGGCCTACTCATGTATCACCCCCTCAGTACTGTCAATTCTACCATCTTAATAGCACTCACATCTATTCCTTTCCCTACATTCCCACTGCCAATACCTTTGTTAAGACTCCTATTGCTTGGTTCCTGGTGTTCGGTTGTCGCGGTTGGTGGGTAGTAACCGAGCCAAGATGCTGCGGAATCTGCTGGCTCTTCGTCAGATTGCCCAGAGGACCATAAGTACTGCTTCACGCAGGCAGTTTGAAAATAAAGTTCCAGAGAAGCAAAAGCTATTTCAGGAGGATAATGGAATTCCAGTGCATCTAAAGGGTGGAGTAGCTGATGCCCTCCTGTATAGAGCCACTATGATGCTTACAGTTGGT